>PYUH01003993.1:55997-184265 GCA_016808085.1 Suaeda aralocaspica
TTCGTAAGAATCATGTATGTGTAATCAGAAAATCAGAGTCGTAAGACGATCAGGGCTGAGTCGTAAGAATCATGGTAGTTTAATCTGAAAATATCATACTGATGGAATTGCTATATTTGCCTTGACAACTGTGTATTAAGAGTCTTACCATCAGCATGATATTTTCAGATTAAACTACCATGATTTTTACGACTCAGCCCTGATCGTCTTACGACTCTGATTTTCTGATTACACATACATGATTCTTACGAAACTGCCCTAATCGTCTTACGACTCAGATTTCAGATTAAACTACCATGATTCTTAAGAATCTTAGAATTTTATGATAATAATGTGAAGTGTATTTTTTTTGTATAGAAGAGTGGTGGTGGTGACTAAACTAAAGGGAAAGGAAAGGGTGATGGTGGTGACTTGAGGTTAGGTTAATTAGTGTAGGCTAATCACATTTTATTGTTTTAAATGTGGGGCAATTATGTAATTTCCAGTAAAAAAATTACCAAAAGAGAAAAGTTTGTAAATGTTGCAACTAATGTGAAAAAACCCAAAATGGAAGGAATTTGTCTCAACTAAAGAGAGTAATAGAGGCATTTTTTTTTTTAAATTATGCTCAATTTATGGCCGTGCAATTGTAACGTCTTTAGACACAATTCCAACTTACTTTTCACTTCTTTTCGTGCAACCATGAATATGGTTCTATGGCAAAAAGCAAAGGTAGTCCGATAGTCGTTTTGGGGACAAGGATTGTAAGGGAGGAGTATTTTTGGTTTTTATGGGTTTCTGCCTTCTTAGCTATAATGTGGGGTTCGTTTCCGATTTTTCTTGATAATTTTTTACACTCTTTCCACTTGAAGCCTTGAAGGTACTTTTTTTTTCCTCTAATATATTTTATTTTGTTTTTCAGGGTTGCATAATTTTATTGTGCGATTGTTTATATTTTTTGGTTTTGCACTTTACTAATTAGTCTTCTCCCTTCTAGTATACAATGGGATTTATTTTTAGTGAAACTATTTTTTTTTTCAATATCCTAGTTTTTTTATTGGGTTTTTTGTCACATGACACCTTTTAATTTATTTTTATTTATTTATTTATTTATTTATTTTTTTTATTTTTTTTTATTTTTTTTTTTTTGCGTAAACACACCTTTATGTCATTTTCAGGCATTGAGCAAGCAATTTTAGTGCTGATTGCCCGATTTCACTAATACCACCCTCATTGCTTGTTGTTCATCTTTCATCTTTATCTTCTTCATTTCTAAACCGCCACTAACACCACCCGCAGTAGCCCACTGCACCACCCAACAGACCACAACCACTTACACCATCGAATAATTCAGAGCCACCATGTTAGACCACTGCCCTCCAATTCACAAACCATCATCCAATTCACCAATGCCACAAACCATTATCCAATTCACCACTCTCAATTTAGCCACCAATCCAATTAAACCACTACCCTCCAATTTGAACCACCACCACCATTACCCTTTTTCGACACTCAACATCACAACCCTTCGAGCCTAAACCCTAAACCCTAATTCCTAATTCAACCCACCACCCCAATAGAAGATGTTTGTTGTTGTAGTGGGTGACAAATAGAAGATGTTTGTTGTGGTGGTGTTAGGTGTCGAATCTGTGAGTTTATGGAGGTGGGCATTGGAAAGTAAGAGGGTGGTGAAATTGAGGGGGTTTGATGGCTTGTGGCTGTGGATGTGTTTGAGGGGATTTGTGGGAGTGGTATTGGTAGTGGAATTGAAAAAAGGAGTGTAAACATAAGAATTTAGATAAAATTAGGGTGCAATTAGTGTAAAAAGGATGGTCAATGTTGGAATCCGGCATTCAACGTTGGAAAAGAAACCAAAGGTGTGTTATCACAAAAAAAAAAATTGTTTTGAAGTGTGATCTCACTAGATATTTTTTGAAAGGTATGTTCCCGCAATTTTTTTTTTTAAAAGGTGTGTTGTGACAATAAATCCTTTTGATTGGTTGTACCAATCCCATCTTAGTTTTGGATTTTTTTTTCCGTCTCCATTTTCATATCCATTTTTTATGTCGTATTCTAAAACTTGATGTAATCCTGATGTGATGAGAATCTCTTCTATTTTTCTATACAAGGCCACTAGCTTGCATGCCTGTGTTAGGCGCTAGCCTCTGCATACATGTCTGTGTTGTTTTCAATATGCTTTTTTGATTTGCCTTACCTTGTAAAACCATACCAAAGTACTTCCTCTGAAACCTTATCATAAGCCTTCACCAAATGAATGAAAGCCATATATGGATCCTTCATCTTATCCCTACACCTTTCCATGAGTTGTCTCATAAGATGAATTGCCTCCATAGTTGGTTACTATGAAATCCACACAAATCTTCTTAACAATAACCAGTCATTCGCATGTGATAACGTATTTAATTTGACTCCTTGCTAGTTGACACAATTTTGAACATCACCTTTATACAAGAATTACGTTAATGATTTTTATTTATTTACTTATTTTTTTTGAGGGGAGGGGGGAGGAGGTATTACGTGGGTAATAAAATGCTAATGTTATGGAGAAAGAGCACCATAATCTCGGTGTTTAAGAATAAAGGCGATGTTCAAGATAGTGCTAACTATTAAGGTACCAAGTTAATGAGCCATGCCATGGAACTTTGGGAATGAGTTATTGAATGAATCGTGGTTGAGAAGATTTCTGCACATTTCGGAGAATTAGTTTGGAGGGATTTATACCCAGAAGATCAACTATGGAGGCAGTTCATCTCATGAGGCAGCTTATGTAGGGCATAAGCTCGACAGGGGATGAGGCAACTTATGGCTTTTATTTACTTGGAGAAGGCATATGATAAGGTACCAAGGGAAGCGCTATGTGAGGCTTTCACAAAGAAAATGTATCTCAAAAAATATATTGATATCATAAAAGATATGTATGAGGGAGTCAGCATAAGAGTACGAACTAGTGTTGGAGACAAAAGACTTCCTTATCAAACAATTGGTGTACATTAAGGTTCTACATTTAGCCCTTTTCTTTTTGCCATAGTGATGGATGAATTGACAAGTTCAATTCAAGATGGTATCCCTTGGTAGATATTATTTGTGGATGATATTGTATTGGTCGATGAATCAAAAGAAGCACTAGAAAGCAAGGTGTAATTGTGGCGAACGTTGGAATCACGTGGTTTTAAGTTGAGTAGAAGTAAAACGGAATATATGGAGTGTGTATTCAGTGGAACAAGGTATAGGATGACAAGCTCAATTAGTTTGAATGGAAAGGGTGTCTAATGTTTTGATTTCTTTCGGTATTTAGGATTCATTATCCAAACAGATGGTGAATTGGACAGAGATGTGGACCACATAATCAATCAGGTTGGTTGAAGTGGAATGGAGCTTGTGGTTTTTTATGTGATCGGGGTATGCCGAACAAATTGCATTGCTTTACGGGACCGGATGTTACGAAACCGAATGTTGGGGTTTGAAGCTCTGCCACCTCCATAAGATGAGTGTGACTGAGATACGTATGCTACGTTAGATATGTCGGCATACAAAAAAGGACAATACGAAATGAGGTAATCGGAGGAAATTGAAGATGAAGTGAGGGAAAATTGGCTAAATGGTTTGGTTATATAAGATGGAGACTGAAGAGTTTAGAAGGGTGGCAACAAGAGGGATGGAGGAGAGTTAGAAGAAGACCAAAGCAAACTTGGATGAGGGTTGTTAGTGGAGATATGGGGGTGTTGGGGCTGGTTGAAAAATTAGTGTCAAATAGGGAATATTGGAGGAAGAGGATTTCTAAAATTGAATTTTGTGACTCCTCATATTGATTCTTGCCTAGCTAACTCCAAATTAATTTGGGACTAAGTTTTGTTGTTGTTGTATCACGCGAGTAAGTGTCTCTTGATCGAAGTGATTGGAGGGGAGCATCTTTGTTAATGATGGCATAGGATAGTAAACTTCCAGGATTGCGGTTTTAATTGATTTATTGAGGGGGTATGTAGTTTCTAAAGTCTAAACAAAGCTTGCTGACTTGTTAGTATTGAATGTCAATTAATTATCCAAGATCGAAAGAGCAACAACCATTGCTACAAGAAATTAATGAAAGAAGAAAATAGCCATTACAATCTACATTAGTAAGGACGCATGAAAGTGGTCCACGCTAGCAAGGGAACAATGAAGCTGAAATGATGATGGCATAAGATGATAGTAATTGTTGAGCCTCAACAATGTCCCTTTTTGAACTTGTATTATCTATGACCTTCCTGCAAAAAGTAATTCCCATGCTATGACTGCTTTCTTTGTTTGTGTCAGATTCTTTTATGAGTATTTATGTTGTATAATGGGATCTATCGCAGATGTATATTGTATCTATAGAGATGCTTGCCTTTTGGTTGGACATCTTTGTTGGTTTGATGTTTTGATAAGTGGTTTTAATCAACAATTTTAGTAGGCATTATAGCAGATGAGTGAATATTTACCTGATCATCATTTTTTTTGATTAGTCATCATTTTCTCTCAACCACCACTTTGCCAAAACAACATTTCCTGTACTTGGCCAGCAACTGGTTGGAGAAACTGCAATACTGCATAAAACTGATTTATCATGAATTCTTTAGTTGTGGGACCCTATGTAGATGGTGTCATTATTCTATTGCTTATGTAGTTTTGATTCATGTCTTGTTTGAATTTTGAAGAGACTGTAGGGCATCTCAGAGTATTTCAGTTTTTTGGAGAAAAAATTATGGTGATTATTTGTTTTTTCTTTTTGTCCATATTCATCAGGTTAATAGCAATTCCATCCTTGTTACTCCACAACCTGGTTCTACTGATGAGACTGCAAAGTGTGGCGAATTGCCTCTGAAAAGTTCTTTTCCTAGTTCATCTATTCCCTTGCTTGATGGTCCAAGTAATGGAACTGCAGCCATGAATGCAGTGCAACATGATTTAAATCACGCGCATCAGCCATTTGGAGCTCCATGTATGATTGAGATTTTTGATTTCTTGTGTTCTTTGCTGAATGTTATAGAGCATGTAGGCATGACTCGGAAATCAAATTCCGTAGCTTTTGATGAAGATGTACCCCTTTTTGCCTTGGGCTTGATCAATTCAGCCATTGAGCTGGGTGGATCTGCATTCCTCAGACATCGAAGATTGCTAGTCTTGATTCAAGATAATCTGTTCTGCAACCTGATGCATTTTGGCTTGTCTAGGAGCCCACTCATCCTCTCTATGGTTTGTAGCATTGCTCTTAATCTGTATCAGCACTTACGCACTGAGCTGAAATTGCAGTACGAGGCTTTCTTTTCTTCAGTGATTTTGAGTCTTCCACAAAGCAGGTATGGGGCTTCTTATCAGCAGCATGAGGTTGCAATGGAGGCTCTTGTTGACTTCTGTAGGCAGGAAACTTTCATAATGGAGATGTATGCTAACTATGACTGCGACCTCACCTCTAGAAATGTATTTGAAGAGCTGGTTAATTTGTTATCAAGAAGTGCAATGCCAGTCAATAGTCCACTCTCGACTATGCATATACTTGCTTTGGAAGGCTTGATTGCAGTGATCCAGGGAATGTCTAAGAGGACTGGTGATGAACATGTAAATCTTGGTAGCACTGCCATCACTTTTGACGAGTATAAACCATTTTGGTTGTCCAACTGTGATAGTTATGAAGAACCCCGTCATTGGGTTCCATTTCTTCGCCAAATGAAGCACATCAAACAGTGCATGATGACCGGTGCAGAGCATTTCAATCGTGCCCCTAAAAAAGGTTTCGAGTATTTACAGGCGATACATTTGCTACCTGAGAAACTTGATGCTAAAAGTGTAGCTTGTTTTCTTCGATATACTGCTGGGTTAGATAAACAACTTGTTGGAGATTACCTGGGAAATCATGAAGCATTTTGTGTTCAGGTTCTTAATGAATTTGCTCGGACTTTTGATTTTAAGGGAATGAATATGGATACTGCATTAAGGATATTTTTGGAGACGTTCAGGCTCCCTGGAGAGGCACAAAAGATACAGAGAGTGCTTGAGGCATTCTCAGATACATACTATGAGCAGTCACCACACATTCTAGCAAATAAAGATGCTGCGTTGTTACTATCATATTCACTTATATTGCTGAATACTGATCAGCACAATTCACAAGTGAAAAAAAAGATGACAGAAGGAGATTTTATACGGAATAACAGGTGTATCAATGGTGGTAATGATCTTCCTCACGAATTATTGTCGGAATTGTACAACTCTATCTGTGAGAATGAGATACGTATCAATGCAGATCAAAGTTCAGGTTCCTGTGAAATGGGACAGAGCCATTGGATTGATCTAATGCAGAAAGCTCGAAATGCATCTCCGTATATTATAGCACCGAACAAGCCATATCTTAATGATGATATGTTCTCTATAGTAGCAAGCCCTATTGTTGCTGCTATCTCTGTCGTATTTGATCATGCAGAGGATGAGAGAGTTTATCAACTATGCATTGATGGCTTTTTAGCTGCTGCTAATACTGTATCATTTTTCCATTTGGACTCTTTGCTTGACGATATAATCGTTTCTCTTTGCAAGGTTACAAATCTCTTGAATCCATCTTACTTTGAGGAGTTTGTTTTAGCATATAGTAATGACCTCAGGGCCAGGATGGCAACAGTCACAGTGTTCACTATTGCAAATAAATATGGTGACTGTATCCGAGCAGGCTGGAAAAACATATTAACCTGCATCCTGCGGTTTTATGAGTTTGGCCTTATTTCTGCCGCTGCTGTCTGTGATGCTGCTGATGAACATACTTTCTTGGCTGTTCATGGACACGTGAAGCCTCCTGAGAGTTCATTTTCTTCTTCACAAATGCAAATAAGTGTTGCTCCTAAGAAACCTTCAGGGTTGATGGGCCGCTTTAGCCAACTGCTTTCCTTTGAGACTGAGGAGCCAAAATCTGAGCCTTCTGAAGAAGAAGTTGCTGCTCGACAGTTCACCCTAGAGATCATTCCGAAATGCGAAATCAACTGTATTTTTGCTGAGAGCAAATTTTTACAAGCTGATTCCTTGATGAATCTTGTTTCTGCTATAGTTGCGGCAGAGCAAATAGAGACTGAAACTGGTTATCCTGAGGATGAAGTTAATGCTGCTTTTTGTCTTGATTTACTAATTGCTATTACTCTGAACAATCGAGATAGAATCTCACTGATATGGAAGTCTGTCTATGATCACATATCTAAAATCGTACAATCAACTACAGTTCCTTGTGCCTTGGTAGAAAAGGCTGTTTTTGGGCTTCTGAAGATTTGCCAACGTTTACTGCCCTATAAAGAAGATTTAGCTGATGAACTTTTGAGGTCACTGCATTTAGTTTTAAAACTTGATGCTCGAGTTGCTGATGCTTACTGTGAACACATTACTCAGGAAGTAGGACAACTAGTGAAGACAAATGCCAATTGCATCAGGTCGCAGACAGGTTGGCGTGTGATTCTGTCTCTTCTTGCAATCACTGCAAGGCACCCAGATGCTTCTGAGACTGGATTTGAATCACTATCATTTATAATGAGTGATGGGGCCTACTTGATGCCTTCAAACTTTATTCTGTGTGTTGATGGAGCAAGGCAATTTGCAGAGTCTCATGTTGGTGAAGTGGAGCGGTCTGTTCGTGCATTGGATTTGATGTCAGGCTCATTAACTCGTCTTGTTTGGTGGGCACATGAGAGCCAAGAAGTTGTTGATGAGGATACTGCTGCTATGCTCTCTCAGGATATTGGTGAGATGTGGTTAAGACTTGTTCAAGGATTGAGAAAGCTTTGTGTAGATGACAGGGAAGCAGTTCGGAATCACGCGTTGTTATCTCTCCAGAAATGTGTGAGTGGAGTGCAGGAGCTGCACCTTTCACACACATTGTGGTTGCAGTGTTTTGATGCGGTCATATTTCCGATGCTGGACAACTTTCTTGAACTGGCACAAGGACACCCTTCAATCACGTACAGAAACGTAGAAGCCATGCTCATAGTTGCAGTCAAACTCCTATCCAAAGTGTTTTTACTTTCCATCAATGAAGTTATGAAGCTACCAACATTCTGTAACTTGTGGATGGTTATTTTAAACAAGATGGAAACTTCTATGAAGGTCAAAATCAGAGGAAAGAAGAGCAGTAAGCTTCAAGAACTAGTCCCCGAGCTCTTGAAAAACTCATTGCTTATAATGAAAAGTGTGGGAATGCTTACACCTGATCCAGGAAGTGGTTCAGGTGAAGTTAGTTTTTGGGAATTGACATGGTCTCATGTGAATAAAATTGCACCTTCCTTGCAAGATGAAGTGTTTCCTGATGCTGAGTTAGATAATGGACATCATAGCAATCAAGCTTCTGCATGTGTGTTATCGACGCCAACCCAAACTGTGGCTTTAGTTGACACGACATGACATGACGTGACATAAATCTGAGTCTTCTATCAGCCCCTGTTGATATTTAATTTCATGGGGTGGACCATCATAGTTTGAGATCACCAGAGATTTGTTACTGATGCAACGTGGGTTTACCCAAAGAGATTTCATGGAATGGTGTGTATCAACTTCAGATACCAAGATGAACCACTAATCTTCAGTCACTTTGACTGTTTCTGATCGCATTAGTCTTTATAATTTTTTCACATATACCGTGTAAGTATAGCCGTATAGGTGTTATAGGCAGGCACTGCCAGTTTTGTGCTGATTTATTTCCCTTCACAGACCGAAGCTACAGCAAGCTGCTGCTGCTTCTCTTTTTTATATTTATATTTTTATTTTTAGTTTTGGGAGGAATCCTTGAAGCTGTATAACAACCGCTTGTTCATAATTAATGCACATAGTTTAACATTGAATTTCACTATTTTCATTGAATGACCATGGTTAGGGTGTGCAGAAACCGACTTTCAGCCATAATATAGACTTGATATGGGTCAAGAACGGGCTGGATTGGACTAGCAGATTCTTTGTTTCCGGTCCTCGGTCCTTAAAAATCAAGGATTCCGGGTTGCTGGTCTGGTCCAAAGTCAGGAAATTTCAAAATGTATTTTTATATAATTTTTCCCATTGCAGTCTGTTGATTACGTTATGCAGTGTGGATTCGTGTACTCGGAAATTTGTAATGTAATTATTATTGTTTTTAGTTGGTGCTGGGAAAATGTCAAAGCCCGAGACAAAAAACAAAGAGAAGAAAATTACATAATGCTAATTATTTTTGGTATGGCTACTCTAGAAATGTTATCAAGCATAATGCGAGCCAAAGCACGAGAAGGTTGGTTAAAGATGACAATGTTATCTTCTTGATAAGCTCCATGGTTTGCTAACCAATTCGCTCCTCGATTTCCTTCCCTAAAAGCATGCACGATACGAATTTCCCAATATTCTATCCTCAGTGGATGTCGACAATGATTAACAATATGGCCACAAAAACACCATTCTCAAGGATTTGGATACAAGCTATGTTGTCTATGTCCAACCCCTTAGCTATGGCACGCATTTTAGCTTTATACGCAGTACACTTCCCAAAATTTGGAACAAAAGCCACAGTAAAAATCTCCTCATGTACCCCTTATAATGCCACCCCCTGCTCTTCCCGGAGTGCCTCTCGCTGCATCATTTGTATTTAATACTAACCAATCAGGAGGAGGAGCAATCCACCGAATGAAATCCTAGCAAGTACTATGAGTAGATGGTTATATCGACTCTTACCTCCAACGTTGCGCCATATTTCCAGAGCTGCTGGGTAGTCTTTAAGCAAGTGTAAAAGAGGCTCTTCCTCTCCATTACATCGAGGACATCTTGGGTCAGTGGTGAGACGTCTTTTCATCCTGTTGGCATTACAAAAAATTCTATCATGGAGGAGCAAAATAAAGACACGAATCCTTTATCGTCTTCAATCACATTACATCGTAAAATACTTAGAGCATGCTTAATTTTGAATCTTCCTTTATCACCTCCCTGCCATTAGATTGAATCCTCTTCCTCTGAGTTTTCAACTAGCTCATGAGATGCTATGAACATCAACGTAATAGCAAGTAAATAGTTGGCAAACAAAGTCCATTTCCATCCATGCCCAGAAATGTCTTGAATTTTCTTGTTACGGAGAAGTTCATGGGTTGCCCAATTATCATCCCAAAATCGCGTTGAATTTTCATTGCCTATAGCCATCATAGTAATATCACAACGGCCATAGCGATACTGGTGATAGCGGATATATATGAAAATATTTTCTTCCTAAATATTTATCTTGTGCATATTATATCTTGTGTAATATATATATGTGACAGGATTGTAAACATATATATTCTGAATGAATGATCATGCCCGACTCAAGAGGAATTACGTATGTTAACATGGTATCACAACCATCTCAAAAATCCCTAAACTTCTTCCCTCTTCAATCGTGATACTCAATTTTTCTTCTTCTTCGTCATAATGTCGTCTACCGACAACCATGCAACTCCTCCCCCGTCAAACTCCCTCCACCTCTGCCTATCACCCTGCGTTTACCGTCACAAACATTAAAGGTACCTTCCCTATTTTTCTTGATCACAAAGATGCCCTCTATGAGTCATGGGCCGAGTACTTCACAATACACGTGTGTGCCTACAATGTTCTTGATCATATCGACTCTTCCGTCTCTCGCCCTTCCGATATCAATGACACTACTTGGGCTCGATTTGATGCTATTGTCAAGCAATGGATATATGCCACAATCTCCAAGGACCTTGCTGCTACTATTATGAAACCCGGTGCCACGTCCATGGAACTATGGACTCGACTCAAGGACCTATTCCATGATACCAAAGAAACTCGCGCTCTCTATTTAACTGAATAATTTGCACTCACGCGCCTTGAGAACTTTAGCAATATGTCCGAGTATTGCAAGCAAATTAAACTCATTGCCGATCAGTTAGCTAATGTTGATCACCCCATCTTTAATAAGCAGATGGTTCTCAAATTTATTGCGGGTCTTACTAAAGGTGAGTATGACACCGTTGCCACCATGATACATCAAACCAAGCCTCTGCCTAGTTTCACGGATGCCCATTCGCGTTTGATTCTGGAAGAAACTCGGCGTGCTAAGCAGGACGATCCGTCTGATTCGGCTTTGGTGGCTGCCTCTGTCACGCCCTCGCAGTCTTCTTCTTCCTCTCCACCTGCTTCATCTTCCTCTTCAACACCGCAGCAGCAACATGGTCGTGGTTAGAATAATAACCGGGGCCGGGGAGGCCGCGGTGGTCAGAATAGTAATCGGGGTCGTGGACGGGGCCGAGGACGCGAAGGTGGCCGATACAACAGCAACAACAATTATTATAACTCTCCACATCAACAAAATCAATACTCTCCTCAGTGGGCCTCTAATCAAGCGCCTTCTTTTGGGCCTCAACAGCAGTGGGTCCGGGCCCAATACCAGTGGCAGCCTCAGCAATGGGCCTCAACTCCTTGCCCTTTTCCCTCTCAGCCCATTCGTCCTCAGCAAGGCCTCTTGGGCCCTAGACCCCGTGGCCCGTCTCCCGAAGCCTACTACAGCTCCCACTCGGACCATGGTAACCTCATGACACCGACCGAATTGGGCAACGCATTCTTATCCATGTCTCTACAACCACCCGATGATCAATGGTATCTCGATACTGGTGCATCATCTCACCTCACACATAACTCAGGTAATTTCCCTCATTTGTTTCATCTAAGCAATTCACAATTTATTCTTGTCGGTGATGGCACACGTATTCCAATTAAAGGTTATGGCACCACCACCACTCCTTCACCTCATCCCTTTACCCTCAAAAATGTCCTCTTTACACCCAATATAATCAAAAATCTAATTTTCGTTAGGAAATTCACTACTGATAATTCTGTTTCTGTTGAATTTAACCCTTTTGGTTTTTCGATTAAAGATCTCAATACGGGGACGCATCTCACGAGGTGTAATAGTGTGGGGGACCTCTATCCGTTCTCTTCCGCTCACGTCACAAACTCGACCTCTCCAATTTTCTTAGCAGTTGTTTCTCCCTCAATCTGGCACAATCATCTCAGACATCCGGGAGCGCCTGTTTTTATTTTTTTAAAGCATCATAGTTTTATTAAATGTAATACAGGACAACAACCCTCTTGTTATTCTTGTCCCTTTTCTTGGTTGTGGTTTTTTAACTACCATCAATTATCTAAAGTTATTGATTTTCTCTGGCTTGCGATCATTGTTCTTGGTTGTGTTCATATTTTGGATGTCTACCATGGTCGTATCATTCTCATTGGATTCCTAATTTAGACTCACTTTGTGTTTTGGACAGTCTTTGATCTTATGCCCCAAAGTTCCACAATGATAACAAATTAGTTTAGCCCCTCATATTGAATTTTCCAAATTTCCCCCCTAAGCCAGAACTTTGAAAGTAGTGCCTTAGTAACATCAAATTCCACACTCAGCCTAGTAAATTGTCCACATCCAGTGTTAGCTGTGGTCTTATCTACTCGTAGGACCTTCCAGATCTTGTTGCTAATATTTGTGAGGAAGCCATCATCAAAATATTCAAGTGCTAAATTGGGGATGCGTACCCATGCTGTAAGAACTTTGATGGACGATTGGTATAGAGCGAAAGTTGGCACCCATTTTCAAATGGTGAGGTAGCTATCATTAATCAGCCATGGCCCTTGAGTCGTGACGTGGTTGTAATTATCCATTGATGAGAATCGTGCAATAAAATAATCACAACCTTTATTAGTAAAAGCGAGAGTGCCCTTTAACATCCATTTTTGCCGGAGTCTACGCATAAGAGCCATGTAACCTATATCATCAGGTCCTTCATCAGTGTCTGAGAGATCATTATCATCCAACGTAGTGCATAGTTTTTTATTAGAGTGTAGCATTTGATATCCAGCAACTAGTCCTCTGAATGACATAGTTGGTAGAGGGGTTAGTTTAAAAAAATCAGATTCTGTGGGTTTTTCTGGATTGGTTAAGGAGTGTTCATGTGGTTGATTAGATTGGGATTTCTCAAAGATGATATGAGTTATTTTCCGTTTTGTTTTCTTGGTGGATTAATCAATCTGATCGAGTTCTTCAGTTGAGTTCTCGTGAGGAGAGGTTTGATCCATATTCAGAAGCAGTATTCGTAAGAACGAAATTAATTCTAATTAATGCTAAGCAATTTGAAACTAAAAAAAAATCGATTGAGAATTAATGGACTAAGGGCCTGTTTACTTCAGCTAAAGCTGAACTGAATTGATGAACTGAATTGAACTAAACTGAGCTGAGCTGAACTGAACTGAACTGATTTTAAGCTGAAGTAAACAGGCCCTAAGCTAACTAAATCAACTAATGCAAACAATAAAAATTAAAGACATTCAATTAATTACTAAAGCACCTAGAGTTAAGTATCACCATCAGCATAATTAATGTAAAAATTGATTCCTATCAAACCAATCGTTGAAGAAGAAAGGCTCGCCCTAAAAATACCATAAACCTCTCCCGAATAACAATGGCATAAAGCCATTGGGCGAGATGAAAACCGGGCAATGGTCTCATTGGTTAACCACGAGGTGTTTCACCCGATCGTTGACAAAACCCAAACTCCACTCTATTACATAAAGCGTTGTCAAGGCGTGCACTTCGCCTGGTTTTCTTAGAATTTCCTCAAGACCAAGTGAGTGATGCTTCAGTGAATTCAACTTCAATTAGCTGTATTTCTTCAATCCATTGATGAAATTTTCTACTTCTCTAAGACGTCTCTACAAAATTGGCATTTTACTCTGAATTACTCCTAGTTTCATTGAAATCCCCTACCATAAATCATTACTTATTATGGGTATAGCTGTAAAGTCTTGAAGTTCATTACACAAATCTTGTCTTTTTAATTTGATGGGTCTGAGCTCGCATAAACTGTTGTGAGGTACCACGGATTTTTCCCTAGTCGTGTCACCTCCATTATGATAAATTTATCTTGTTGCATTATAGGCTCCAAATTAATTAATTCTCTTCTCCAATAATAAACCCATAGTTCACCACTGAAACCTTGTGCATCAACTCGAGTGTTGACCTGTATAACCCAACATATTAACAATTTCCTCAGCTTGGTCTCCTCCCATGTGAGTTTCGACCAATGATAAGACATTATGATGGTTGATGGGAATTAATTTACGTAGCATTGCTATGAAGGCGCGACTAACCGCTCCCTGCACATTCCAAACCATTAAAGAGATTGTTGCATTGCCTTTGGGTTGTCTTGTGAGGTCAACATTGATGGTCTTATTCTTTATCATATTGGAGTTATAAGGGATATTGGAAATATTTTGCAAATTTGGAGTATATTATTTAATGCAACTTTTGTCTTTTCCTGCCATGTGCATTTGGATGTTGTTTATGCTAAAAGCTCTAGCTAGCAAATCTTACCTGGTTCCGGCTATAGCTAAATAATTATTGGTTTCGTTTTCTTTGATGCAGAAATAAATTAAAGTAATGCAAGGACGGGAGTGGGGGAGACACATGATGTGGTGACGCAGAAAACCCCTAAATCAGGGTAAAAAACCGCGGGTGTCTTTGAGTCCACCGGTCCACTAGTTAAAAAGATTATTTACAGTTACAATGTGTGATGCTAGCTAGGTAGCTCTAATCTACCGCTGCTAAGTATCTAGCTTAGGAAATGTAAATAGAATATAAGTTGTACGTACAATTGAATAATAATAATAATAAAATATTGATTTTCTTATGATTTTATTGTGTGTTGTATCTTTTTTTTTCCTCCTATTTATAGAATAACCGCTCCTCATAGCCATTTTCCCTTCTTGGAGTTGGTTACTGCTTCTGGAACATATCTAGCTCGGATTGGGGGCTAGATTCAAGTTGATTTGAAATGCGGTTCCTATTTTATTGGCATGATCTCCTCAATATCCGTGACTCTAAATTCCACGTTCTCCTTCTTCTAGAAGCATCTTGAATTATTCTTCTTCCGACTCCTTGATTAACGGACCCACTATCTTGACCAAATCTAAGCTGTAGCTGCTAGCTGGGTACCTGCATAGCTTTCAATCAAGCTGGATTACAAGTAAAAAATTTAGCCATAACAATTTACCCCTAACTTGTAAGCTGAGAGCGTCCAACTACCAGGTTGCAAGTTACCGTTGGGGATCGACACAGTTTCCAAAGACCAAACGGTTATCTTCAGAAGCAATAATTAACTCCTTAAAAATAAATAAGAGGAAAATATTAAAAGATTTGGCAGTTAATAATTAAAAAGTAATCGTTATTTCCTTCACTTCCCCTTATAAATATGCCTCCTTCCTTGCTCTTCTTCTTCACCTTTGCAAATTTCCTACGAAAGCGAGTTCGAAAAATTTGATTTTATTTCTTTGTGACTTTGCAAATTCCAAGACGATTTAGCTTATCAGGTACTGAGATCTTCTCCTTCTCTCTTTGTTTTGCTTCCTTCCTTTAGGTGTCTCAAGTGTTTTGTTAAAGTTTAGAAATCATGGGTAGAGCTAAGGATGATGTAATGAGTGTAATAACAGAGGAACGCCTTCAACAAGTTGCGTCGATGGGTCTTTTCCTTGAGTCTGCTAGGTTAGTGGTTCCTAGCTCTAGTCAGCGTCCAGAGACTTGTCTCTGACCATGTCTGTTTTTTCGAATACCCTTTTACTATTGGGTTTACTTTTCCTTTGGTTGGGTTAGTTAGATCGGTTCTAGAGCGTCTAGGTCCAAGCCCGGGGGAATTAGAACCATCTTTTTGGAGGATTTGCAAGGTGATTGAGGAAAAAAGTGATGAGTGGGAACTAGATTTTAGGCTACATGACTTATTAGCTATATACTCTATCAGAAAGATAGGTCCTGGATACGCTACCTTAAAGGTTAGGGTAGTTGGGAACAAACTGGTGGATGACGAGGGGACACCTGATAAGGGTTGGAAGAGTAGGTACTTCTTTATGGAGAAATCCTATCATGGTGAAAAGGGAAGGTGGCTAGTTGGTGGATGGAATGCTACAGGTATACATACCGTTTCTTTGTTTAGCTTTCTTAATACTTTTATTAATCTGGTTCTTACTTACTTTCTTTTGCAGTTCACTCTCCTCCTCCTCTAGTCACGGAAAGCCAAGCTACCAGGGAATTCCTAAGCCATCCTATCGAGGAAAGGACCGTTGAAGCTACTAAAGAACCTACAACTACCACCACTGGTGGAAAAAACCACATTTGCTCCGGTCAAAACCCCCCGTTTTGCTTCGTGTTTCGACCGGAGTAGGTTTGATAGAAGCAATAAGTCTGGAGACTTATTGCTCCGGCCGTGACCGGAGCAAAAGGTATGACTTTTTGCTCCGGTTCTTTAAATGACCGGAGCAAAAAGTATATTTCCCACCAAAAAGTCCATTTTCCCACCAAAAAAATGAGACTTTTTGCTCCGATTCTTTAAATGACCGGAGCAAAAAGTCCATTTTCCCACAAAAAAAGGACTTTTTGCTCCGGTCATCTACAAAACCGGAGCAAATAGTAGCCTTAAAAACAAAGAAAAAAAATTCTGGGTTTTTATGCTCAAATGATTAGGAATACATAAAACATCATTTTTATAATTAAATTGTTCTTACAACACCTCAAAATTACAAAAAAATAAAAAAAAAATTACTACAACACATCCTAATCCTTAGGGGCTGCCGCTTTACTCTCCTTCTCCGTCACCTACTCATCCTCCTCCACTATCAAAAAAACCACACAGAAACAATAACTCAGCATAAGTGAATAACATACTAATGGCCAACTTGCAGTTAGGACAATTATTCAGTACAGCACACCAATATGGATTCTTCGCGTATGTCATCAACTGGAGCAAAAAACTAATCACTAGAAGTCTTTGCATATGTCATCAACTGGAGAACACCAATAACACAATGACATTCATAACAAATAAATTAGAACCAAAAAACTGGAGCAATATATAGGCAAGAAAACCGTTTATATTATCATTAAGTAAATCCACATTTCAATGAAGTGGGCAGCAATTCAAAATTGCATAACCTAATCATTAGAAGTCTTGGGGCCAAAAAATAAAATATTATAGTGACACTAGAATAGATTATTAAACTTATGGGAAACTAAAAACCAATAAGTAGGTAAGATTTCCAACCTAAGTCGTAAGCTCCATGATATCACTAACAATGTCACTGTCATAACCAAATCAATGTTCCCAGGCTGCACTCTTGTCTAATCGACTTCTTCTTCCTCCTCCTGGGCAGCAATTGCAGTAGAAGCTTCTGATTTGGCCATCACTGATGACATGTCAGGGACTCTTGAACACATCCCTTGGAAATGAAAAACATTACCTGTAAGCACAAATAACACTCCTAGTGGGCGATAACACTTAAAAACTCAAAATTAATTCAGAAACAATTATTGCTTTCCTGAGGAAAACATGAGATGAGAAATAAAAATCTATAAAATAGTAAAGGGGTGTAGAAAAAGGGCGGCAACAGCAAACAAGCAAGTCAAAACAATCTCATACTAATTCACAGCTCTCGATTAAGGACTTAAACTTACCGATTGACCAAAAATCAGTGGAGAAAAACAAGTGCATCAATCAAGAGAATAAAATGATATTATACTCGATTTATCATGAAAAGTGATTTCTATAGCTAAAACTCAAAAAATTAGATATATTAAAGTCTATCATAAATATTAATGGTCAAAGATCGGACTCCTTGACTTTTGTAGTCAAAAAAAGATATAGTAATGTGATAACCAATTCCAGTGATAAGCTTAGCGCAGTCATTTTCTAAAACTGTCTTGTCACTGTTTCCCAATAAGACAGACTTAATGTTTTAGAGTTGCTGCATTAACAGTTAATAAAAGCACCTAACAAGTCTATAAAATCCGGATGCTAGTTAAATCCGTTAATAGTAGTGAGGAAAAAACAACTACTTAGCAACCCACATATACACTATCAACAACTTAGAGCATAAAAACAGTTGCACTTGTCTTTCACATAGTAGGCACTCCCATACTATGGGGGGCATTCATTCATACAAGGTGCAAAGGAAATACAAAGAAAAAAAATGTTACCACATCAGACAAGTGGCAGTGAAGCTTAGTGACAGAGTCTCCACCGCCCAGCTCTTGAGAACTTCCATAAGCAATATAGGTCTTTGGCCCCAAGTCTGGCTTCAAAGTTTTTACGGGAAACTTGGCAGCTAGGTTCAAAACTCCATCCATGGAATGCGTATACTCCTTAAATGGCAATAACCTAATAAATTCAGCACTATGTCGTGGCAAACACTGCTCAAAACTACCATCAGTTGGCCAATCTTTCAATTTTAGAATGGCAGGCCACTTGGAACCATCTAATCGACCCTGGGAATAGCCTTTAAAAAACTGGTGCGCACTGAGCTCAACCTACAGCAAATTGATACCAAGAGTCGATCACAAGTCAGCCGAAAAATGGTTTAAAATAAATACAAGCAATTATTGTTTCTACTAGCTACATACAACAATGGACAACAACAGCACCAATGACAACAAACCCAATCAATTATATTTTTCAAAGCAACTTATAGCCAACCATTCACATCATAATCAAAACAAAGATGGACTGAGAAATTTAGCAAACAAAAGTCATATACAGAAAGTTACGAATCTATATTTTACAAATGCAAAATATCCTACAGACACCCACACTCAAACCTACACCAAACAGTAGTTACAAGGAAGGACAACAACAGCAGCAATAACAACCTAATTAGTTATATTTTTCAAGCTACTTAGAGTTGACCATTCCAATAAAAACCAAAAGACAGATAGACTGTTAGTTTTTAGATTTGATAGTTGAACTACAAGTCATAATGAAAACATTTTTTTAGGGATGTTGGATGTATGATGCATAAGATCGATAGATCAATATTCTTTTGCTTCTCTATTTCTATTAAAAAATCTCATTCTCAAATCATAAAAACTTATGAAAAACATTACCTGTAAGCACAACCAGAAATAACAGTGCCAAGATAAAATTTTCATTACGTTTTTGGCTCTCTTGATGGTGACCCGGCTAACGCCAGAAATAGGTTTCAAACCCAGTTTCAGCCTTGAAGCCGGTACTCACGAGCAGCCTCTCTAGGATTCGGTGCTTTTATGATTCCACGACCAACAATTGTCATGTCACTACCTCTATCGTAGATAACCTAATCATGTTATAATTTTGACATCATATTCAAATATTTTGCTGAAATTATTTGGACAGAATCTCAGTAAGTGTTTCCTCTCATTTGACATCATAGATTATGTACAATTACGCTCAACAAACATAAAATTTAAATCAGAGCCAATTAGATTAAAATCTTCTCATAAAAGCAAATTTTCAGCTATTTAGAACATTACAAGAAATTCCAAGAAATAATTACAAATCGGCATAAGCAATTACATTTTCATTTATTCACATTCAAACAGCAAAACTAAAAGCAAGCCAGGAGCAACCAACAACAACAACCATATGTTACATTTCACACCAATAATTTCATAACAAATGGAACACATACAATCGATTATACAACAAAAATATCATTAAATATTGATATACAAAAACCCCCAATCGATTAAACAATAAACTCAAACCCAATTCTGAAAATACAACAAAGCATGAGAATTTATACTCAATACATCAAAAATGAATTAATCGACCACCGGAGCATATGAAAGGTATAAAAATGTACTACCTTTGTAATCGATCACTTACAACAAAGTGATATATTATTTGTGAGACATAAAAAATCCATTTGTTGCGAGTAATGGATTACGGAGTTAGTAAGTTTACCATAAGCTTTATACTTCAAATCCAAACTCAATAACAAACTCTAGGGACTGTAGTGTTTAAGTGTATTAGATCGATTAAATTTATGTTAAGAACAATTGAACACTGATAAACAACTTCTAATTTTTGTAAAATTGATGCATAATTGCAAAAATCACTTGCTACAGAATTCAATCAACTAAATCAGTTCAATCACAAGTAAATCAAGCTCGAATCAAATATATAACAACTATTCAATAACATCCAAATCACAGTACTACATTAAACTTAAAAATGATAAACCCTAGAACTTTTAAAAAATAAATTAAAATCACAATACCTTGATTTAGTTGACTGAGGCCTGAGGGTGAGACCATGAGAGGCAGAGCCGTGCCGCCGCGTTAAGGGAAAAGATGACGAACACTAGAACAGGTGTCATGCGAGCAGCAGTTGTGACCGAAGTGCGACTATGCGAAACCTTCCAAACCAAGCCCCGGCCAAAAACCCTAAAAATCCTTAACATCCAATTCATCAATCACCCCCGATCTCACTTTCAACGACTCCTTAATTAGACCCAAGAAACAAAAATCGAAATCCTAGAATCCAATTTCACCACCACAAACAACAAAAAACAACAACAATCAAAACGAACTTCAGAAATTAATCGAAAACAAATGAACAAGAAACGAAACAACAAGATTCAAATGAAGAAGAAGATGAAAGTGAAAAGGATCGATTATTGAATGATAAAGCGAAAAGGGAAAGGGGATTCTTTAAAGATGATGATGATAGTAAAAATAAAATGGAGATAAGGAAAAAAAAGAAAGAAAGAAAATGAGAGATGATGAAAGAGAGGCGGAAAGACAGATTGAGAGAGATGAGAGAAAGAAAACTGAAAATGAGGGGTTAGGTTTTGTTTTTGGGCTTTTATACCCCAATTTAATTATATGGCCCGTTTTTTTTTTACCATGCATGCATCTTACCACTTTTTGCTCCGGCTCAATACCCAAAACAACGAAGCATATATATATATTTTGCTCCGGTTGTCACATGACCGTTGCAAATAATGTAGGCGTTTTTTTTTCTAACACTTTTTGCTCCGGATTTTAAATGACCGGAGCAATGTATTGTAGCATATATTATTTTTTCCACTAGTGCACTTCAGCTATGTCTTCTGGTAAGGGTTCCTTCTTGCTTGTGGTAAGTGTTTTTCTAGGAAGTGCACTATCTGTCTAGATATGTTCAATATTAGTCCAACTATACCTAACACTGGTCTAGCTACGTTCCCTACAGGTTTAACGGAGATGTCTGTTAAGGAGGCCAAGAGGAGAGCTTCGAAGAGGAAGACCGCCAGCAGCAGTACAACTAGCTCTGCGAACATAGGTTCGAGGCCTGTGGAAGCTGCTGTTATCATGCCACCTCCTTCTAAGTTCCCTAGGTCATCCGAGCCTGTTCCTGTGGATGACGTGGATCTATCCTTTCCTCCTACCTTCCTAGCTAAGGAAAGTATAGAGGAAGGGATGTGGCCTCACGCCGAGAAGCTGCTATTTCCGACTTCTAGGCAGCGCCTCAACAACCTCTTTCCTGATGCTGTATTGGGCCACGTAGCTGGCCAATCTCTTCAGGTTAGCTATTCTCCTAGTGAATCTCATGTATGCGTTTTCTACTATTCGCTTTTCCTAACTTAATTTCATGTAGGCCCTCCAAGGCGCCTTAGCTGCCAGGAGCTTCGTAAAGGGGTTCACTGCTAAGCATGGCCAGACGTTGCTCTAGGTGGACAAGCTCACAAATGAAAACGAACTCCTTAGGACGCAGTAAGCTGAACTGAAATCCAAGCTGGAAGAGGATTTCAGGTCCATACTGGAGGAGAGGGAAAAGGAACTGGAGGGCAAGAATGAGGAGCTGATGAACCAAAACAAGAAGCTGGAGCAGAAGCTAGAGGATCTAAGAGAGGAAAACAGGGATGTGGCTGATTCTTCCCTCATGAGGGGGAGAGCCATGAATGCTTACGAAGTCTACCATAAGGGGACTACAGCTAAGGATTGCCAAGCTGTGGTAAACGAGTACTTGGAGCATTTTGGCAGTTTGACTAACCTCCTTCTTGCTTCCTCTGACCTAGTTGATGCTGCTCTACTTGGTGATGCTGCCAGCTTGGCTGGCAAGGGGGAGGCAGCTACTGTAGGGGAGACTCCTACCCATGTAGCTATCCTTCTTCTTGTTGAGAGCCAAGCAGAAGGGGTGCTGGAGGCAGCTAGTGAAGAGGCTTGAAGTTGTTTTTCTTTTGTGTTTTTGAACATTAGCTTATAATTATTGTGTTTATCAGATAATGGCCTTAGGGCCTCTTTTAATTTGTATTAATTTTAAATTTCTTTAATTTAAATGCATTCTATGACTTTGCTATTTTGCGTATTATGCCATAGTGTTATGCGTATATTCATGATTGCTAGCTAGCTTTAAGTAAGATTGTATGCATACCTTGTGTCGGGTAAGTGGTTAGGTTACTTTATAAGCCATCTGTGGGCTGCTTTGTCGTGTGTTTTGATTGTTGGGGCAGCTTCCACCTAGTATCCACTTCCCCTTTGATAGCGTTATATCTTTGGACGGTATATGGGCCTTAGTTGCTACTCTGTATGGAGTATCCGGACTCCTAGGTTGCCTATCTGGGGTCTGCTTATATTAAGACAATTGTTAGTTGCGGTTGTTGGTGTTTCCACCAACGGCTTTTTAATGCTTAAGTTAATCATTTAATAATTTCGTAATTAAGAAAATAATATCATAGCTAGGAGAGTTATGTTGACTTGGCTTACTTGTTAGTTAGATTGTGCTTTCAATCTGACCTAGAAGTGGTAGACCTTCAGGTTGGATGCATTCCAGCTTCTAGGTAATTCCTTTCCCTGTGTTGTAGCTAACATGTAAGCCCCATTGCCTATGACCTTGATGACTTGGTACGGTCCTTCCCATTGCGCAGCTTGTTTTCCAGCATTCTCTTCTTTGGTGTTGGCAAAAACCTTTCTTAGCACCCAATCTCCTAGCTGAAACACCTTTGCTTTGACGTTTTTGTTGAAGCTTCTGGTTACTATATTTTGTTGGGCAGCCATTCTAATGAGTGCGTTGTTTCTTAGCTCTTCTAAAATATCCAGGTCATTAGTTAGCTCCACCTTGTTTGCTTCTTGTGTCATCAGTCCATATCTGGTTGTCGGTGTGACTGTCTCAGCATGTAATACAACTTCACATCCATATACTAGGGAGAAGGGCGTTTGTCCTGTAGCTACCTAGGCGTGGTCCTGTTAGCCCATAGGATTCTAGTTAGCTCTTCCGCCCATCTTCCCTTCTTAGCTTCTAATCTTCTCCTAGTCCCTTTAATTATCGACTTGTTGCTTGACTCAGCTTACCCATTTGCTTGCGGGTACCTAGGGGTTAATGTAGTTAAGGTGATATTCCATTTGCTGCAGAAGTCTCTTGTTTTGTCACTTATGAATTGCGACCCGTTGTCACACACGATCTCGGATGGGACCCTGAACCTGCATATTATGTTGTTCCAGAGAAAAGAGACTACCTCTTTGTCTCTAACCTAATGGTAGGCATCTGCTTCGATCCACTTAGAGAAGTAATCGGTTAGTGCTAGCATGAATACTTTCTGACCTGGAGCTGGTGGCAATTTTCCCACGATATCCATGCCCCGTTTCATGAAGACCCATGGCGTCAGTGTTGGGTGCAAGACTTCAGAGGGTTTGTGAGACATGCCAGCATGCCTTTGGCAGCTATCGCATCTAGCTACGTATCTGTCTGCGTCCTGCCTAACGGTCAGCCAATAATATTTGTAGCTGAGGATTCTGTTTGCTAGCGACCTTCCAGCTATGTGCGATCCACATTGGCCATCATGGAACTCCTTTAACTGCTTCTGCCATTCTTCTTTTTCTAAGCATCTCTAGAGTATCCCTCTAGGATGAGCTGGTACCTGGATGCCTTGAACTTAACCTTTCTAGCTTCCAGTTTGTCCTCTGGCAAGGTGTCGTGCTGCAGATAGTCGTAGAGAGGTTTGGTCCATGATTGGTCGTTGGTGGCTGTTTCTTGGTTGGTTGTAGTGAGTACTAGCTGATTTGCGGGTTTGGTTATAGCGGGGCCAGCTAGGTGGATTATGGCTATAGATGTTAAGCTGCTCTTCCTGAGAGCTGAGCCCAGGTTAGCTAAGGCGTCAGCTTGGGTGTTCTGATCTCTTGGTATCTGAGTAATTTTGAAGGGGGTGAAATAAGCTGATGCTTGCTTGGCTACTTTAGATAGCTGGTTATTTTGGAGTCTTTAGCGGCTGACTATAAGCATGCTGTCACTATACACCTCTAAACCTGTTGCCCCAAAGTCTTTAGCCATCATCATACCTGCAATTAATGCCTCGTATTCTGCTTCGTTGTTAGTTGCTTTGAAGTCGCAAGCGACAGACCGTACTATCTTTTCCCCTTGCCGTGACTTTAGTACTATACCTAGCCCGGCGCCTCTGAAGTTGGAGGATCCATCTACAAACATTTTCCACACCTGGTTGTTTTGTACCTGGTTAACCTCCTTCATCTCCAGCAGTGCAGCTTGTTCTAGGTCAGGACTAAAGTCAGTCACAAAGTCAGCTAGCGCTTGTGACTTGATTGCGGTTCTTGGGTGATATCGTATGTCATAGTTGCTCAATGTAATTACCCACTTTGCCATTCTGCCAGATAGCTCTGACCTTTTTAGCACAATCTTAATAGGATAGTTAGTCATGACTAGTATAGGATAAGACTCAAAATAATGTCTATGTTGTCTAGATACCGTAACTAGCGCTAAAACAAGTTTTTCCAGTGAGGAGTATCTAGTCTCGGCATCTAGAAGTGCCTTGCTTATATAGTAAATGGGAAGTTGCTGATTGTCAGCTTCCCTTGCTAGGACTGCGCTTACAGCTTTACTGCTTACGGCTAATTAGAGATGTAAGCACTCTCCAGCTTGAGCTTTGGATAGCAAGGGTGGCGACATTAAATACCGCTTCAATTCTTTTAAAGCATTCTCATGGTCATCCGTCCATTTAAAACCTTCATTATTTCTGAAAACATTGTAAAACAAGTGACATTTGTCAGATGACCAAGAAATGAAGAGGTTTAATGCTGCTACCCTGCCAGTCAGCTTCTGCACTTCTTTTAGATTTCTAGGTGATTGTATGTTTATTATAGCTCTAACCTGGTCGGGGCCTGCTTCGATGCCTCTCTGGGTTACTATGTACCCTAGGAACTTACCTGCAGCTACTCCAAACGAACATGTTGAGGGGTTAAGTTTCATGCTGTATTTTCTTAATACCTCGAAAGTTAGCCGTAGGTGCTCTATGTGATCGTCAGCTTTCTTTGACTTTACCAGCATGTCGTCTATGTACACCTCCATTGTATCTCCTAGCTGGTCTTTAAACATTTTATTGACCAGCCTTTGGTAGGTAGCTCCAGCATTATTCAATCCAAAGGGCATGACCTTATAGCAATATATTCCTTTATCTGTCATAAAGGTCGTCTTCTCTTGATCTTCTAGGTGCATTAGTATTTGATTGTACCCGGAGTAAGCATCCAAGAAGGTGAGCATCTCATGCCCTGCCGTTGCGTCCACCATAGTGTCTATATGTGGTAAGGGGAAGGGGTCTTTCGGGCATGCCTTATTTAAGTCTGTGAAGTCTATGCAAACTCTCCATTTACTGTTCTTTTTGCTGACCACCACCACGTTAGCTAGCCAATCTGGATACTTCACTTCCCTTATTTTCCCAGCTTCCAAGAGCTTCTGTACTTCTTCGTTGATTACTTAGTTCTTTTCTGGTGCGAATTTCCTCCTTTTCTACTTCACTGGCTTCATAGCCGGATCCACGTTCAGCTTGTGTGTTGTGACCTCTGGGTCTATACCTACCATGTCTTCGTGGGACCATGTGAAACAATCTGCATTCTCCCTTAGGAAGGCTAAGATTCTCGTCTTCTGGCCTTCAGTCAAGCTGGCTCCTAGTTGGACCACTTACTCCGGCTTGGATGGATCTAGCGCCACTTCGTCTAGCTGTAGCTCGCCAGGTCCTATTGGCGCTAACCCTTCCTGTAATTGCTAGATGTTCGCCAGCTTCGGTTTCAACGTCAGATTGTAGCAATATCTTGCTAACTTTTTGTCCCGTACTATTGTTAAGACTCCCCATGGTGAAGGGAACTTTAGTGCTTGATGGATGGTAGATGGTACAACTCTCATCTTGTGGATCCAAGGTGTCCCTAGGATGACGTTGTACGCGGAGGGACAATCTACCACGCCTGCTTGTCATGTTCACGCCTTCTGCCCAGGTTGTTAGGTTGATCTCCCCTTCCGTGTGCTTCGTTTCTCCACTGAACCCCACCAATACTTTAGGTGTCTTGGTGATGTCAGCATCTTTCAGTCCCATTTCTTTTAGCACACTTTTAAAGATTATGCTGGCTAAGCTGCCGCTATCCACCATCACCCTCTTGATGAGGCAGTTACTAATCTGTAGGGAGATTACCAAGCCATCGTGATGATCCTCCTCTTCTACCTCGCCTCCATCGAAGGAAATGGTCATGTTCTTCAGCCTTTTGTCTTCCTTCGATTTCAAGCTGTCCAGCTTGCTTGGAGTCCCTATTCCATCTCTAGCAAAACGCTTTGCAGTAGAGTAGGTTAGTCCGCAAATTTCAGATCCACCAGATATTAAGTTAATTACCTTTGACGTAGTAGGTGGCGGGGGTGGCCTTGGCTTCTTGGTTTCTTCTTATGGTCCGCCCTTCTTACCTAGCAGGTGTTTCAGGTATCCTTTCTTGAGCAGGTAGGCTACCTGCTTTCTGAGCTGGAAGCATTCCTCTATGTTATGTCCATGGTCATTATGGTAGCTGCACCATTTCGTCTTATCCTTCGAGCTATCCGGCTTGTAAATTTTCTTTGGCCAACGCATAGCTTCCCCTAGCTTGTGCAAGGCGTTTATAAAGTCGCCAGTGTCCACGTTGAAGCAGTATGACTCGATGTTGGGATAGCTGCTAGCTCCGTAGCCATAACCTATTTCATGCGAGGAAGAAAAAGGATAGATGTTATTAATAGATTCACGTTTAGGATATGGCTGATGCCTCCAGTTGCTGCGTCATTGGCTAGCTATCCTGCGGTCATCATAAGCTAGCCTTCGGGAAGCTTCGTTTTCTTCCATTCTGAATTCAGCTAGTGCTCTGGTTTGCACTTCGTCGAAAGTGGAGCACGGGTACCTAGTCAGCTCCTCGTATAACCTGGACTTGTACGACAGCCCTCGCCTGAAGGCTTCGATGGCCATGGAAGAGTCTAGGTTGGGTATAGCTATCATCTCCTTGTTGAATATGTCTAGGTAAGATCTAACACCTTCGTTGGGTCTCTACACTATTCTGTAAAGGTCACTGGATTGCTTCTTTATGGCATGGCTGCTTGCGAACTGCTGGTAAAACCTGTTAGCCAAGCTGGAGAAATCTTCTATGGTCCCCGGCTTCAGATTCATCAGCCATTGTAACGCGGGACCCATGAGGGTTGCTCCAAACAATTTGCACAAGGTGGCCTCCACTACTTCATCAAGGATAGGCAGTGGCATCATCTTCTGCTTGTATTGGGAGACATGATCCACTGGATCTGTTGTCCCATCAGGATGTTCAGCTTCTTTGGCACTTTTACCTTGGCCACCTCCTCGACGAAAGGTCACAAGGCTTAGCTGCCTTGGCCACCTCCTCGACGAAAGGCCACAAGGCATAGCTGCGCTTGGCTTCAGTAGCTACGGGGATTGGGGCTCCCGACAGCTTGGATAGTAGCTGGTACAACTTCCGGTTCTGCTGCTGTAGAAGCGCCATCTCCTTAACGGGTTTCTTCTTGGGCTGGTCATCCTGGTCCTCTCCAGGTTCCTCTTCTTCTTCGTCCGACGTGCTGTACTCGCTGTCGCTTTGATCCAGGTTCGCCATGCTGGAGATTTTGCTTGTGTACCTCTTCCTGGATTTGTTGCACTTCACGAATTCTAGCTCCTTCTTGAGGTTTTCCATGGTTGACTGTGACTCCACAGCTGCTTTCTTGCTATCCTCCTTGACCTTTTCCAACTGAGCTCGGGTCCTCTCCAACGCCTGCCTCATCTCTTCCATAGCCTTTTGAGATGCTTCGGATGCCAGAGGGTGGGATATTTTTGTTATCTCGAGGTGACGGAGTGTGTTTGAATGAATGGATTATCTAGCTACAGCCCCACGGTGGGCGCCAGATTGTTTATGCTAAAATCTACTCTAGCTAGCAAATCTTAGTTGGTTCCGGCTATAGCTAAATAATTATTGGTTTCGTTTGCTTTGATGCAGAAATAAAATAATGCAAGGACGGGAGTGGGGGAGACACCAGATGTGGTGACGCGGAAGACCCCCCTAAATCAGGGTATAAAACCGCAGGTGGCTTTGAGTCCACCAGTCCACTAGTTAATAAGATTGTTTACAGTTACAATGTGTGATGCTAGCTAGGTAGCCAGGTAGCTCTAATCTACTGCTGCTAAGTATCTAGCTTAGAAAATGTAAATAGAATATAAGTTGTACGTACAATTAAATAATAATAATAATAATAAAGTATTGATTTTCTTATGATTGTATTTGTGTGTTGTATCTTTTTTCTTCCTCCTATTTATAGAATAACCGCTCCTCATAGCCGTTTTCCCTTCTTGGAGTTGGTTACTGCTTCTGGAACATATCTAGCTAGGATTTTGGGCTAGATTCAAGTTGATTTGAATCTAGAAGTATCTTAGAATTATTCTTCCACATTCCCCTTGTTGTAGAAGCATCTTGAATTATTCTTCTTGATTCACGGACCCACTATCTTGACCAATTCTATGATGTAGCTGCTAGCTAAGTACGTGCATAGATGGCAATCAAGCTGGATTACAGGTAGAAAATTTAGCCATAACAGATGTAATGGGGAAATTTCCTATATTTAATTTCTTATTTCTTGGAGTGGAATTTTGTAAATCACGCCCCAAATCAACTATAGAGAAATTTTCCTCCAAATCCTCAATTGATTAACTTTCCTCAAATTGGAATGCTGGATTATACTCATAGAAGTACTTTTGTTAGCAAATCTCGTGATTTAATTTCCTCCCCTTCTTAGTTTGAATTTCCCGCTTTTTCTTGGTGGGCTTACGAGTTTGAGTTTCAAGTCTGATTAGACTTGCCTGTGGGTTGATGATCCTCCTCTGGTTGCTGGGGACTGATTTGTTATTCCTTCTTCTTGGCTCTGGTTTTTTAACCACCATCCATGATCCAAAGTTATTGATTTCCTCTGGCTTGCGATCACTGTTCTTGGTCGTGTTCATATTTTGGATGTCAATTATGGTCGTATCATTGTCATTAGAATCCTGGTTTAGACTCACCTTGTGTTTTGGACAGTCTTCGATCTTATGCCCCAAAGTTCCACAATGATAACAAATTAGTTTTAGCCCTTCATATTAAATTTTCCAAATCTTGCCCCTAAGCCAGAACTTTGAAAGTAGTGGTTGAGTAACATCAAATTCTACATTCAGCCTAGTAAAGTGTCCACATTCGGCGTTAGCTGTGGTCTTATCTACTCGTAGGACCTTGCAGTTCTGGTTGCTAATATTCGTGAGGAAGCCTTCATCAAAACATTCAACTGCTAAATTGAGGATGTGTACCCATGCTGTAAGAACTTTGATGGGCGATTGGCTAGGTTTGCACAGAGTTGGGAACGGGGTCGAAAACGTATACAGATACGCGGACTGAAAATGGCTAATCTAAAAAACATTGTTAATGGGTGCGGCCAATTATAACATGAAGAATCTGAATCTTCCCCAATACAGGGACGAATCGAGTTCGGGGACGGCTACCCATCAAAAGTACCCATGCTACATAGGCAATTGGTATAGCACGAAATTTGGCACCCATTTTTAAATGTTGAGGTAGCTATCATTAATCAGCCATGGCCCTTGAGTCGTGACCTGGTTGTATTTATCCATTGACGAGAATCGTGGAATAAAATAATAGCAACCTATATCAATAAGAGTGAGGGGGCCTTTAACATTTATGTTAGCCGGAGTCTACGCATAAGAGCCATGAAACCTATATATATCATCAGGTCCTTTATCATCTTCTGAGAGATCATTATCATCCAACGTAGTGCTTAATTTTCTATCAGATTGTAGCATTTGATTTCCAGTAACAAGACCTTTGAATGACATAGTTGGTAGAGGGGTTTGTTTAAAAAAATTGAATTCTGTGGGTTTTTCTGTGGACTGGGTTTTCCAGTAACTCAAAGATGATATGAGTTATTTTTCGTTTTGTTTTCTTGGCGGATCGATCAATCTTATTGAGTTCTTCAGTTGAGTTATCGTGAGGAGAGGGTTGATCCATATTTAGAAGCAATATTCGTAAGAACGAAATTATTTCTAATTAATGCTAAGCAATTTGAAACTAAAAATTATCGATTGAGAATTAATGGACTAAGCTAACTAAATCAACTAATGCAAACAATAAAAATTAAAGACAAATTCAATTACTAAAAACACCTAGAGTTAAGTATCGCCACTAGCATAATTAATGTCAAGAAGAAAGGCCCGACCTCAAAATACCATAAACCTCTCCCGAGAATCTATGGCTTCTCTAATTTGCAATCTAACCTACTCCCATGAAATCATACAATTTAGACCTAATCCCATGGAAAATTTCATGCCCTTAATTAAAATAATCAAATACGTTAAAACCAAACTCTCGTTGTGAAAGAGACAATGTAATCATAACAATACTAGTTATCCCTAATCTAGTATTGGCATAAAAACATCCAATTAAGCAAGAACAATCAATAATTAAATTGGAGACTTAAGGGAAATAATCAGACCTTAATCATGACTAGGGTTTTACTTAACCCTTTATTAATATATAACTCACATATGACAATTAAATAAACCAAATAAATAATTAAAGAAAACGTGATCAATAATAATAAATAAGGAAGAGAAGAAGCAAATATTACTTTAATTTATGGATGAATAAAATAGAACTTGAATTTTAAATGTTGAAGAGAGCCGAATAATGATGAAAATATCATACAACTTCAATATGAATAACTTGTTCTCATCCCCTCAACCCCCCTCCCAAAGTCCCAATAATGTTTTTCCCACCTATATATATATTTTTTTATCCTAATTAAATATAGTAAGAAAAATAAATTGGAAAATATAAAAAAAATGGGGAAGAAATTATAGTGGGAAAGAAACCACCTAGCTCGCCACAACCAACGGGCACTGGATAGGCAGTGGCCAAGATAGCAGCTTTACAAACACTCGTACAAAGCCAGCGTATGCTGGCTTGGATTCCCAATCGGCTAGGTCAACTTTGAAGGGCTGTAACATGAGTTCTAGGGATCAAAATGAGGTGTGTAACCTACCTTTGCGACGTTCTTTGAGTCTAGTTTCCAACGCAACTTGAATCGCATCAATCCAATGAGTACATCTCGAGATATGATCATAATAGCGAGCATTGGTCAAGCTAAATTTTCAAAAAACATTAATGTTTCTTCACTTTTAGCTCAATTTCACCCCAATAAGCTACGCCATGACCCATCTATATTCTAAATAGATGTCATATGATGATAATCCTCGAGTAACACGTCTATAATCTTCAACTCTCCTCTTACAATTATTCACTTCATTTAACCTTGCTTCGAATGCTTCTAAATAACTATAAAACTACCTGAAAAATTAAGAAAAACACACACGAAGCATAATAAAACACAAAATGGATAATTCATGTAATTCGTGCCTAAAATGCAATTATATGGACCAAATATACTTTAAATATGCACCTAAACATGTCTAAAATCCGTATATAAATATGATTTCGCCAAACTAAACTGTTGCTTGTCTTAAGCAACAAAAAACTGAAACAAAGAAATAAGATGCACGCAATAGACATGACTTTCAGTGAAGACTAATCCAACTCTTAAGCAAACAACTGACCAAAGCTATGAAGACTAGAATCAAGAATGAATATATTAGTACATATAAGACGTACATTACGACTCACAATCTATGCCTCAAGCAAATCCTAAGCAAGCTAGTCGTCGTCTCCACACACCTTGAATTATGAGTATGATGTAAAAAACGGGTAATATTACCAAAGTAAGAGATAGATTCACTTAAACACCAAAGAATGCTACCGATCAAAAGGTCTTTAATTCAGCTTGGAATGGTGCTAGGGTGAATGGGTAGGTTATATTCAGATAATGTAGCTAAAGTCTAACTTGAGGAGAAAAATGGAGTTTGTGGCCAACATCGACGCTAAACAACTCCCAAAGCAAGAGGGAAACAAGAGAAGTTCTTTGTTGGAAGACTTAGAAACTTCGAGTAGAATATATTCCATGAATAGGGGACGGTAGGAAGTAAGTGATGTGTGAACCTCGTCCAAGTTGTTGCTCTTTTGTTAATCATGACAAAGATTACATACATTAACAAATCATATACCTATAATGATCAAAGTACCAAGAATCCAAATGCACATCATCATTTTTTTATTGGCTGACTAGCAAATCGTAAAACACGTGTTTTTTTTTTTCAAATTTTTTTTCTTCTTTTTTTCTTATATTTATTATTTATTTATTTTTGCTTTTCTAATTTTTCTTGTTTTTTTCTTTTATTTTTTTTTTCATTTTTTCCTCCACTTTTTTTTGTTTAACTTTTGACAAACAAAAAGACAACAAATTAATTACATGAAAATAAACTATTAAAAGATATAGCTTCCTTTACAAAATTATGCACCAACCATCAACTACGAGTAGCAATTCATTGATAACAAACTTTATATCACCCCATGCTCCCCCAAGCCATACTAGGGATATGTAACCGTCTGTGAGGCTTAGTAGGCTTTAAAAACAAATGGAAAGCCAAGGGTACAACTTAGGATCAAGATGGAAGCAGATGTATCTATGAATAACTCTGGAAGCTACCTAAAATGAAAGAAAGCCTTTATCATATGCGACAAACATGAATTGGCAACAAGTTACTAGTTATCACAAGCAACGGTCAAAAGAAAATAACAAATTGCATCATATAACCAGACACTATGCAAAGTAAGGTATTTGCAAGAGAATTGGCTAGCTAAACCTGCAATGGGAAAAAACTGTCCGCAATCGACTGTATCGCATAATGTCAAGTAGTTGTCCTTGTAAGCACATTCTCGAGTTATCAAATCATCATAACTAAGGTCAAGAGAAGCCCATAAATCAAATCAAAGTCCGCACACTGTTTGGAAGTCTTTAATAAGGTATTAAGACACAAATGCAAATGCAAACGCAAATGCAAATGCAATGCAACGTTCTAACATGAAAATAACACTAGAAAGCAGTACATTTTTTGCGTTGCATATAAACTCTCACCCCTAATGGATGGTACAAACCACGCAACAATAATCTTATGAAAGGAGTAAAATCTACACCAAGAAAGCAAATAAAGATAAGTATCCATCCCCTGAGCTGAATGAAACACAGTGAATGTGTGAATACATAAAACAAAGGAAAGAGAAAAGAAAGGTTCATTCAGTACGAGCCTCAAAGATAAAATTAGTAGTGGAAGCGCTAGGGACAAAAGCTTCTAACTGTTGACATAAAGAAACAACCTCATAACCAAGAGCTACTACTCTCCGTTCAAGTTTATCAAATTGAGCAATCACATACTTATTGAGAAAAACTTTAAAAGCAATCCATGAACTCTATAGTTGTGATTGGTTCCAATGGAGGAGTATGAGGATCAAAAACTTCAGTGTTTGACATCCTAGAATATGGGTGAGTAGGGCCTAAAGAGCGCTTTGATCCCGTGGCACATAGGCTTAGTAAGCAAAAAGGTCACCAATTTCAGCTTATGGCTCAACATTTGCAATAGATAAGGAAGAAAAATCACCAGGCATGAATGATAAAGCATTAGGATTGCTCAAATGGGTTTCAGGACAAGGAAAATGAGCATAAAGAACTTTACTAGCATCCTCTCCTTCACCCTTAACAAACCATTTAAAGTTCTTGCTACCACACTTCACCAACCATTTATAATTGTTCTCCATTTTCCTAATGTTAATTAAGGGATACCCAGATAACACTATAAAAGAGGATAATGTAACTCCAAAATGCTTGGCGAAAATAGTGATAATACTCCCCATGGTGATAGATCCAGTGTTATGATATCTCTCCCATATGAAAGCAGCAATTAAGAATCGACAAAATTATAATTGGCCCAATGTAGCTAGATCAGCATGACAAACCACCAAAGCATCCGAAAGTCATTGGTAGCCACATGTCCTGTCTCTGCCTTAGGGTAGAAAACCTACAATAGAAATTGATGAATAACTGGATTCTCAAAGGCAAATGAATTTTGTGACTACCTAACTTTATTGCTTTCTTAGTTTAGTTTTTATTGCTTTCTAGTGTAGTTTTATTGCTTTATTATGATAGTCATATGGTTTGTACTACTTGTTAGAAGTAGGAGTTTACATTTGACCAAAAAAAAATGTACTGCTTTCACAGTTTAGATTTCTTTTTGCTTTTGTTAGTTAACTTTAGTTGATTGATTGGATTGATGAAACTTTGTGAATGGTGACTTCCCTGTGCCCCGCATTTTATTTAAAAATGTTTTTGATTGATTTAGGCATGTGATGAGTTTTGTTTTGGGAATTGCCAACTTGGACTTGAACTTGACTTAGCTTGAAACGATTTCTAATCTTGCCATTATAACCATGTGTAGAGTAGAGGCTTGAACTGTGTTAACGGGAGGATTTGAGCCGCATACATTTTTCTATGCTTATTTTCTTTCATGTGTGCCTAGTTCCTGGTGCTTGTATGATCCATGTTTTGGCTTTTGACTCAATTCACAAAAACTAAAAATTTGCACACGCTGATAAAAAAGGTCTTTATGAGCTTGTAACGTGGCTAGGGTGACGGGTAGGATACAATTTGGGATAATATTTACTTCGTTTCTCGGTTTTCGCTCGTTCTTCCTTAATTGCCTCTTTGATTCTTCGTTTTAACACTTCTAGTCTTCAGTTTAGCTTCCCAAATGACTTCAACTCTTTACTAACTTCTTCAAGTGCTTCAAAAGGCTCGGAAAACAACAATAAATCATCGATTCCTGAAAAATCTAATAAAAAGCACAACAAACACTCGAAATAGCAAAAGTTAGTAGAAATGGCTCAAAAGAGCCGTATTAGAGCTAAGAATCAACCGGGATCGGGGGTAAAATACATATAAAATATCAACTTATCAAATTCCCCCAAGCCAAACCTTTGCTTGTCCTCAAGCAAACAACTAAGCAAACAATGACTTCACCCCTTTAACTTTGTAAAACAAGACTAACTCAAACAATACCGAGTATGCAAGATCCTCAACCAACCTATCAAAATCCCTTGACCGCCATTCACTCAAATCAAAATCAATGAGCCGACCATGTAAGAAATAGAAGTCGATGACTAGAGTAGCTCACTCGGTGTCACTCCACACATAAAATTGAGCATAGATAATGAAGCTCACCCTTAATCCCGAAAAAAATGCAAATGCTACAAGTGTTTGAATGCAAAATTTGAGAACCCAAACCCACATCTCACACCTCATGCAAGTGTTTAAAGGTAATCACTCAATCCTAGTATGAAAGTCGACTCGAAATGCAAGTAATACTCCCTAGCTTTGGCAATTGACTCAATTCACAAAAACTAAAAATATGCACACGCTGATCAAAAAGGTCTTTATGAGCTTGTAACGTGGCTAGGGTGATGGGTAGGATAGAATTTGGGATAATGTGGCGGTAAATGCGGGCTATACGCATGTAGCAATTAGAAATCAAAATCAACATCTCCAACATCAACTCCAACATCAAACCAATTCATATGGGATCACATCACACCATAAAGCTTCGCATTTCGACTACTCCAAATATCACAAGTCTTTTCTTTTTCAACATCTTTTCAATTTCTCCCTTTTTTTTTCTTTTCATTTTTCATTTCTTCCTTTTTTTTTTCTTTCAACTTTCAACATTTTTTTTCAAATTAGACTCACGACTCTTAATGACATGTCAAGGACAAAATCATCACACATACATATCTAGGCCAATAAAAGATGTATAACATTTTAATTCTTCATTAAACTAGCCTAGACATTGGTATGCAGAGCCTTAATGTGAGATCTATTATAAAACTTTAATAACAACCTTTTCACAAATTTCCAATCCTCCAAAACCTCCAATCAATTGCAACACAACAACAAAACAACTCCTCAACTCCCCCAAGCCAAGCTTGGGCATATATCAAATGAATAGAACAAGGCCAAATAGGGTTGTAATGTGGCTAAAATGCAAATGAAGGGTAAAAGCTCAAAATAAGGACCAAGTGAAATTTTGTGAAGGAATGCCTAAAATCTGAAAGCTCCTAAAAGAAATGAATGCCTTTTATCATTCGCAGCATGTAACATATCAAAGCCAAGCTACTAGAGTCAAAAGCCAAAACATGGATCATACAAGCACCAGGAACTAAGCACACATGAAAGAAAATAAGCATAGAAAAATGTATGCGGCTCAAATCCTCCCGTTAACACAGTTCAAGCCTCTACTCTACACATGGTTATAATGGCAAGATTAGAAATCGTTTCAAGCTAAGTCAAGTTCAACTCCAAGTTGGCAATTCCCAAAAATAAACTCATCACATGCCCAAATCAATCAAAAACATTTTTAAATAAAATGCAGGGCACAGGGAAGTCACCATTCACAAAGTTTCATCAAACCAATAACAATCAATCAAACTAAAGTTAACTAACAAAAGCAAAAAGAAATCTAAATATGAAAGCAGTACATTTTTTTTTGGTTCAAATGTAAACTCCTACTTCTAACAAGTAGTACAAACCATATGACTATCCTAATAAAGCAATAAAACTACACGAGAAGCAATAAAAACTAAACTAAGAAAGCAATAAAGTTACCTCCCAAGCCGGACTTAGCAATGTCTCATGCTTGAAGGAAGTAAGGGAGAGATAATAGAGATGGTGGAGGGGTGTGGGAGTTTGGGGTGTAAAATGATGTATATGGGTGAGAGGATGAAGTTGTGCAAGGATAAGAAAGAGGAGTATAGTGGTAGATGGTTTGCATATAGCATACACGGATTGAAATTTGACCACCTCCCTTGTTTCGTCCATATCTCACAAAAATAATGGATTACGTGATTCTTTTTCATTGGAAAGTAGACTCAAAGTTCTTCCAACGATAGGTCGTACGCCTCTGGGACGTCCTGGAGAAAAAGTTATGGCTGTTTAAAATCGACCTTTGAATCTGCGCGAACAGTCTATTCGCCCGGGCCACGTGCGGGGCGCCGGATGGGGTTGCTCGCCCGGGTCACCCGGGCGGCATGGTAAGGGGGTGAAAATTTGAAAAACTGGAAAAAAAACTAAGTGTGGGAAACAGGGTTGCGCGCCCGGGAAGAAGGAATTTCGCCCGGGGTAGTGCTGTTCGCCGGGTCACCCGGGCGAATGGCTACTTTGAGATTTTCCTCGTTTTTTTTCTTCTTTTCACCTAAATTTCACCTGTAATCACGCGACGAAACACTTGAAGAATTCATTAGTACCTCACTCTCCCCTTACAATACTAAGAAATGAGCTAGAGTCCTACTAAAACTAAGAAAAATAAAAATGAAAAAGCTACTAAAAACTAAACTAACTACGGGTTGCCTCCGCAAAGCCCTTGTTTAAGGTCATTAGCTTGACCATGTTACCTCATAGCTATGGAGGATCGAAGAGTGAACGTGAACCACATTTAGTTAAATAATCAAAGTAATAGGAATTATTGGTTGCTCAAATGCTTGACGTTCGTTAAAAACCTCATCATTTTCGTATTCATATTACAAGCATGAGAAGATTGTTTTCGAGGTTCCGACGTTTTTGGGACGGGATTCCTTTTCTTTTGATCCTGACATAGCTTGTTAGTAACACCATCTTCGTCACCTGCAACAGATCCAAACACACAGGAGGCTCAGAAGATCCTTTTTAGGGGACCGAGGCAAGTCGTTGAACAATTTCATTAGAGTATAAATTGCATGACATGATTGTTCTATTATAGGATTTTCAATGCAGCATTAAGATTAAGGTGACTTTATCATCCCCTACAGAAGAGTATCAAATTTCCATTTTTGAAACTAACAGCACCTGCAGTGTGTAAGAAAGGTCTACCAAGTATAATTGGGATATGGCATCCTCATCCCTATCTAACACAACAGAATCAACAGGAAAAAAAATTTCCGACTCTACCGGGAAATCTTCTAAATACCTTTAGGGTATTTCACTGTCCTATCTGCCATCTGCAAGGTGATGGTAGTGACCTTTAAAACACCCATATCAAGTTTTTGCAAATAGATAAAGGCATAACACTAACACTAGCTCCTAAACCACAAGGCTTTATCAATGAACAGTGGGCCAATATTAAAAGGGATAGAAAAACTTCCGGGTCCTTAGCTTTGGTGGGACTTATTTTGCAATATGGCACTGCACTCCTCCGTAAGTGCTACGGTCTCACCACATTCAACTCACGTTTCCTGCTTAAAATATCTTCAAAAATTTAGTATAAGTAGGAATTTGGGTTATCAAACAGTGAATGGAACAGTAACCTGCCAATTCTTCACAATATCTAAAAATTTACTGAAATGATTATCATTCTTACTCCTGGTTACCCTACGGAAAGGGGAACCTAACTGTGACCTCGGGATTGTATCAATTGATGTGTCATCAACTTTCCTTAGGTGTGCTCAGTTCCTTAGCTGGAACTGTCTCTAAATCTTCAATCACCAATCACTAGTCTTTTCAGCTCCACCTGCAACATCAGAATTAATATCATCAGTAGGCATTTTTGGGCCCTCATAAGCAGTTCACTCCTCAAAGTGATGGCATTGACATGGTCCCTCGGGGTTCTGTGATGCCTGTGATACTGGAGGTGTAGGTGTGATGGAAGGTGGCTGCTGTGCCTTTGAGCAGTTGATTGTGCAATTTGAGCTATCTGGGTCTCCAGGTGCTTGTTGTGAGCCGCATTGCCTCCATATTTTCTGCATTTGCAAACATCATTTTCAACTCTGAGATTTCTCCACTAGGTTGAACTGGCATTGGTGGTGCTGATAGTGGTGGCCTATGAAACCTGGTGGGTGTGGTGGTACATATCTCTGATCTCGTGTGGTGCCTGCTGAGGGGGCAGGCATGCTGAGGATTTTGTACATTGCTGTTATTCTTGTAGGAAAAGTATGGGTGATCCTTCCAGCCTGGATTATATGATTATTGGAATATGGGTTATTCTTATAGGCTTAAAAGGCACACACTTTCTCTACTGAACTGGTACATGACTGAGAACTATGACCGAATGAACCACAGGAATCACAGAAAGGATCAGTACACTCCGAAAGTGCAGCTACAGGTGATGGTGTAGGAGCTGTAGTACCAATCTTATCAAGCTTCTGATTTGGCATTGATCTGTGCAGCTAGACTCCTCTACTTATCATCAACTACAGTTTTCCACCCTTCTTGGAATGCCCTCTAGGTTACAAACTGGAATTATGAGTGGCAATTTCATCAATCAGTTCATATGCAGCGTTGACTTCTTGGTTCATTAATAACCATTAGCAGCACGAATCTAGCACAAGCCCTACCTCATTACCCAACCCATTGTAGAAGATTGAACTAGGAACCATTTCTCAAGCCCATGATGAGGACACATTCTTAACAAGTCCTTAAACCGTTCCAAGCATCATATAGTGACTCATCTGTCTCTGATTGAAGTTAGTAATTTGGCTCCTCAATAAACAGTTCGCTGTGGTGGGTGTACTTCCTCTGAAAAGCAAGAGCTAAATCCTCCCCCAACAATTAATGGTAGCCATATTGAGATCATTCAACCAAGTTTTAGCCTTGTCTTTTAACGAAATGGACATCGACCTGGAAACATTCGCCTTCTGATGAGTCCTTAGAAACGTTCATTTGCTTGATAGTATCACAGTATTGAAGGAAATTTTGTAAGTGTAAGTTCGGATCTTCCTTCAATGTCCCTGAAAACTGATTTCGTTTCAACAGTTCACAAGAGCCGGTTTCAGTTCAAAATAGCAGCATCGGTATCAGGTACTGAATACCTCAGCCATAGACTCCGTACTGGCAAGGAATAGTCTCTCAATGAACGGGCCGCAGGTGGGGTGGTGGGGAGGTGGTGGTCCTCACCCTGTCCTTCTCTTCGGCAGCCATTTAAACCTCTAAATACCCTTCAAACAGGGATTGAAGGTGAACTCGAAAAAATGAGACAAGTCGAGAAACAGTTTCCTCCACAGATCGGGGAAGAAAAATTCGGCGTCTACTAGTCTCAACCGTTTCAAAAACACTCGCGGGCTCAGGGAAAATGAAAGTATCAGCTCGTGGTCGTTTTGCATAAACCTATGAACCTGCACACACTAGAAACTCCGAGCAAAGATAAGAAACAAGCCAAAGAAATGAATAGTTCTTTGAGACTAAGAAAAATAAAAAGAAAACAGTATAAACCCGACTATAGAATTAAAAATTGCCGCCCGGCAACGCGAGAATTTGATGAAGCTATTGCACACCTATCAAAAACAAACCTAACCAGTCTAACTAATATAGCTAGGGAAGTAGGGATCGAATCCACAGGGAAGCAATTAAACCTATTAGTTCTAAAAAGTCTAAACTGTGTAAAGGGCCTTTGAATGTCGAATTAAGACTCAAACGCTAACTAAAACTAGAACTAAGTTGATTAAGGGAATAAATCTATGACTAAGTCTAGGACATCGGTTCACCATAGATTAACAAAAGAATTGCACACAAATAATTAATTAGATTATCAATTTCCTTGAATTAATGTCCACTAATTCTCTCGAATCTAGTCCCCTTCAAAACTCCTCTAATGGCTCTCGCTCACTTAGACTCGTTTTGCCTATTGTCCTTATGATCTAATTGTGGTAATCTTACCTCTCGGCATCGATTTCAACAATATCAAACTAACAACTAAACCTGGCCAGTATTTAATTGAAAGCAATAATAATTGACAATAAGAATTCAAGTAAATTAATAGTTAAACTAATAATTAGGAGCAACACATCACCAATTAATCCATGGATCCCCTAGTCCTAGAAAAGGAACTACTCACTCATAATTAAAGAAACAGAAACTAAAACAATGAAAGTAATTAAAATACTAAACATGATTAAACTAAACAAAACTAACAATAATTAAGAAAATTAAATCTAAACATAAAACTATAAAAACTAAGAACATAAATTGAAAATAACAATAAACATGACTAAGAACAAGAATTGAGAATAAAATAGAACCTGAATATTATTGATTGAATGATTGAATAGAGTTTTACACTTTTAGAGAATTTTAGAGTAAAACTAGGATTCTAAAATAAAAAAAGGCGCCCTCTCACTAATTAGGAGAAAAAACACTTAAGTACTTAGGCTAAACAAGGGAAAACGCGCTGAATTGGGCCTTTAGAGCCATCCGCCCGGGCTACCCGAGCGTGCAGCCCTCACCCGGGCACACGGCTCCGACCCGGGCGGGTAGCCAAATTTACATCGTTTCTCGGTTTTCGCTCGTTCTTCCTTAATTGCCTCTTTAATTCTTCGTTTTAACACTTCTAGTCTTTAGTTTAGCTTCCCAAATGACTTCAACTCTTTACTAACTTCTTCAAGTGCTTCAAAAGGCTCGGAAAACAAATAATCGATTCCTGAAAAATCTAATAAAAAGCACAACAAACACTCGAAATAGCAAAAGTTAGTAGAAATGGCTCAAAAGAGCCGTATTAGAGCTAAGAATCAACCGGGATCGGGGGTAAAATACATATAAAATATCAACTTATCACTACCCAATCACTCCGACCCATAACCTCCTCCACAAGTGATTTGCCACAAATCCCTTGTTACTCACTCCCTCACAAAAAGACTTAGATGATTCAGGACTAATTATCCCCTCAAAAGGGAATGCGAACAACTCATTAACTTTCTTTGGACTCATCTTTCTCTTTACTCCACTAATAAAGAAAAAAATGTCACCCTTATTAGAAACCTCTAAAGAGGAAAGAAACTCTAAAACTAAGTCCGGATAGACAAGTTCCTTCAAAATGTATCTTTGAAAACCCATGTTTTAGCGTAATTTGTTGCAAGCAATCATCAATCTCCAACTCCTTGTCATCAGTAGACGAACAGGAAGGCAACAACTTCACAAATAATTCGTACAAAGCCAGTGTGCGCTGGCTTTGATTCCTGATCTACTAAGTCAACTTTGAGGGGTTTTAAATTGAGTTCTAGGCATAAAAATGGGGTGTGTGACCTACCTTTACGAATATATTTGAGTCTAGTACCAAAGCCACTTGAACCACATCAATCCAATGAGTATATATTGAGATATAACCAAAATAGTGATCGTTGCACAAGCTGAACTTTCACCAGTATTAATGTTTCTTCACTTTTAGCTAGCTCAATTTAATCCCAATAAGCTACGTCATGACCCACATAGATGCTAAATAGATGTCATATACTGATAATCCTTGAGTTATACCTCCATAATCTTTAACTCTCCTCTTACATCCACTTCATTCAGCCTTCCTCCGAATGCTTCCAAATAACTGTAAAATTACAAGAAAATTTAATTAAGAAAACCACAAATGAAGCATAATAAAGCAACAAATAGGTAATTCATGAAATTCATGCCTAAAATGCAACTACATGGACTTAATATACTCTAAATATGCACCTAAATATGTCTAAAAACCCTATATAAATATGATTCATCAATAAGGGAATCATGAAATCCGAGGAATTTCCAAAACCGAAGGTGAGATGGGTATTATAATTCCCCCATTTTGTAGGTATTTGAAATTCCCATGAATTCTACAAATTCCTACATTTTGAGGGATTGAGGGCAACCAAACAACTTCTCTTACCAACAAATCATGGAATTTGTGAATTTTCGTGGGAAGTGAGGGCAACCAAACAAGCACATAATTTATCTCATTTGCAAAAAGACAAAAACTACATGAAATTACAAGAGATTCTTGGTTTGTATCCTAAAGGTTAATGGATCATTATAATTAGAGAGAACATGTTCAAAAACACGATTATATTAGTGTCTTTTTCATTTCGATTGATATTGATTTTAACTAAATTAAATTGAACGTAGCTGAACATAATGGAGATTGACTAGATCGAATAATTAAGCATAAAATATAATACATACATAAGCTTTGCATGCCATGGCATATATAAACTAAACCAACTTGAATCGATTAAAATAAACTAAATTACGTGGAGGGACACTGATAAGTTGATATTTTATATGTATTTTACCCTCGATCCCGATTAATTTTTAGCTCTAATACGGCTCTTTTGGGCCATTTCTACTAACTTTTGCTATTTCGAGTGTCTGTTGTGCTTTTTATTAGATTTTACAGGAATCGATGATTTAGTTGCTTTCCGAGCCTTTTGAAGCACTTGAAGAAGTTAGTGAAGAGTTGAAGTCATTTGGGAATCTTAACTGAAGATTAGAAGTGCTAAAATGAAGAATTAAAGAAGTAATTAAGGAAGAACGAGCAAAAACCAAGAAACGGAGCCAAGGCGAGTTGCCCGCCCGGACCGAGGCTGTGCGCCCGGGTGAGGGCTGCACGCCCGAACCCCTCTGGGCGAGTGGCTTTGAAGGGGATTTTCACGTGTTTTTGACTTGTTTAGCCTAAATACTTAATGTTTAGTTTTCTAATTTTGTCATTTACGCCTTTTTACTTTTACAAACCCTAGTTTACTCTAAAATTCTCTCTAAGTGTGGAATTCTATTCAATCTTTCAATCAATAATATTCAGGTTTTATTTCAATCTCAATTCTTGTTCTTAATTGATGTTTTTATTAGTTTTAATTTATGCTCTTACTTTTATTAGTTTTATGCTTAGATTTTTATTCTTGATTATTGTTGGTTTGTTTAGTTTAATTATGTTTAGGATTTTAATTTCTTCTATTGATTTAGTTTCTGTTTTTTCAATTATGAGTGAGTAGTTTCTTTTCTAGGACTAGGGGATCCATGGACTAATTGGTGATGTTTTTCTCATAAATATTAGTTTAACTATTAATGTACTTGAATTCTTGTTGTCAATTGTTATTGCTTTCAATTAAATACTGGGCAGGTTTAGTTGTTAGTTTGATATTGTTGAAATCGATATCGAGAGGTAAGATTACCACAATTAGATCATAAGGACAATAGGCGAAACGAGTCTAAGTGAGCGAGAGCCATTAGAGGAGTTTTGAAGGAGACTAAATTCGATAGAATTAGTGGATCTTAATTCAAGGAAATTGATAATCTAATTAATTATTTGTGTGCAATTCGTTGGTTAATCTGTGGTGAACCGATGTCCTAGGTTTAGTCATTAATTTAATTCCTTAATCAATTTAGCTCTAATTTTAGTTAATTTCTTGATCGCAATTGTCACTCAAAGGCCCTTTACACAGTCTAAACTTTTTAGAACTAATAAGTTTAATTGCTTCCCTGTGGATTCGATCCCTACTTCCCTAGCTATATTATTTGGAGTGGTTAGGTTTATTTTTGATAGGTGTGCGATAGCCTCATCAAATTTTGGCGTCGTTGCCCGGGAAAGCACTTCCATGAGAAAAGGCTAGATAAACTGCTGGAGAAGTACGATGTTTACCACAGAACAGGATTAGCATATCATCCACAAACCAGTGGTCAGGTGGAAGTTTCAAATTGAGAAATCAAAGCTATCCTGGAGAAAACGTTTGCAAAGTCAAGGAAAGATTGGAGTACCAAGCTGCATGATGCATTATGGGCAGATAGAACGACCTTTAAGACACCTATCGGCACATCTCCTTATCGGTTAGTGTATGGGAAAGCGTGTCATTTGCCGGTTGAGTTAGAATACAAGGCTTACTGGGCAGTAAAGGAGCTCAACATGGATGCCAAGCTTGCAGGTGAGAAGCGGTTACTTCAATTAAATGAGCAAGACGAGTTTCTATTGGCAGCCTATGATAGTGCTAAGATTTATAAGGAGAAGACTAAGAAATGGCACGATAAGGGAATTGTAAGAAAGGAGTTTGTAACAGGTGATAAGGTCTTAGTATTGAAGCTTTTTCCCGGAAAGTTGAGGTCTAGGTGGAACGGTCCTTTCATTGTTACCATGGTGAGCAAGTATGGATTTGTAGAGGTTCAGAACGAGAAAGGAGAGCGATTTAAGGTTAATGGACACCGCCTCAAGCACTACTATGAAGGTGATGTTGTTGGCCTAGTTGAAGAAATCAATCTCCGAGACCCACACCCCTATGAGCTATGAGGTAATATGGTCAAGCTAATGACCTTAAACAAGCGCTTTGCGGGAGGCAACCCGTAGTTAGTTTAGTTTTAGTAGCTCTTTGTTTTTATTTTTTTTTTAGTTTAGTAGGGACTCTAGCTCATTTCTTAGTTTTGGTAAGGAGAGAGTGAGGCACTAATGTTTTTTTTCCAAGTGTTTCGGGTGTGATTACAGGTCAATTTAGGTGAAAAAGTGAAAAAAAGAACGAAAACGCAGCAAGCACCGTCCGCCCGGACCCCTCCGGGCGAATAGCACGACCCTTGGCGTGTGGCCTTCGGTCCGGGCGCACAGCTTCTTTTCCATGCCTTAGTTTTTTTTTTAATTTTTTTTCTTTTCTTTCCTTCGTCCTTCTCTTTTTCTTTCTTCTTCCTCCTTCCTCCTTCTCTCACCTCTCATTTTCTTATCTTCACTTTCTCTCTCTACAAATCCTCCATTATTCTCTACCTTCTCTCTACTATATCTCCCTCATTACTCACCCAAATTCACTCAAATCTTCACCAAAATAATCTTTTTCCATCCTCTTTTAGATCCTCACCATAAATCTCAATTTAAATCACTTTCACCTCATACCCTTTAATTCCTCATCACTTTCACTACTCTAACATGGCACCTAAGAGACAATGGGTAGGAGCAAGCTCAAGAAACGAACCACAAGGTTTGGGACGCGATCCTACATACGGGTTAGTAGCTTTTGGTTCACAGGAGAAAAAGGTAAGATTCGAAAAACTTAAATTGCATCATGTTACCCCCACCCGTTTCATAGATCATCAACTATTACATGCTTTAGGAGTTCATGATGAGACTGAGGAGTTGTTTAGATCTATGGGTATGCACAGTTTTTTTTTGGAATGGATGCCCCGACCTATCCCGACATAACTTACGAGTTTATGTCGAGTTTTGAAATTGACCGGCCTAACCCCAATGCACCTGTTAGAGGTGTCAGTTTTAGAATGTTCAATATTGATCGTTATGAAACAATTGAGGATTTTGGGGCCATATTTGGTTTGGGCAGTTGGGGGTGTGCTAGACCCCCAAAGGGCTTTGATGATGTTGCTTGGTGGTTTTCTCTAACAAGTGTGCATCTGACTAACTGGCAGCATGCCAAGGCTAACCTGATCCACCAGCCCTCTGCTAGGATTACTCACCGTTTTCTTACAGGGACGATATTTGGTCGGTATGAACAACACGAGGTTTGATGAGGCTATCGCACACCTATCAAAAATAAACCTAACCACTCTAACTAATATAGCTAGGGAAGTAGGGATCGAATCCACATGGAAGCAATTAAACCTATTAGTTCTAAAAAGTCTAAACCGTGTAAAGGGCCTTTGAGTGACAATTGTGACTAAGAAATTAACTAGAATTAGAGTTAAATTGATTAAGGAATTTAATTAATGCCTAAACCTAGGACATCGGTTCACCACAGACTAACCAACGAATTGCACACAAATAAATAATTATATTATTAACTTCCTTGAATTAAGGTCCACTAATTCTCTCTAATCTAGTCCCCTTCAAAACTCCTCTAATGGCTCTCGCTCACTTAGACTCGTTTTGCCTATTGTCCTTATGATCTAATTGTGGTAATCTTACCTCTCGGCATCGATTTCAACAATATCAAACTAACAACTAAACCTGGCAAGTATTTAATTGAAAGCAATAGTAATTGACAATAAGAATTCAAGCACATTAATAGTTAAACTAATATTTATGAGCAAAACATCACCAATTAGTCCATGGATCCCCTAGTTCTAGAAAAAGAACTACTCACTCATAATTGAAGAAACAAAAACTAAATCAATAAAAGTAATAAAAATACTAAACATGATTAAGCTAAACAAAACTAACAATAATCAAGAAATCAAATCTAAACATAAAACTATTAAAACTAAGAACATAAATTGAAAATAATAATAAACATAACTAAGAACAAGAATTAAGATTAAAATAGAACCTGAATATTATTGATTGAATGATTGAATAGAATTCTACACTTTGAGAGAATTTTTAGAGTAAACTAGGATTCTAAAGTTAAAAGAGGCGTAAATGACTAATTAGGAGACAAAACACTTAAGTACTTAGGCTAAAAAAGGGAAAAACACGCGAATTTAGGCCTTCAGAGCCACCCGCCCGGAGGGTCCGGGCGTGCAGCCCTCACCCGAGCGCACAGCCTCGACCCGGGCGGATGGCCTGTTTTGCTTCGTTTCTCGGTTTTTGCTCGTTCTTCCTTAATTGCCTCTTTAATTCTTCGTTTTAACACTTCTAGTCTTCAGTTTAGCTTCCCAAATGACTTCAACTCTTTACTAACTTCTTCAAGTGCTTCAAAAGGCTCGGAAAACAACGATAAATCATCGATTCCTGAAAAATCTAATAAAAAGCACAACAAACACTCGAAATAGCAAAAGTTAGTAGAAATGGCTCAAAAGATCCGTATTAGAGCTAAGAATCAACCGGGATCGGGGGTAAAATACATATAAAATATCAACTTATCAAATTCCCCCAAGCCAAACCTTTGCTTGTCCTCAAGCAAACAACTAAGCAAACAATGACTTCACCCCTTTAACTTTGTAAAACAAGACTAACTCAAGCAATTCCGAGTATGCAAGATCCTCAACCAACCTATCAAAATCCCTTGACCGCCATTCACTCAAATCAAAATCAATAAGCCAACCATGTAAGAAATAGAAGTCGATGACTAGAGTAGCTCACTCGGTGTCACTCCACACATAAAATTGAGCATAGATAATGAAGCTCACCCTTAATCCCGAAAAAATTGCAAATGCTACAAGTGTTTGAATGCAAAATTTGAGAACCCAAACCCACATCTCACACCTCATGCAAGTGTTTAAAGGTAATCACTCAATCCTAGTATGAAAGTCGACTCGAAATGCAAGTAATACTCCCTAGCTTTGGCAATTGACTCAATTCACAAGAACTAAAAATATGCACATACTGATCAAAAAGGTCTTTATAAGCTTGTAACGTGGCTAGGGTGATGGGTAGGATAGAATTTGGGATAATGTGGTGGTAAATGCGGGCTATACGCATGTAACAATCAAAAATAACATCTCCAACATCAACTCCAACATCAAACCAATTTTCATAGAATCACATCACACCATAAAGCTTTACATTTCAACTACTCCAAATATCACAAGCCTTTTTCTTTTTCAACATCTTTTCAATTTCCCCCCCTTTTTTATTTTTCATTTTTCATTTCTTTGTTTTTTTTCTTTTTCTTCCACTTTTCAAGATTTTTTTTTTCAACTTAGACTCACGACTCTTAATGACATGTCAAAGACAAAATTATCACACATACATATCTAGGCCAATAAAAGATGTATAACATTTTAATTCTTCATTAAACTAGCCTAGACATTGTTATGCAGAGCCTTAATGTGAGACCTATATTTAAACTTTAACAACAACCTTTTCACAATTTTCCAATCCTCCAAAACCTCCAATCAAATGCAATACAACAACAAAACAACTCCTCAACTCCCCCAAGCCAAGCTTGGGCATAAATCAAATGATTAGAACAAGGCCAAATAGGGTTGTAATGTGGCTAAAATGCAAATGAAAGGGATAAAAGCTCAAAATAAGGACCAAGGGAAAATTTTGTAAAGGAATGCCTAAAACCTGAAAGTTCCTAAAAGAAATGAATGCCTTTTATCATTTGCAGCATGTAACATATCAAAGCCAAGCTACTAGAGTCAAAAGCCAACAACATGGATCATACAAGCACCAGGAACTAGGCACACATGAAAGAAAATAAGCATAGAAATAATGTATGCGGCTCAAATCCTTCCGTTAACACAGTTCAAGCATCTACTCTACACATGGTTAAAATGGCAAGATTAGAAATCGTTTCAAGCTAAGTCAAGTTCAAGTCCAAGTTGGAAATTCCCAAAACAAAACTCATCACATGCCCAAATCAATCAAGAACATTTTTAAATAAAATGCGGGGCACAGGGAAGTCACCATTCACAAAGTTTCATCAAACCAATCAATCAATCAATCAACTAAAGCTAATCATCAAAAGCAAATAAAGAAATCTAAACTATGAAAGCAGTACATTTGTTTTTGGTCATATGTAAACTCCTACTTATAACAAGTAGTACAAACCATATGACTATCCTAAGAAAGCAATAAAACTACACTAGAAAGCAATAAATTAAAATTACTTCCCCTAAGCCGAACTCAGCAATGTCCTCATGCTGAAGGAAGTAAGGCGAGAGATAAAAGAGATGGTGGAGGGGTTTAGGGAGTTTGGGGGTGTAATATGATGTATATGGGTGAGAGGATGAAGTTGTGCAAGGATAAGAAAGAGGCGTGAGTGGTAGATGGTATTCCATATAGCATACACGGATTGAAATTTGAACACCTCTCATTGTTTCGACCATATCTCAAAAAACATAATTCGGAATAACGTGATTCTTGTTTCATTGGAAAGTAGACTCAAAGAGCTTTCCAACGATAGGTCGTAAGCCTCCTGGAACGTCCTGAAGAAAAAGTTATGGCTATTTAAAATCGACCTTTTGAATCTGCCGAGACAGTCTATTCGCCCGGGCCGCGAGCTGGGCGCCCGGAGGGGGTTGCTCGCCCGGAGGGTTCGGGCATACAGCTCTTTTTCCAAATTTCCAAGAAAATTCTAAGTGTTCAGTTTTGGGTTGCGCGCCCGGGACGATTTCCACGCGCCCGGAGGGCGTCTATTCGCCCGGAGGGTCCGGGCATACAACTCTTTTCTCTCTTTCCTTGTTTTAAGTCGATCAACGCCTACAAAAACACCCAAAAACACTTGGGAAACAATATTAGTCCCTTACTCTCCTCACCAAGACCAAGAATAGAGTTAAAGTCCCTACTAAACTAAGAAAATAAAAATGAAAAAGCTACAAAAAACTAAACTAACTACGGGTTGCCTCCCGCAAAGCGCTTGTTTAAGGTCATTAGCTTGACCATGTTACGTCATAGCTCATGGAGGATCGAAGAGTGAACGTGAACCAGATTTAGTTAAATAATCAAAGCAATTAGGAATTATTGGTTGCTCAAATGCTTCACGTTCCTTGTTAAAAACCTCATCATTTTTCGTATTCATATTACAAGCATGAGAAGATTGTTTTCGAGGTTTCCGACGTTTCTTGGGACGGGATTCCCTTTTCTTTTGATCCTGACACAGCTTGTTAGTAACACCATCTTCATCACCTGCAACAGTATCCAAACACACAGGAGCCTCCAGAAGATCCTTTTTAGGGGACCGAGGCAAGTCATCAAGAACAATTTCATTAAGAGTACAAATTGCATGACATGATTGTTCTATCATAGGATTTTTTAATGCACTATCAAGGTTAAAGGTAACCTTGTCATCACCTACAGAAAGAGTCAAATTTCCATTATTTACATCAATAACAGCTCCTGTAGTATTTAAGAATGGTCTACCTAGAATAATAGGGATGTGTGCATCCTCCTCCATATCTAACACAATGAAATCAACGGGAATGAAGAATTTCCCAACTCTCACCGGGACATCCTCTAAAATACCTTTAGGGTATTTCACTGTCCTATCTGCCTTTTGGCAAAGTGATGTTAGTAACCTTTAAAGCACCCATATCAAGTTTTTTACAAATAGATAAAGACATGACACTAACACTAGCCCCTAAATCACATAAAGCTTTATCAATAAACAGTGGGCCAATATTACAAGGAATAGAAAAACTTCTCGGGTCCTTTAGTTTTGGTGGTGACTTATTTTGCAATATGGCACTGCACTCCTCCGTGAGTGCTACGGTCTCCACCACATTATTCACGTTTCCTGCTTAAAATATCTTTCAAAAATTTAGTATAAGTAAGAATTTGAGTTATCAAATTAGTAAATGGAACAGTAACCTGCAAATTCTTCACAATATCTAAAAATTTACTGAAATGATTATCATTCTTACTCCTGGTAACCCTGTTCGGAAAGGGTAACCTAACCTGTGACCTCGGGATCGTATCAATCGATGTGTCATCTACCTTCTCCTTAGTTGCTTCAACCTCCTTATCTGGAACTGTCTCTAAATCTTCAATCACCACATATTAGAATTAACATTCCTCCCAACAATTAATTGTGGCCATATTAAGATCATTCAACCAGGTTCTAGCCTTGTCCTTCAACGAAAATGGGAACATTCTTCTCCTAATGTAGTCCTTAGAAACGTTCATTTGCTTGATAGTATCACAGTATTGAAGGAAATTCTGTAAGTGTAAGTTCGGATCCTCCTTCAATGTCCCTGAAAATTGATTTCGTTCAACCATATTCACAAGAGCTAGTTTCAGTTCAAAGTTAGCAGCATCGGTATCAGGTACTGAATAACCTCCAGTCATAGACTCCGTACTAGGCAAGGAATAGTCTCTCAATGAACGGGCCGCAGGTGGCGGTGGTGGAGGTGGTGGTCCTCTACCCTGTCCTTCTCCTTCGGCAGCCATTTCGACCTCTAAATACCCTTCAAACAACGGGTTGAAAGTGAACTCGAAAAACTGAGACAAATCAGAAACAATTTCTTCCATGGATCAAGGAAGAAATATTCGGCGTCTACTACGTCTCAACCGCTTTAAAAATACTCGCTCGGGCTCAGGGAAGATGAAAGTATCAGGCTCATGGTCGTTTTGCATAAACCTATGAACCTGCACACAATGGAAACTCCGAGCAAGGATAAGAAACTGTCCCAAAGAACCAAAAAGTTCTTTGAGACTAAATAAAAAAAGAAAACAGTATAAACCCGACTAATAGAATTAAAAATTGCCTCCCCGGCAACGGCGCCAAAATTTTATGAGGCTATCGCACACCTATCAAAAATAAACCTAACCACTCTAACTAATATAGCTAGGGAAGTAGGGATCGAATCCACAGGGAAGCAATTAAACCTATTAGTTCTAAAAAGTCTAAACCGTGTAAAGGGCCTTTGAGTGACAATTGTGACTAAGAAATTAACTAGAATTAGAGTTAAATTGATTAAGGAATTTAATTAATGACTAAACCTAGGACATCGGTTCACCACAGATTAACCAACGAATTGCACACAAATAAATAATTATATTATCAACTTCCTTGAATTAAGGTCCACTAATTCTCTCGAATCTAGTCCCCTTCAAAACTCCTCTAATGGCTCTCGCTCACTTAGACTCGTTTTGCCTATTATCCTTATGATCTAATTGTGGTAATCTTACCTCTCGGCATCGATTTCAACAATATCAAACTAACAACTAAACCTGGCCAGTATTTAATTGAAAGCAATAGTAATTGACAATAAGAATTCAAGCACATTAATAGTTAAACTAATATTTATGAGCAGAACATCACCAATTAGTCCATGGATCCCCTAGTCCTAGAAAAAGAACTACTCACTCATAATTGAAGAAACAAAAACTAAATCAACAAAAGTAATAAAAATACTAAACATGATTAAACTAAACAAAACTAACAATAATCAAGAAATCAAATCTAAACATAAAACTATTAAAACTAAGAACATAAATTGAAAATAATAATAAACATAACTAAGAACAAGAATTAAGATTAAAATAGAACCTGAATATTATTGATTGAATGATCGAATAGAATTCTACACTTTGAGAGAATTTTTAGAGTAAACTAGGATTCTAAAGTTAAAAGAAGCGTAAATGACTAATTAGGAGACTAAATACTTAAGTACTTAGGCTAAACAAGGGAAAAACACGCGAATTTAGGCCTTCAGAGCCACCCGCCCGGAGGGTCCGGGCGTGCAGCCCTCACCCGGGCGCACAGCCTCGACCCGGGCGGATGGCCTGTTTTGCTTCGTTTCTCGGTTTTTGCTCGTTCTTTCTTAATTGCCTCTTTAATTCTTCGTTTTAACAGTTGTAGTCTTCGGTTTAGCTTCCCAAATGACTTCAACTCTTCACTAACTTCTTTAAGTGCTCCAAAAGGCTCGGAAAACAACGATAAATCATCGATTCCTGTAAAATCTAATAAAAAGCACAACAAACACTCGAAATAGCAAAAGTTAGTAGAAATGGCTCAAAAGTGCCGTATTATAGCTAAGAATCAATCGGGATCGGGGATAAAATACATATAAAATATCAACTTATCAAGGTTCATACTAGAGAGATGTGGTGCCTAGGGAGGAAGTTAGTTAAAAATTCATTTCCTTACCGTCTTCATCTTCCTCATCTGTTTCCCATGCATTTTCATACCCAATGTAAGACTTATATAGGCACCGATCGATTCGGCGAACCTACCATTAACAATATTGTTTTTGGTGGTCTTCTAACATTTGTTGGCAGGTACTATAAGGCTAAATTTGATTATGGTAGGACCCCTGCTGTCGGGTCCCGCTACTTGGATGTCCCCTACCTCAGCCAATGTGATTGGCTAGACTTTTGAGGGACGGGGGGCGTATCAGATGGTACATAGGACCATCCAAGGGAGTTTCTGTTACCCTCCCTAATGCTTCACTGACCAGATTGCTGCCTGATCAGCAATCCTATCTTATGCCTTTGGATGGCCGTGGTGCAGGTTCTTCTACAAGTACCTCAGGACATGGCAGGCCGAGCCAGTCCCAGCAGTTCGTGCCCCAGCCACCACCCCAGCAGCCCCCACAGCAACCACCTACGGACCCTGCCCCATGGCAGGTACAGATGAACCAGCTGCAGAACCAGTTCAACAAATTCCAGATCCAGCAGCAGCAGTTCATGGATCGGTTTGCTACTTTTGAGCAGGACCACCGTCTTGCCATGTACCCGATTTATGACCACTACGTCTGTACCGGCGTCGTGCCCTCTACCGGCCCTCACCCTTCATGGTATCACTTTAACCCTTGTGAGGGGACTAGTGGAGCATGAGGAGCAGGAGGTGGAGGTGGTGATGATGATGATGATGATGATGATGGTATTGCCAGTGAGGACACTAACACTTTCCTCTAGTCTGACTGAGAGGAGTCCCTTACTTCCTTCAGCATGAGGACATTGATAAGTCTGGCTTGGGGGAGGTAACTTTACTGCTTACTTAGTTTAGTTTTTATTGCTTTCTAGTGTAGTTTTTATTGCTTTCTTAGGATAGTCATATGGTTTGTACTACTTGTTAGAAGTAGGTGTTTACATATGACCAAAAAAATGTACTGCTTTCATAGTTTAGATTTTTATTTGCTTTTGGTAGTTAGCTTTAGTTGATTGATTGATTGATTGGTCTGATGAAACTTTGTGAATGATGACTTCCCTGTGCCCCGCATTTTATTTAAAAATATTTTTGATTGATTTGGGCATGTGATGAGTTATGTTTTGGGAATTACCAACTTGGACTTGAACTTGACTTAGCTTGAAACAATTTCTAATCTTGCCATTATAGCCATGTATAGAGTAGAGGCTTGAACTGTGTTAACGGGAGGATTTGAGCCGCATACATTATTTCTATGCTTATTTCTTTTCGTGTGTGCTTAGTTCCTGGTGCATGTATGATCCATGTTTTGGCATTTGACTCTAGTAGCTTGGCTTTGATATGTTACATGATGTGAATGATAAAAGTCATTTATTTCTTTTAGGAGCTTTCAGATTTTAGGCATTCCTTCACAAAATTTTCCCTTGGTCCTTATTTTGAGTTTTTACCCTTCATTTGCATTTTAGCCACATTACAACCCTATGTGGCCTTGTTCTAATCATTTGATATATGCCCAAGCTTGGCTTGGGGGAGTTGAGGAGTTGTTTTGTTATTGCATTTGTTAGAGGTTTTGGAGGATTGGAAAATTGTGGATGGTTGTTGTTAAAAGTAATAATAGGTCTCACATTAAGGATCTGCATACCAATGTCTAGGCTAGTTTTAATGAAGAATTAAAATGTTATACATCTTTTATTGGCCTAGTTATGTATATGTGATGATTTTGTCTTTGACATGTCATTAAGAGTCGTGAGCCTATGTTGGAAAAAAAAATCTTGAAAGTTGAAAAAAAAAGAAATGAAAAATGAAAAAAAAAAACAAAAGAAATTGAAAAGATGTTGAAAAAGAAAAGGCTTGTGATATTTGGAGTAGTTGAAATGTAAAGCTTTATGGTGTGATGTGATTCTATGAGAATTGGTTTGATGTTGGAGTTGATGTTGGAGATGTTGATTTTGATTTTTGATTGTTACATGCGTATACCCCGCATTTACCACCACATTATCCCAAATTTTATCCTACCCATCACCCTAGCCACATTACAAGCTTATAAAGACCTTTTTGATCGGCATGTGCATGTTTTTAGTTCTTGTGAATTGAGTCAATTGCCAAAGCTAGGGAGTATTACTTGAATTTCGAATTGACATTCATACTAGGATTGAGTGACTACCTTTAAACACTTGCATGTGGTGTGAGATGTGGGTTTGGGTTCTCAAATTTTGCATTCAAACACTCAGTGCATTTGCATTCTTATTTGAGATTAAGGGTGAGCTTCATTATTTATGCTCAATTTTATGTGTGGAGTGACACCGAGTGAGCTACTCTAGTCATCGACTTCTATTTCTTACATGGTTGGCTTATTGATTTTTGATTTAAGTGGATGGCGGTCAAGGGATTTTGATGGGTTGGTTGAGGAACTTGCATACTCGGAATTGCTTGAGTTAATCTTGTTTTGCAAAGTTAAAGGGGTGAAGTCACTGTTTGCTTAGCTGTTTACTTGAGGACAAGCAAAGGTTTGGCTTGGGGGAGTTTGATATGTTGATATTTTATATGTATTTATCCCCGATCCCGAATGATTTTTAGCTCTAATACGGCTCTTTTGGGCCATTTCTACTAACTTTTGCTATTTCGAGTGTTTGTTGTGCTTTTTATTAGATTTTATAGGAATCTATAGTACCATCTCTGAATTCTGATCACATCTCATCACAACTACTATTAAACTGATCAATGAATAATGTATTTACTGATATATGTGATGGTGTGTTTGAAGTACAAATTTGGTTGTATTTCTTTAATTGAGAATTTTTCAGCTTTTTATGACTTATGTTAGGTTACTTATGTATAGCAGGTTAATGGTTATAGATTATGATTTCTTTTCTGAAATTATATGACCTTTAGTTATGTATAGAAGGTTGATGGTGATAGATTATGGGTTAAATAGGCACAATGTATTCTTTTCTTATTGAATTTGAGTTTGCCATGAGTTTCATTGATTTTTGCCGAAATATATGCCATCAAATTAGCTGAGTAGAAATTACTAAGTAATCTTTGAAATGTATAATGTTGAAACTGTCCTGCACATCCAAACTGCCAACACAAACTGCCAACATTGCCACCATTGCTGAAACTGTCCTGCACATCCAAACTGCCAACACAAACAATTTCTACAGCCTAACACACCATATCAGCACCCACATCACAAACAGCATCAAGCAGCAGCAGCCACAACACCCAACACCTGCAGCAACAAAACCACCAGCCTAGCAGCCAAAACAACCAACAAAAACAGTAGCCACAAGCAACAAAAACAGCAGTAGAACAGTCCCACAGTCCAAAGACTGAAACCTGCAGAAAAACAAACCATCCCAAACAACAAACCACACTGCTCCATAACAGCAGTGACCAGGTAGCCACAGCCAACAGAGTCCAATTCAGGCCACACTAGCAGAGAGACAACCTGACAAGAACTGTAGAACTGCAGTGCAAAACCAAGTAGCACAGCAGAACAGCCTGCAGCAGCCTAAAACAACCTACACAAAACCATCAAAGAACACTAGCCCAGCCACAGCAACCACTGCAACACAAACACCCTACAACCAAAAAAACCAACAGACACCACAAAACATCCATCACAACAGCAGACCACAAGCAGCAAAACCAAAACAGCACAAAAACACCCCTGCACCACTACACCACACCACACACCCCAAATCAGAATTGCACCTGCCCCCTCACAGCAAAACCATAGTCCTGAGTGTGTTTGGTGGATTCTTCATTTGGCTAATCTTTCGCAAGGGATTTCCTTCTGAACATGCTAATTGCCGTGAAATCTAAAATCTATTAAGAATTTTTTCTAAATCTCACTTAAATAAAATCACTTAGCTTATACTCAACAATTTTACACACTGAATCTAAACTCAGTAGTACTCTTTTCGAAGCTAGAATTGAATTCTTATGGGAGAATAAAATGAGCATGACTTGATCATGTTAGAATACGAATGAGAGAATGAGCGAGGACATTGGTTTAGCGAATGCATAAGTAAGATAAACTGACATAGCATGAGTGAGATAGGTTGTTGACTAAGATAGAAGCTAATGAGAGGAGGGGAGAAATGAGAGAATGAACTCAACATGACTTGATATGGTTAGAGTCCCTGAACTAATTAGTTTCAGCGCATCAGTTATGTGCTATTAGTTGCTTTTTTTAAATAAGAACTCATATCTTCTAAATAACACACGAATGTCTTTTATGCTTATATATGATTTCTGATTTTAACAAAAGTGAGCTATCAATGGTAGAGTATTATTTTTCTTATGCGACCTATTACCATACACATGGAAACTAACACATGGATGTATTTTATGCTGTTATTAGTTTTTGATTGTGTTGAATGATTACAATATCAAAAACCTTGTATATATTAATTGCTTCAATTTTAATTTATTCATGTCAAAAATGTTCTTTAAGTCATTTTTTTTCCTCATCTTGTAGTTTTAAATTGCTATAACACATGGATAACTCAGATGTTCAGAAAATGAGGTTAGAGTGGATGGGATGTGATGATAGGACAAGCAATTTATATATAAATGGCGTTAATCAGTTCCTTGACTTTGCTTTTAGTAATTTAGCTTCAAATAGTGACATATGGGGGGGGGGGTGAGGATCAGATGGTACCGTGCCCTTGTAATCGATGTAACAATAGTTGGCATAAAACAAGGGAAGAAATCTTTATTGATTTATTACTTAATGGAAATGTTCGAGGGTATTATCGTTGGATATATCATGGAGAATATAAACCTCCACAGAAACGAAGTAGAGCTGAATTAGGTGAAGGTAGTGGTGATGACATATTTAGAATGATATATGAAAATTTTGGTCCCGCAGAAAGTGCTGATGTAGATGATGATTTTCATGTAGATGATGATTTTCATGTAGATGAGAAATCTAATGACTCTAATTTTCCTAAATATGCCACGGGTACCCAAGAGGCAAGATTGTTTGAAAATTTGATCAGAGATGCTCAAAAATCCTTATACCTTGGGTGTGAAGAATTCTCCAAATTGTCATTTATTTTAAAAATGTTCCAAATTAAATGCATGGATGGCATGACCAATAAAGCTTTTACTAGTATGCTTCATATGTTCAAAACTGCTTTACCCAAAGGTGCTGACGTACCTTCAAATTATTATGAAGCACGAAAGACGATTACTGATCTAGGATTTGATTATGAGAAAATAGAAGCATGTGAGAATGATTGTATGCTTTTCTGGAAAGAGAATGCTAACTTAGAGAANCTAACTTCGAGAACTGCTCTATCTGTGATACAAAGCGTAATAGATCTTCTCCAAAAGTCCTACGCTATTTCCCATTAAAACCAAGGTTGCAAAGGTTGTTTATGTCACCCAAAACAGAATGCCACATGAGATGGCATTTTAACAAACAAGATGAAGATGGCATCCTTAAGCACCCAGCTAATGGTCAAGCATGGAAGGATTTTGATAAAGAACATACTTCTTTTGCTTCAGATCCGCGTAATGTAAGGTTGGGTTTAGCTAGTGATGGGTTTAACCCCTTTAGCGGGCTTAGAAGTGATCATAGTATATGGCCAGTAGTATGTGTTGTGTATAACCTGCCACCATGGATGTGTATGAAGCAGCCTTACACTATACTACCTTTGTTAATTCCTGGGAAGAGTGGGCCAGGTAATAACATTGACGTATACCTGCAACCACTAATTGAGGAGTTGAAGGAGTTGTGGGAAACTAGAGCTAAGACTTATGATGCTTCCAAGAATGCATATTTTCAAATGCGTGCTTCATTGTTATGGACCATTAATGACTTCCCAGCATATGCTAACTTGTCTGGATGGTCTACCAAGGGTTATAAGGCATGTCCTATTTGTATGAATGAAACTAGATCTTTTAGGTTACCAAACCAGGGAAAATGTTGTTATATGAATCATCGTTGCTTTCTTCCTGCAGACCATAAATGGAGAGAGAACAAGTCTTTTAATGGGGAAAGGGAAACAAGGGGTCCTCCTAAGCAAGCATATGGAATTGAGATTTTAGGTCAAGTGAGGGGTCTTGAGGACATGAAATTTGGGAAAACAGAGAAGTTACCAAAAAGAGATGATAATTGGAAGAAGAAGAGTATTTTTTTAAATTGCCTTATTGGAGTAATCTTCCACTTCGACACAATCTTGATGTCATGCACATAGAAAAAAATGTACTTGACAATATCCTTGGTACTTTGTTAGACATTGAGGGAAAGTCAAAAGATATTATAAAGGCTAGACATGATCTAAAGCGTGTTAAAATTATGAAGCATTTATCTCCAAGATTTATATATGGAAATTGGCATATTTCTCCAGCACCTTACACTTTGTCCAACGCTGAAAAGGAAAAGGTGTGCAAGTTCTTAGAAACTATAAAGGTTCCAAATGGGTATTCATCCAACATTTCAAAGTGCATAAAGCTTGAGGAGCGTGAGATATGGGGGCTAAAATCACATGATTGCCACGTGCTTATGGAGCAATTGTTACCACTTGCAATTCGTGGAATGTCATTACCCAAAGTTTATGAGGTGATAGTAAAGTTAAGCTCCTTTTTCAGAAATCTTTGTTCTAAGACATTGAAAGTAAAAGATTTGGATGATATTCAAAGTGAAATAATTATGAGTTTATGTGAGATGGAAAAGATTTTTCTCCCCTCATTTTTCACGATCATGGTCCACTTGTGTGTTCACTTAGTTAATGAAGTAAAATTAGGTGGACCAGTACAATATCGTTGGATGTACCCGATTGAAAGGTAATTCCCATGAAAATTATTAATCTTTTATTTCTAAATTTTACACTACCTTTATTTTCTAAGTACATAATTATTATAACTTATGTAATATTACTGATTTGTAGGCTTCTACGCAAATTTAAGTGTTACGTTCGAAATAAAAGTAGGCCAGAGGGTTCCATTGCTGAGGGCTACATCATAGAGGAATGTATGTTTTTTTGTTTAAAGTACCTACATGACATAGAAACAAGATTTAATCGACTAGAAAGGAATAATGCCGATGAAGAAAGTGATGATTACCAAGGACTATCATTATTTTTACCATGTGGTATTCCTTTAGGAAAGGCTAGTTGTAGATCTCTTTCTGAGCAGGAGTTAATTCAAGTCCAAGAATATTTACTCAAGAATTGTGAAGAGGCTCAAGAATACTTACGGTACGAGTCTTCATTTTTTAGTTGGGATTTATAAGAGAAAAAAAAAATCCTAAAATATGTGATAATTCTTCGTTTTTCCTCCTAATGAATACGAACAAGAAGCATGTGGAAAAGGTTTAATCGAATGGTTTCGTGAAAGGGTATGTAAATTGTTAAATTTTTAAATTATAAAATTCAAGTGCAATTACGCTGGCAATTATAATGATGTGGTTTTTCTCAGGTATTAGAAATTCCCGAGGAAGATAATATTCAAGTGGTGAAAGATTTACGAACATTGGCCTTAGGTCCTTTGCAAGGTTTCCAGTGTTTCAATGGATGTATCGGTAATGGTTTCAGATTTCACACAAAGGATGTAGAAAAAAAGAGGGTAAATCAAAATAGCGGTGTTATGGTTAAAGGTATTTCTGGGGCCAAAGAAGAAGATTATTTTGGGATACTAACCAACATACTTGAGGTTCAATATTTGGATGGAAAGCGTGTGATATTGTTTCGTTATGATTGGTTTGATGTTCACAAGGTTGGTAGAGGGATTAAGGTTGACAAATACGGCTTTGTGAGTCTAAACAGTCAACGTTTGTTGGCTACGAAAGAACCTTTTGTGCTTATGTCTCAAGCTCAACAAGTGTTCTACGTTAGAGATGGATCTGATCCCAATTAGCTTGTTGTCATTGAGACTCATCCAAGGCATCATTACAAAGTTTCTGAGAAGGAGGTCAATGAAGATGATGGGGATGCATTACAACAAAATCAAACAAGGTCCTCTCAAGATGCATTTTTCTCAACAATGGATGTGGATGAGATTGATGATCAATTTGTTGGCGTAAGAGACGATGTTGGGGATATGATAATTGATGCTACCCAGGAAAACCAACCTAAAGAATTTGATGAGAATGAAGCTGCCATTTTTTATGACGATGATTGCAATGATGAGGATGATTATAATGATGAGAGTGATACTGATAGTGACTTCTCGGATAGTGATGATGATATTGATCTTGCATGATTAATATTTTTGTTTCTTTGTTATTTTTTGCAAAACTTCTTAGCCATTTAACATTTTTAGTTTATGTTTCTTTGCCATTTTTAGTTTGTTATCTTTCTGATCCCAATGCTATATATTGATTTCTTTGATACCAATGATGTCAATGTTAACAACATATTGTTTTACTCACATTGTGCCACATATATTGACAGTCTTTTTTTTATTCACATTGTTCCAGATATATTGACAGGCTTTGATCCATTGATATGCAAATATCAGTATTCACATTTTTTCTAAAAACAACACTAATATGCAGATATATTGTTTTCTTTGATCCCAATGCTGTCAATACATGTTGTCTTGTTGCCTTTTTTTACTGATAACTATATTATATAATTGTTGTATATTCATACCTACTACTTGAAACAGTAGTCCAGATGGCAAGGTATAGAGGTAAGGCAACTTCAAAGGAGGTGAATGAGTACGAGCAACAGAGGCTTCTGACAATTCAGGCTAATAAGGAGTTTCTACAATCCTTGGGCATAAAACGTCTTGCATCCTCTCTCACAAGCTTGGTTGAGAGCACAAAGGAGAAGAAAAGAAAGCAAAAAAGCATAGTATCCCAAGAAGATGATGATTATGTCCCCGAAGATGAACCGACTGATAAGGATAATGAAAAACAACCTAAGCTTGGAGTGTCAACAAGGGTATGAAAATAGTTTAAGATGATATTAATTACTTTTTTTTCGTTTTTGATAAATTTCAGATGTTCTTATCGAATTTTGAATTTTGAATTATTATTTTAACACAGGCCAATACTTCGAAGATAAAAGAAGGTCAGAGAAAAAGTAACTTCATCCCACCAATGGCAATGGCTAAGGTTCTTAGAATAAATAAGAAACAACAAGAATTAATAGCTGAAAACAAGGCATTGGAATCAGTTTCTAATGCAAATGTGATTGGTGAAAAAGGTTATTCTATATGCCTTTTGTATCGTTTGATTCCTCTAAGTGTTTTATTAAAACTAAAACATTCTTTTTCTTTATGCAGCCATTGGTAGCCAAGAACACTTGATTGACTTTAGTGATGAAAATTTTCAAAGTGAGGAAGGTAGGGATATGGCACAAGTGTTCCATTATACTTGCATAGTTCTTTTTTTTTTTGGCACAAAATGCAGCCTGAGAACCCTAACCTTAGCCAACCAAACCAAGCAAAAACAGCTTGCAAACTTACACTACCAGACTGTTAGTCTAAGAACACAGCTTAACAAACCAAACCATAAACTAAACACCACAGCTAGAAACAGACAGCCACTACAAGACAGAACAAGAGTCCCACTGCTCTTTGCCTATCAAACCATGCATAAATATCCTCAACTGTTCTCCAACCTGTGCAACCATTGTTTCACTTGACTAGGCCATTTTGACTGATCCATGACCTGCAGTCTATTAAGCACAACCTTCTTAGTATATGCACAAGTTTTCCCCCTACTCCAATTACTACCACCCCACACTACTCTACTTCTTTGCCTTCAAATATTATAAACAAGAGCAGAAAGCACACAAAAACCATGTAAGACACAATATTAAGCTTAAACAACATGTCCNTCTTAAACAACCTGTCCTTTGTTTTCAGTTTGTTACGCATAGGTAACTAGCAAATAAAAGAGTGTTTAGGTGTATTAAAGGCTCCCCATACCCATTGCTGCCAATTTACCCTACTTACATCCCTAAAGAGCAGTCTATACCCAGTTGCAGTAGAGAAACTTGCACTCCAATTCCACCGGCCATTCTCAACCATCCCTAGCTTCATTTCCTCCTTCACTCTACAAATATTCTTCCACCCGCAACTTGCATTAGCAGCAGGCACATAATCCACTTGCNCATAATCCATTTGCGTAATTGATTTTTGTGTGTTATTAAGTAATATTCATGTGAATTATTGTTTATTAGTACTAACATGTTTTGTCTTCTCCAAACCAATTTTATGCTTTCTTAACTACAAATCTTAAGCCCTTGAAACTGGAGACAATATAGAGATAAACCATAATCAAGATGGACAAATTGTTGTAAGAGATGCAACTCCTCATGGTGTTCAAGGTGAAATACTAAATGCCATGGATCAAGAGAATCTTGCTATTTCTGGTATGAATAAAGAATTCCCTTATTCTATTTAACTAATATTACAAAAACAACCATAAAATTTTAATTTTTACATCTATGTACTGATCAAGAGAGTCATAAACTAACTATTGTCATACCATACGAAAAGTTGTTGATATTTGTTCATGTTATGTCTAATTTGTTTGAAAACCATACATCTAGGTGGCATTAGAAAAACAAGAGGGATGGTATATTGTAGAAAGCTTACAGCATTAGCTCCTGGTGAAAAAATCAAAGTAGAATTTGATGAGGATGGTAACGCAATTGGCCCGCATTCCTCGCTATATGCTTACTTTTTGGGTCAACAAGTACGAAATCGCTTTGTTTGTCCCGTGCAAGTCAAAGGTTGGGAAGAGTATACTTCTGAAACCTTGGACCATTTATGGGCTTGTATTAAGGTAAATTGTAAAAAATATGACATGTTATATTTTTGACTACATATCTTATGCTTAAAGCTTTATATGCCATTTAATAATTTTTTCATTGATTTATTTATTGGCCTACATATGCAGGAAAAATGCTCATTTGATGACCCTGAGTATAGGAAAGAGGGTGTCTTAAAGCATGCGCTACGCATTTTTAGGGATAGTAGGCACAAGTTGAAACAAGCCTATTTTGATGAGCCAAAGCTGAAAACAAAAGATGAGCGCTTAAAAAACAAGCCAAAAGACATGGGTAAAGCAAATTGGAAATTTTTAGTTGGTTATTGGAGTGATCCAAAGTTTCAGGTAATCTCTATTGTAGATTAGCTACAAGAGGATATGTTATCTTCAAAGATGCTAACTTTATTATACGTTAGGTGAAAAGTAATAAAGCTCGTGCAAGTAGATCCTGTCAGAAGATGCCTCACTATAATGGTAGTAAAAGTTTTGTTCGCCTCAGACAAGAAATTGTAAGAAGATATGCATTTTATACTAGTAAATATAATGTTTTAATTATGAAGCAAATAGAATAGCATACATTCGATGATCTAATTATTTTTTCTCGCATGTTTAATATTCCCTTTTGCTTAATTTAGATGGAGAAAAATGGAGGAAAGTGTTCGCGTCTTGATGTAATGGTGAAATTTCGAAAGAGAAAATCAAATAAACTTGTTAATACTGATAACTTATCAAAAAACATGCTTGTAGTGGTAAGTTTATGACTTTAAAAGGCCAATTTATCTCATAAATTACGTACGTATTTAACATGTCATTACATGACCGCAGGAAGAGATGGAGAAATTGAAGGAGGACAGGGATAAAGGCCTGAATGAAAAGACAGATGAGAAAATTTTCCAAGAGGTTCTACGAAAAGATACTCATGGGTATTTGCGTGCTTATGAGCCGGGTAGAAGCATTACAAAACATTTCAAAGTAAAGCCTTCCGATTGGATCTTGCTCAAGAGGTTGTTGAGGTTAAAAAGACTGCTTAGCAAGATGTTTAAGAAGCAAAAAAAGATGCAGAAAATGCTAGAAAAGAGGCCGAGGATGCTAGAAAGGAGGCTGAAGAAGCTAGAAAAGATGCAGAGCTTACCAAGAAGAAAGTTGAAGAAAGTGCAGGTGAGGTGGATCGAAAAATTGCTGCAAATAATATGGTTTGGGAGAGAAATCTCAAGAAACTGCTACAACTTTTTGGCGTGGATGCTGATGATAAGAATGATTTCTTAAGTGAAGGTTCTTCAAATTAAGGTAAGCATATTTAAGTGTATCTCTTAATTATGGATATTTGAATTGGTTTGGTCATGTAGAGGTAGGCATAGGAAACCTAAGCACTCTACTGTAGCTCCAAATTAGAAGCATTGATGTTAATTTATTCTTTAATCAACAGAATATAGTATACAATATGAAACACTTGCTATGGCTGATATGTTTGTTGAACTAATGCATTGTGAAGTCTTGATGAAATATATTCCATGGTAACAAGTAAGATTAATTTAAGGGTTAATTAAGCAAATAATGAGTTTGCCGGGATAACTTAGAATGACAATAAGAGTCATACACCATGGTTTCTTCATCAAGTGAGCTAGACTTTATAAAGTATATCGTTCATCAAATTAAAATTCACAAGACATGTCACTCATCTAAGATACATGAAGTCTGTAAATGCATTCGAAATTCGATTTTTCCTAGTAAGAGACATTAACTCATCTGACATTGCTGCTAATTGATTAATGCTTCTTTTATGTGTCCTCTTTATGTTGTTGATGCTGTAAATGTTCCTGTTGCTCGAAGAGGTTTTATGTGTATTTAGATGATTTTTTTTATATGTAGAAAATCCAACAAGGAAATTCTAGGAGGCACAACTACTTGATCAAAATTCCACACTTTATCACTCTTCCCCTTCGAATGTCCCTTTGTACTTGTTTTACCATGTCGTTTTTATACAAGGTTTAGCATNAATACAAGGTTTAGCATAGTTTTTAAGGCCTTTTACTCTACTACTATTGTTGGTTTAGTAATAATCATTCTAATGTGAATATTTTTCTGATAGTATTGTATCTTAAAAAATTACTTATTTATTTATTGTGGTNCAAAAAATTACTTATTTATTTATTTATTTATTTATTGTGGTGATGTGCTTGTAGGTTGGTACTATACAAAGAAATGCCTAGATGGCGAACAACAACACAAGAAGCATATTGGTGGCAATAATATAGAGAACTTTGTAGTTTTACTTTATTTTTTAAAATTATTGAACAATCGACTTTACTTTGTTGATTATAAATAATAATAGTATGTTTTAGTTCTTAGTATGCTAGTTTTAAGTACAATATTATGTAAAGGTTTCATTGTTTCAAAAGTACATTATATTATTAATATGAATATATTATTTCATTGTTCTAAGATTTGTTAATTGTATTTTATATTATTGGTAATAAATGTCTAAAATGACCTCGGTCAATAGAGATTGTAGGATATTAAAGTGTCATATATATGTCAGAACTTGGTATGTATATAGCCACCTATAATATATTTGCCACAAGATAATTAGTGGCTAGTTTTATTTTTTAGCCAAGGGATATTTTGTGGCTAATTGTTTAGTAGCCATAATAATCTTTGGGAAATGAAATAGTTAGCCACGATAGTGCTTGTGGCAAACAATTAAATTAGCCATGGTAATACATGTGGCGAAGCTAGTTTTTCGCTACGGGATTATTTGTGGCATAATTTAATATTCATGCCACAACCTCTATTTTCCCATGGCAAAAACATAGCCACGACCACTTGCGCCACGATAATTATTTAAAAAATTTCCGTGGTAAAACTATATAGCCACGAGATTTTTTTACTTGCGCCACAATTTCTCCTGTGGCACAAGTGACAAATTGTTGTAGTGTATTAATGTACTTGAATTCTTGTTGTCAATTGTTATTGCTTTCAATTAAATACTGGGTAGGTTTAGTTGTTAGTTTGATATTGTTGAAATCGATACCGAGAGGTAAGATTACCACAATTAGATCATAAGGACAATAGACGAAACGAGTCTGAGTGAGCGAGAGCCATTAGAGGAGTTTTGAAGGACACTAGATTCGAGAGAATTAGTGGACCTTAATTCAAGGAAATTGATAATCTAATTAATTATTTGTGTGCAATTCGTTGGTTAATCTGTGGTGAACCGATGTCCTAGGTTTAGTCATTAATTTAATTCCTTAATCAATTTAACTCTTATTCTAGTTAATTTCTTGATCACAATTGTCACTCAAAGGCCCTTTACACAGTCTAAACTTTTTAATAGGTTTAATTGCTTACGTGTGGATTTGATCCCTACTTTCCTAACTATATTAGTTAGAGTGGTTAGGTTTATTTTTGATAGGTGTGCGATAGCCTTATCAGACACTAAAATAATGATGTTGAGCTAAATAAAATACAATCAATTTCAGTCCAAAATAACATTAGTCTAGCTATACAATATAAATAAGGAAAAATTGATTATAATAATCCCACCTTTTACACATTTGAATATAACAGTCCCACCTTTCGATTATCTCGCAACAGTCCCACCTTTATGGCTTGTTTTCTGTTATTGGTCCTTACCGGTTAATAACTTAATTAGTAGGTAATTTATACACGTGGCATTACATGATTGGTGGAGTGCTTTTTTTATTAAACAAAAAAAAAATCATTAAACAAAAAAAACTGTATGAAATCAGTTTATTAATTAAAAAAACAAAAAGAAATGAAAAAATTATGTGTTGGAATGCTTTTTTTCGATTTAAATCACGTTTATTGATTAAAAAAGAAAAAGAAATGAAAAAATTGATTATGGCAACCTGAAGTTCAAGTTACCGGTAAAAATGACCAATAAAAGAAAATGAAGTATAAAGGTGGGATTGTTGTGAGATAATGCAAATGTAAGACTGTTAATTTCAAATGTGTAAAAGGTGGGATTATTAGAATCAATTTTTGCTATAAATAAAACTGGTCTTTTTTTCACATCCGTGTTAAATGTACTGTCCTATAAATAAATATTGCCTTTTATAAACCTAGCTCACATCACTCAAATGATCCAACATCCAAAACTAACTACCTCCATTATTTTCATCACCTTTTATACAAGATTAACTTCATTTTATCATCTAATCCCTTATTATCACTAATATGGGTATTAAAGAATGGAATTCTAACAAGAGTCAGAGCTTCACATTTGGGCGAAGCAGTTCATCAAGTCGAAGAGAGAAGCAAAACCAACAACAACGCATCAAATTAGGCCAGAAACTTGATCAAAACGATGATCATGACTGTCGAGGATCGAAATGGAAGATGATATGGAAGAAGATAAAGAGAGAAAAGCAAAAGATTTTAAGCTCAAACAACAGCTTTAATGGTCGCATCCATGGCTCAGTCATAGCTGCTTATGATCTTGAAGCATACTCAAGAAACTTTGATGAAGGTGTGGAATGTAAGGAGCCCGAGTACTTGACCCGCTCTTTTTCGGCCCGTTTTGCTGATCCGTCTAGGATCATTCACAAAAATAAGTTCTTGAGTTAGCTTTTTTGAGATGTTTAATACTTTTATTGTTTGATTAAGGTAATTAGTGGGTAATTAGAGTTGAGTAAAACGTAATAAAATTAAAGTAATTAGCTTAACTTGATCAAGATAGTGTGTAGAAGTTTTTGTAATAATGTAATATGTTGCTAATGAACATTTGTTTCCTTTGTTCTGCCCATACGCATGCTAATGCATGGTTATTAGTTGAGTTTTTGAACATGGTGTTATAAATTTGCTATATATATTTGACACAATGTTGGATAGTTGAGAAATAGATGGTTTAATTATAACTTAGCAAGGTAGGTTCCTGAACATTTTAAAAATGCGACAGCAACATACATGTAAGATATAACTAAGTACTCCCTTCGTTTTACTTTATTGGTTAAATTTTAATCAATTTTCCCTTACAAAAAGATTTTAAATATAACCAATAAGGTAACAATTGAAAATTACTAAAATAAAAAAATTATATAACTTAAAAAAATTATAAATCCTAGATTTTGTAATCTAGCTTTCTAGTATAAGAATAACTTTTTGTATATACGGCTACCAGAGGAGTGCTACTGATTTTATGTCAGCTAGTTGATAGATCTTGTTAAGTAGTATATTATTATGTTTTTCTTTTATTAAGATGCTTTCATCAAATTAAATAGCCATATAAAAAATATATAATTCTACGTGCCTATTTTATTCAACTCTACAGTAACAGTAGATTTATAGGAAGAGAAATCTAAATCGATAAACATTAAGTCCAAAATTGAGTGTCCTACATTAATTATTATTTATTACATACGGGTCTGGATTGCACTTGTTAGTGAGAGAAAATTCACCTTACAAAATCTTAGATGTCCCACATATCGCAATAACGGGAGTAGCTGCTCCATCCTATAAAGTGTTTAACTTTATCTCTGAATTCATTAATGTGGGATACTTACATGTGGGCTTCAACACCCCCTTCACATGTGATGTTCCTTTATGGTTCGGACAACACGTGATTTTTTTTTTTTGTCGGAGCGGATTTATCAACATTCCCCCTGTTAATTAGTTAAGTTGGCCAGAGTAACAGCCGTTGAGATCCAAATTAAAGTGATCGGCTTGGCTCTGATACCATGTTAAATACGGTCTTGGGCCGCACCTTTCAGCGAGAGGGAGTCTACCTCACAAAGCTTTGAAGGTTGCACCTTAAAACCATATGACAATAAGATGAGTAGCTCATCAACCTATAAAGTAGTAACCTCTCTCATTTTATCAATGTGTGATACTCACACGTGGGCTTTAACACGTCCTCTCACATATGAGGCCCCTTTTTAATTTGGACAACATGTGACATTTTGTGGGTCGAAGCAGTTTGGTCAACACTTCCCCCCTCTTACATGTGTTATTTAGTTAAGTTGGCCTAGAATACTAGCCATTAGAGGTCCGAAGTGGTGGGACTGACTCTAATACCATATTAAATACAAGTCTGGTCTGGTCTCGCCAAATAGAGAGTCCATCTTATAAAGCCTTGGAGATTCCACCTTAAAAACAAATGGTAACAATGAGAGTAGCTACTCAACCTTATAAAGTGTTTAACTCTCTCTCAATTTATCAATCTAGACGTGGACTTCAACATTATTGTACAAAGTAGTCGAGTCCTTTATGAAATTTATTGAAATGACGGGAAGAAGAATGTATAGCATAGATGTCAAGTAGCTAGGACTAAAAAACTACTACTCTACTCACGCTCAAAACACCAATAATACTTATAAATTTTTAAGGTAAAAGACTAAAATGATAACGCATTTATTACTTCACATTACTTCACACTTAAATTTAATTTATAACAATACATGAATCAATAGATTTTGTTTTTGTTCGTCGATAATGTTATATCATGAGACTTCCCGTTGTCTAATATGTCACTTTTAAAGCATGGGTGAATGAAACTCAAACTAGTGAATTCTTTGTTATGCTTACTCCATAGTAAAGGACCAACACATATAAAAATTTAAAATGTTGATTGACAAGCCCAAAAATCACTTTAGCGCGCTAATTAGTCTCACAAAAAGAATAACAAGTGTCATATAAGATCAACTTATGGTAAGACGATCAATTATTATTAGCGGGCTTTTCTCCAACTATAGGGTTCATTGATTTAATTAATTTTTTTTTGTCTAACAATCTAGTGGTCTTATTAAACAAAAACGTTTTAAAAAATTTTTTATATAGAATAAATAATCTTGGTACAAAAAGGTTATTTATTCAACATTTCAGCTCAAGTATTTAGGGTCTGTTTGGTAGGGCGTAAAACATTTTCAATCTAAAATGATTTCCGTGGAAAATAGTTTTTCATGGAAACAATTTTCCATTGTTTGGTTGCATGCAAAAAAAGTGATGAAAATAGGGAAAATGAAAGGGGTTAGAAGGAGGTAGTGAAGAAAAAGTGTATAAGACTATATGAGGATGGGAGGAAAATTATTTTCCTTTCATTTTGGAAGGAAAATGGTTTTCTATCATTGTAAAGAAAAATTTACTTCTATGAAAAATGATTTTACATTCCTTTGTGTACCAAACAATGTAAAATTGAGAAATGGAGGAAAACACTTTTCATGGAAAATGTTTTACGCACTACCAAACAGAGCCTTAATATGAAGTACTAAATTTTAACAATAATAGCATTCTTACTAGGGATCCGCAATGGATCATATAAGCACTGTTTAAGCGCCTAATTCTGATTTTGATGTACGTGCTAAATCCCTTTTGCTGTGCATAAAGTTAGAATTTGTGAGGCTAAGTGCTTCGCATGATCCTTTGTGTGCGATGAAAGAAAGGTACCAATATGCTTAAAACAAGAACATAAATTCTAAGAGTAACATACAATAACAAAAGCAACAATTCACCCCTCAAAACATTTGATAGCTACTACTCAAATATAACCAAATTAAAGATGCTTTACGAGAATTAATTCGAATGTAAGAGGCCTTCACATGCCATAACCGCTCAGTGGTCCTCTACGTGATTTTATTTTGTATCCCAGTACATTCTCATGATGATCTTTAGTGGGGTGTACTTTTTATTTTTATGTGAAAAAGAAAATATAAAATCGGAAATCGTTCTACTCCCTTAGTTTGGTATAATAAAAAATTATAAAAATTATATTTTCGGAAAAATATATATCAAAACGAATCAAATAAAATTTCATATGATTATGTTTTTGTTTACATATTAAATATCAAAGTAAGGCTCTGTTCAATTCACGGGATTACAATCCCGATCCATTCCATTCCATTCCAATCTATTCCCTTCCCGGGTCATCCATTCAAATCCATTTTAATCCATTCTAATTCCGGCAATCCATTCTAGTCCCGGCAATCCATTCTAATCTATTCTAATCCCATCAATTCCATTCCATTCCAGCCAAATCCCGTGAAGAGAACAGAGCCAAGTCAAAATTACAATATAAATAGTGTCAAAATTCCTAATATAGCAACTAAAAAAGACCAAGAGTGTATTTCATAAAATTTGTTAGGAAACTTCAGGCTTCCTGAGTTATTCAATTGCGTTGCTTATTAAACATCTTATGGGGCAGTAATGCAGCATATGAAAATGGATATATCAAGTGTATGTTTGTACAACCGGGTATGACATCACAATTTATTCGTACCTATTATGCACAAATATTGTAAGCTAATCTATAATCTTCTATAACTAATTACTAAAATAAATCGTTGCTAGCATGGTTGAGGGATACATGTCTAGCTTACAATAAAAATTTTCCCTCCAATATATTTTTTGGTGTGAAGGAGCAACAAGGGCAGGGTGAGAATTGAACCCGGGATCTCCAAGAACCGGAAAGAAAGTTTTAACCATTTGAGATACCCATAACTCTCTATAAAACGAAACATGATGTCATCTTTTTTTTCCTTGAAAACTAAAAATTTTGACTAATTAATGCATGCTTAGGAGATGGTTTGCAATAAATATTATACATAATATAGAGAAATGAGAAAATAGATACCTAGGAGAATATATTATTTGTATTATTTAATTGTGTCTACTCCACACTAGGAGCCTTGTATTTATGCACATGACTACCTAGTGATTCTCTACAAATATTGAAAGGTCATAAGTGACAATAATAAAGGAGGCTACATGGAGGAGTAAAATCATAAGTTACAAGATGATTTACACAGGTCATTTATGATGAGAGTTAAGATAAGTGAATTAACATATGGGAAATATGGACATCCACCATATTGAAAAATTATAGCACTCCCCCTTGGATGTCCATTAACTAAATTAATCTTACCACGACAAACACAATGGGAAAAAAACCATGGTTAACGGAAAAAGAGTGCAGGGTGCATTTTACTCCCCCTCATCTCCATATTATTGAAAATCTTTTAGATGATCAATCAAATATCTTGAACTAACCTTTTAAATGTTCTAATTAGAAGCGCTTTTGTAAATAAATATGCTAAATTCTCGCTTGAATGAGTTTTTCACCACTTTTATGTTTCCAGTCTTCTGAAGGTCATGAGTAAAAAAGAATTTAGGTGAAATGTGCTTTGTTCTATCATTTTTGATGTATCCTTCTTCGAGTTGTGCAATACAAGCTGCATTATTTTCATACAAAACTGTTGGTTTCTCTTTCCCATAGGATAAACAACAATCTTCTTTTATATGTTAAACTACCGACGACCTTATCCATACACATTCACGACTTGCCTCATGGATAGCTAAAATCTCAGAATGATTTGAAGAAGTAGCTGCAATGGTTTGTTTCATAAATCGCCACGAAATAGCAGTATCACCATATGTAAACACTTATCTAGCTTGTGATCGAGCATTATGTGGGTCAGATAAGTAGGCTGTATCTGCATAACCAATCAAATCTTGTTTGGAAATATTAGAGAAAACAAAGTGATATCTTTTGTACCCTGAAGGTAACGAAGTACATGTTTGACCCCATTCCAATGCCTTCTAGCCGGAGTGCACTAATCCTTGCTAATAAATTCACTGAGAATGATATGTCAGGTCGTGTATGACTTGCAAGGTACATTAATGCTCATATTGCGCTTAAGTATGATACTTCAGGACCACGAATCCCCTCCTTATTTTCCCGAGGGCGGAAGAGATCTATCTTTTGATCAAGTGATCTTACAACCATAGGGTTACTCAATGGGTGTGCTTTGTCCATATAAAATATATTAAGGACCTTTTCTATGTAAGTTGATTGATGCACTAGTATATCATTTTTTAAATGATAAATTTGTAACCTCAAACAAATTTGGTTTTTCCAAGGCCCTTCATTTCAAACCCTTTATAAAAACAATTCACAGTCACTGAAATCTCTTTAGGCATTCCACTGATATTCAAACCATCAACATACATTGCGATTATAACAAATCCAGATTCAAATTTCTTAATAAAAATGCATGGGCTAATAGGATCATTCTTATATCCTTCTTTTCATAAGTATTCACTAAGACGATTATACCACATACGCCCAGATTGTTTAATTTATAAAGAGATCTATTCAATTTAATAAAATAATGTTCTCAAGAACTAGGTGGTGTTGCTTTAGGCAACTTAGAACCTTCTGGAAGTTTCATATAGATATCGTTATCCCGTGGCCCATAAAATTAAGTTGAGACTACGTCCATGAGACGTAAGTCTAGTCCTTCTCTTATTGCCAGACTTATTAAGAATCTAAAAATAGTTGCTTCCACCATAGGAGAGTATGTCTCCTCATAATTAATACTAGGTCTTTGTGAAAATAATTGAGCAACTAAACATACTTTATATCTTACAATTTCACCATTTTCATTTCTCTTGTGCACAAAGACCCATTTATATCGCACTTGTTTCACACCTGTAGGTGTGCGGACTACTGGTCCAAGTACTTCTGTCTTTACAAGAGATTTTATTTCTGCATCAATTGCTTCTTTTCCATTTTGGCCAATCATTTATTTGTCTACATTATTGATCCATGGACCTTGGTTCTTGATCTTCTTTATTATCCATGACATCATGTACTATATTATATGCAAAAAGATCATCGACTTCAATTTCATTTTGATTCCCTGTAATTCTAGGCATTATATGACTTGTCAAAATTTATTCATTATCAGGTACCTTAATTTCTTTTTGTATCATGTCTATATTCTCTTCTAAAGATCCTTCAAAACTTATTGTGTCCTCAATTTGACCATTATTAATCACTGCTACTTTTCTTTTTTGAGGATGTTCATCTTTGGAACCTATAGGTCTTCCACGCTTCAGGCATGCTTTAGATTCATTAGCAACTTGATGTTGTCCTCCTGGGACATCAATCTTTATAGGAGCATTCACAGCTAGTATATGTGACTTGGTCACTCTGTTTAGGTCAAAAAATAAGTCTAGCAGTTGATTTGCTAAGTTTTTTAAATGAATTATCATTTGAACTTCTAATTCACATTGTTTAGTACGAGGATCAAGATGAGATAATGAATTTTCATTCAAACTTATTTCTTTTACCAATTGTTTATTTTCTCCCCCTAATGTTGGGAAAAACCGACTCATTAAAATGACGATCTACAAAACAAGTCATGAACAAATCCCCTTTTGATGGCTCTATATATTAAATGATTGATGGAGATTCTTAGTACGTTGTGGTGAAGCAATTGGAACATATACAACACATCCAAAAATTCTTAGATGGGAAATATTTGGTTCCTAACCAAAAACCAATTATGATGAGGAGACTTTATGATAACTTGTTGGCCTGATGTAAATTAATGATGCTGCATGTAATACAGCATGCCCCCAAGTTGAAACTGGGAGTTTTGATTTCATTAACAATGGTCTTGTAATTAATTGCAAACGTTTGATTAACGATTCATCCATACCATTTTGTGTATGAACATGTGCTATAGGATGTTCAACATTTGTCCCAATGGACATACAATAATCATTGAAGGCTTGAGACGTGAATTCACTAGCATTATCAAGGCGAATAGTCTTGATAGCATTATTTGGAAAATGTGCTCGTTATTTAATCAATTGCGCAAGTAATTTTTCAAAAGCAAGATTACGAGTTGATAACAAAGATACATGTAACCATCTAGTTGATGCATCAATAAGCACCATAAAATATGTAAATGGTCCACATGGGTAATGTATGGGCCCACAATTATCCTCATGTATACGTTCCAGATAATTAATCGATTCAAAATTTATCTTAATTGGTGATGGTCGAATTATCAACTTGCCTTCTGAGCAAGCCATACATTGAAAACCCTTATGAAGAATCTCTAGGCTCTTCCACAAGAATTTTCTATGATTTTTCGCATCATTGTTGAACTGGGATGGCCTAACTGGCCATGTCAAACAACAAAATTATTACTTAAGTTTTGGTTTACAATAAAATGTGCTTCAATTGCATTGATTTTAGTGTAGTACAAAACAGTGGAGAATGTAGAAAAATTTTCTAAGATATGTTTTGTGCCCAGGATTTTACCTGTGCTCTAAAAGAATTCATCATTTCCTTTATAAATTGTCTCTATATGATAGCCATTACTACGAATATTTTTCAAAAATAAATTTCTTTGAGACGTAGGAGAGTTTAAAGCATTGTCAATTTCAATTTTTGTTCCCCAAGGAAACAATATATTTACTCTTCCAGAGCCTTCTACTCCGTATAATATTTGTACTATATGATATAGTGTTTACATTAGCCTTTTTCATCATCAAGTGAGAATTTTTTTTATTCTTAATTATAGTGTGAGTGGTTGCACTATTAATAAGACATAATTCTTCTCCACGTATTGCAAGTTGAACTTGAAATGTATTCATATTCTTCAAAAAATTTAAAATAAAGTGTCATAAATTAAGCATATTGTTTAAGGGTACATGATAAATAACCAATAACTATATTATATAAAATATTAAAAATAAACCATAATATCTGAAAATGTCCCATTACAACCATAAGGAAAGAACATTAAGACAAAGAACCAACAAAAAATAAAGTAGTTTTATTCTAAACTAAACACACACAAACTATAAAGTTTAATTTTTCCCTTTAGGGGCTGTGAAAAAATCAGCAATATCTAGATGAGTTGTGCCACCAAAATCAAAGTCCAAACCCCCTTCGTCAACTTTAGAAACAAGATTAGTCTCAACCTTTTCTCATTTTTTCCATGATTCATGATAAAGGTCAACAAGATGTTTTGGCAAGCGACACACACGAGACCGATGACCTTTTAGTCCACAACGGTAACAAATAGTGATCTCATTTTTCTCTTTCTCAACCTTATCATCCTTACATTCCCATTTCAGATGAAAATGTGAACTCTTGAAATAACCTCCACGACCTCTACCATATCCACCAAAACCACGTCCACCACCACGGCCATGACATTGGCCACTACCACGAACTCGACCACTACTACTAGAATGGTCTTTATTTTTAAGTTTTTTCTCATCATCACGAGAAGTCACATTCACTTCAGGGAATGGAGTAGAGCCAGTAGGACATGATTCATGATTTTTCATTAATAGCTCATTATCTTGCTCAACAACAAGAAGACAAGATATTAGTTCAGAATATTTTTAAAACCTTTTTCTCGATATTATGTCTGCAAGACAATATTATTTGCATAAAAAATGGAGTATTTTTTCAACATTTCTGCATTAGTATAGTTTTAATTTAGAAGTTATTCTGAAGAGTTATGTTCACTAAGTGATTTAAAATCTTGTAACCTCAAATTCAACCAATCATAACGAGTTTTAGGGAGTATAACAGTTTTTTGTGGTCATATCTGTCTTTTAGACCATTCCAAAGAATGTATGGATCTTTAATAGTCAAATACTCATTTTTGAGCCCTTTGTGGAGGTGATGAAGAAGCAATATCATGGCCTTAGCCTTATCTTGTGGTGTTGATCTATTACCCTCCTTAAATGTTTCACCTAGCCCTTTAACGGCTAGAAGTATTTCAGCATCTAACACCTATGACAAATAATTTTTCCCGGTTATATCAAGGGCCACAAATTTCAATTTTGGAAGGTTCAACATATTTCACTATATAAAGTAATATTGAATATTAGACATATGTAATAAAAATAAATCACAGAATGATTAAGTATTAATCTGAATATTAGGAATACGACGAGAGTAGATTAAACGATTTTAAACGAAACAATCTAATTGTAGACACCAAAAACTTATTGAAGTGCCAAAATTAAAATAAATTAATTATTTGAGTTAAATAAAATAAATATTTGCTCAACTTAATTAATTTAGCCCTTTAAATTAAATATCCAAGTTAATTATATAATTCGGGTCATAATTAAGTTGTTTGGGTCGATTATATTATTAGTCCAAATAACATTTCCATTGGGCCAAAGAATAATACAAGACTTCCAAGTCATCAAAAGAGTCCAAGCCCATATCTCCAGGTCCAAGATGAAGGTCAAACTCTTCTATAAATACCCATCATCACGTCAGAAAGAAGAGAAAGAAAAAAAGGAAAAAAAATCATCAGGAAGAAAAGTCAATTGAAGACATCCAAAGAATTTACAAACTCTCTACGTTAGCAATCAATAAGCACTTCAAAATTGTGCCAATTGTTCAGGGATACTCGAATACATTCAAAGTGACATTAAAGCTGGTCAACCCTGATGTGGTCGTCGTAAACCTATCAAAAATAAAAACCTAACAAAATCTCCTAATAATGTAGTAGGGTAAGTCAGGGTCGATCCCACAGAGAAAGTTCAATCGATCAATGGTCGCTATGAATAACTACTAGTAGAGTCGGGAACAAAGGAAGTTGATTGATCTAAAACTATGACTAGTGAAATAAAAGTTATGAATAAAAAGAGTCTAGAATTAAGTATCCCCACTAATATAAACTAATGAAATCCTTAATCACTTCTCCAATTAATTAGAATAAACTCAACTGGATAGATGCGCCCTAAAAATACCAAGAATTTCTTTCGATCAATCAATGGCTTTCCTAATAATGCAATCGTTGCAAACCTAATCACATTCAATAGATACTATTTCTAGTCAAATATTAATGATAAATCCAACCCTAACAAAGATGAATAACAAACTAATTAAATTGGGGATTTGGGATTAATTCATAACAAATGATTCATATTAGGGTTCAACTTAAGCCTAGATAAAAATCTACTCAAACATAATTAAAGAAGAAAACAAAGAAACAAACAATAAGAGATAACATAATTAATAATAAAAAGAAAGGAAAGGATAAATTTTTACGTGAATCGATGGGTGAACAATGATACACGAAGTTCGAATGTCGGAGGAAGAAGATGAAAAACCTAAAATCCTACTATTCCCGAAAAGTGTCGTGTATTCTCCACCCCCCAATAGATTTATTTTTCCTATATATATTTGTAATTAACATCCAAGTAGGAAAAATAAAAATAAAATAATTAGGAGATATAAACTAGGAAAATACAAAAAGATATGAATCTAAAATTTTCCAGCATATCAGGCCCAACCAGCGCCCCATGGGAAGCCATCGGGTCGGACAGCAACTCAAAGGGAAAAACGCTAAATCCCATTGGCCTCTTGTTCGCGTTCTGAAACGCTGAGTCGAATTTGGAAGGCTGTATCTTGTGTTCTAGGCATCGAAATGGGGTGTGTGACCTACCTTTGCGAAGTTCTATGAATCTAGTTTCTAATGCAACTTGAATCGCATCAATCCGATGAGTATATATTGGTCAAGCTGAACTTTCACAAACTTCAACATTTCAATTTTAGCTCAAATTCAGCTCAATAAGCTACGCCATGACCCACATAGATGCTATATAGACGTCATATAATGATAATCCTCGTGTTAAACGTCCATAATCTTCAACTTTTCTTTTATAATTATCAGCTTCACTTAACCTCGCTCCGAAAGCTTCCAAATAGCAACAAAACCACCTGAAAAATTAAGAAACCACAAACAAAGCGTAATAGAGCACAAAATGAATAATTCATACGATTAAAGCCCAAAATACAACTATATGGACCTGATATACTCTAAATATGCACCCAAACACACCCATAATTCCGATATAAAAGTGAGTTATCAAACCCCTACTCAAATTTGGTTGACATTTACAGGTGTCACCTTTGGTTGACGTCGACAGGTGTCATTCTAGCAGTGGAATAGAATCAGAAGACTTAATTTATTTTCTATAAACTGTATACAGAGATTGTACCTACATTCAAATTATTAATAAAATATCATTTGTTTACTTAATTGCTTGTCGTTGACTAAGACTTGAAATATAGTAGCAACAAATTTCCGGCACGCTCAGTGGGACCATCTCTGCTTCTCATCTCTGTTCTTCAAATACTTAAAAAAAATAAGAAATGCCTTCCAACAAGAGCATTTCAATGTCTACTGAGAGAAAGAAGTCTGTCAATAAACGACGACAATCAGCAAGCCTTGGTGAAGTCATTGGAAATCCGGATAGTTGCATATTCACTAGGGGAATGAAAAGAGCTGCAGTCACGTCTACTGCAGTAAATCTGCATGCAGCTACGATACCTACCAAAGTACGCAAGAATAGCATTGTTGAGGTTGTTTTGGAGGCACTTAACACATCTTATAGGGCACGTGAGTCTCCTATCTTTAGTACAAACTCTACCACTGAACATACAAGTTCAAGTTCTATTGCTGGACACAAACGATTGTCATTGACTTCTTTCAAGTCGCCAAGGCAATTTGATGTTGGAAAGGAAGAAGAATTGGTTGTTTACACTAGTCCCCTTTACAACCCAAACATAGAGGTTGACTCTGAAACTGATAGTAGTTCCCCTCTATCATCTCCTTTCAGGCCTTTAATGCGCAAGGAATCAGGTGAATCATTATAGCTGGACACTGCCTCTATCATGGTGATTCATGAAAACAAAACTATGGAGGAACAATTTGCCATGAATGCTCTCATTAGTAAGTTGATAAAAGATGGAGAGGAAAAGGATGCTCAAATTAAGAAGCAAAGCAAGCAAATTACTAAACTGAAAAAGAAGATTGGGAAAAAAAATTGTTGAATCGTTTGAAAGTGAGGAGGACGACTCTTAATCAGAGGATAATTCAGAGGATGAGAAGGACAAAACTGGTGATCCCAAGAATGCTTTAGTTACTGCTCGACATATTAAAGGCATGATAGCTAAAGCAATCAAGAACCAAATAAGTGTCAATGTAAAAGAGGATCACCGTTATGTGAAGCCTTATACCAAGAGGATTGATAAGTTGTGCATCCCATGTGGTTATCAACCACCAAAGTTCAATCAATTTGATGGTAAGGGCAACCCTAAACAATATGTCGCACACTTCATTGAGACATGTAGCAACGTTGGTACTACCAATGACTTGTTGGTCAAACAATTCGTTCGTTCTTTCAAGGGAATTGCCTTTGATTGGTATACTGATCTTTCCCCCTAATCAATTGATAGTTGGGAGCAAATGGAGGGAAAATTCTTGAATAGGTTCAGAAAGAGTTCAGAAAGGGTGATAAACCTTCCAAAAGCTCCACGAAAGAGTCAATGGCGATCACTACCACTTCTTCACCTATCAAAATATCAGAAAAGGCTGAGGAGAAGAAGACTTCTTACCCAAGATCTTATACAAGCGATAAGCTAACCTTAAAAGTGTTGCAAGCAAAGAAGTATCCGTTCCCTGACCCGGTCTTGTCTGGAATGCTGGATGAATTGTTGGAAAAGAAGATAATTGAGTTGCCTGAACCTAAGTGGCCTGAGGAAATAAATAAAACATTGGATCCAAACTACTATCGATATCACAAGCTGGTGACTCACCCTATTGAAAAGTGTGTTACATTGAAGGAGTGGATCATGCGTCATGCTCAAGAGGGGAAGATTGTGCTTGATCTCGATGAAGCTGTTAGGACTAATCATGCTGCAGTAGTAACTGATGGCCCTTCTCTTCAGTTGGAATTAATACAATTTGGGTCTTTGGAGCCTGTTTTGGTGCAAGTCCAACCATCCAATGTTCAATGTAAAGCGAAGACACATGTTGAAAGGTGTGTGTCAAACGACGATGACAATAACGAAGGATGGAATCTAGTGACAAGGAGGCGTATTAGGAAGCAAATGACTTCAAAGTTGCAACCCCCTTACCAAACTAGAGGACAACAAAGAAATGAAACTGTTAAACGTCCAAAGAGGGAACCAAAAAAAAGTCACAAAACTTAAGATGATGTAAGATGAAGTGCTTAAACAAGAAATTGTTGCTCCTATAACATTAGAAGAATTCTTCCCCAAAGAGTACTTGAATGTCGTGACTGTCAAGACAGTCTCAGTTGAAGTTGAGGAACATGAACATGAAGAAGAAGAAGAAAAGAAGGATGAAGAAGTTAATGATCATGAGGTGTCACTTAAATTAACCCTTCAACATTCTGGGTCGTCGACGGATCCGAAAATATTGGCTATCCTTGATGCTCTCCGTACGCGTAGGGGATGGACGGAAATATTTTGTTTGCCAAGAGAAATGTGTAAACAATTAGCTTTGGCACTTCAACAGCCAAAACTGTATGCCGAAAGGGTGGAAGATGTTGGTGAAGTCAAAGAAAATTCTGACAAATGCGCATCATGTAATAGCGCCATATCCTTTACTGATGATGACTTGCTCAAGGGATCTAAACCCCATAGCCTTCCATTATTTATGACAGGATTCGTTCGGGGTCAAAAGGTCAGAGGTATTATAGTAGATGGTGAGTCAACTGTAAAACATCATGCCTAAGTCCACAATGAATGAATTAGGGATCACAGTAGCAGAACTATCCCAAAGTCGAATTGTGATTCAAGGATTTAATTTGGAGAGTCAGCATGCAATTGGCATAATTCGTGTCGATATCACCATGGGTGATTTGACAACACCTATGCTTTTTCATGTGATTGACGCTAAAACTTCTTACAAAATGTTGCTTGGACGCCCATGGTTGCACGAAAATGGTGTGGTTGCATCTACCCTCCATCAGTGCTTAGAATACTATCGTGGAGGGGTAAGGAAGATTGATGGAGATGTAAAGCTGTTCACTACAGAAGAGTCTTACTTTGCGGATGCCAAGTTCTTTGAAAGTGACGAAGGAACTTCGTCCTAAATATTGCCATCTTCAAATTGCTTCAACAGGTAAAAAGGAAAACAAAACAAAGTTTGAGGCTCCAACACCAGTAAACATCACTAAGTCAACTACTGTTGAGAGGCAAATTCTTCCGAAAGAGAAGGCCAAAGAAAAAGTTGAAAGCTTTCTTCTAAAGAAGACAGAGACAACTCCATTTCTCCTTTATGTACCCAAGCCGCGTCGCAAGGAAGGCGAATCGCTATTTGTGTTGTGTCAAGATGCTCAAGTTAAGCATAGACAAAATCAAAAGCCTACAACTTTGGTTAAGGAATTGAAGGATAAAGATGTTGTATTACCATTGCCTAAAGGTAATCAAAGTCAAAAGCCAATGACTTTCAAGTGGGTCGAAAGTTCCAAAAACCAAGGTCTCAATAAAGACAAGTTCGACCCAAAAGTATATAAGCTATTGGCAAAAGCTGGATATGACTTTGAAAATCCCACGCCGATGGGAAAAGTCGTTGAAGTTAAGGCAAACGGACTCAATGGTGCGCACAAAATGCTTCAGTAGTATGGCGTTAAAGTAAATGCACCTAGGTCTTGGTTTTGAATCGTCCGAGCCTATCAAGATCCCTGTCGAGCGTAAGGCAAATACCTCTTCCATGCAATACATTATATCATCGGAATTGGATGAAGGTGGGGGTGAAGACAATGACATGCCACCAAGTGGTTCTATATCTTATACGGTAGATCCATCAAAATTCAAATCACACCCCTTTGTATTTGACAGGCTAGGCAAACACGAAGATGTTGTAAGAGAAAATGATAAGATCTTAAATTTAAATCCAAAAGCTTTATGCATAAGGGATAAGCCATCTGTCTTTAACTGGATTGGTACAACACCTAAGATTCAAAAGCCGTCACGACAATCGATCTATAGTTGTTTGAAGAGTGATGAGGCTATCGCATACCTATCAAAAATAAACCAAACAGCACTAACTAATGTAGCTAGGGAAGTAAGGATCGAATCCTCAGGGAAGCAATTGAACTCTATTAATTCTAAAAAGCTTAAACCGTACAAAGGGCCTTGGTCGAGAAATGTTGATTAACTAAGTGACTACTAATTAACTACTAATTAATTACGGAAAATGACGAAGATTAAAACCAATAAATGAAGCCTAGGGTCATTCGGGTCACCAAGAACAACTAATGGATTCACTAACAAAGACGTTCAATCTCACAAGTATCGTCAAATTTGGGCTCACTAATTCTCTCGAACTTAGACTCCCTCGAAACTCATCTAGCGGCTCTCGCTCATGCCTAGACTAATTCCGCCTATTATTCAGTGGTCTTATTGTGGTATTTTTACCTCTCGGCATCAAATTCGACAATTACCAAAATTACAACTAAATCTGCACACAATTCAATTGTAAGCGAAAAACCCAATAATAGGAATTTGACTACTAATTGCTGAATTGAAACAACATAATTTAGTTAGTCCATTAATTAATCAAGGTTTCCCTAACCCTAGAAATTTGACTACTCACTCATGATTATGAAAATTAAAGCAAACATAATTATAAAATTCATAATTGAATTCATGAAGTAATTAATAATTAAACTAATTAACATCAACAATTAACTAAATTAATTAGACTAAAGAAACTAAAAAGCATAAATTAAACTAAATAAAAAGAATAAAAGTAAAAGAATTACCAAATTGAAGAACAAATTGAAGAACTTGAATTGAATTGAAAATTATTGTTGAGAACAAAAACCCTAATTCCCCAAATTAATTTGAGAGAGAAAAAGTGCTTAAAATAAAACCTAAAAGTCTAATTCTAAATTATGAAAAGCATAAGTTGTTTTGCCTAGAAAGTCGTGCCTATTGTACCCAAAGTTGGGCTTACAAAGCCTAAGTACGAAGAAAATAAAAGAAGAATAAAAATCCCGGAAAAACGGCTGATGCGGGCGCATAGGAGATTTATGCGCCCGCATCAACCTCCCAGAAGCCCTTTTCAGCTGATTTCTTCATTAAATGCGGGCGCATGTCATATTTGTGCGGCCGCATAGATACCTCAGAAGCTTATTTTCTTTTCTTCTTATTTCTTCATGATTTCTTCAAGACTTGTTTACATAGCTTTTTGGCACGCACTTCCATGCATCTTCATTCTTATCCCGTCCAAGCTTTCCGGCTTCGTTCCGAGCCTCGGTTTCCGTGCTCCTGAAATAACAAAACACACCAAAACCGAGCCTAATAACCGCAAACGATAAAATCAAACTAAAAAGCTCTAAAATTGCCGGAAATCAATCAAACTTGGCGAAACACTTCAAATTAGCTAAAGAACACCAAATGAGCTAAAATCAAGTCAGAATAACAACCACTAGGCATAAAATTGGCCCGAAAACAGGGGAAAAACACCATAAAAACCGCACATATCAAATTCCCCCAAGCCAAGCCTTTGCTTGTCCCGAGCAAAGATTACAAACTGACTTTCACCCCATAAAAACATATGCATCACAACTCAAGGATCCTTCCGAGTTTACTAAGATCAAAGCAAGTCAAATGCTACACATTCATAAGCAAAAGTCAAACAAAGCCAACCAAGCAAGTTTAGTGAATCGATGACTAGAATAGCTCACGGGTTGTCACTCCACACAATTGAGCATCTAACAATGTAGCTCACCCTCACCACCCAACCATAAGAAAATGGAATGCAAATGCAATAAAGTGTTTAAATGCATGTTTTGAGGAGCCCAAATCCACATCTCACACCTCATGCAAGTGTTTAAAGGTATACACTCAATCCTAAAGTCGACTCGAAATGCAATTAATACTCTACGACCTTGCCAAAAGACTCTTCCACAATCAACCAAAGCATGCACATGAAGATCAAAGAGGACTTTATAAGCTTGTAACGTAAGGCTAGGGTGAAGGGTAAGATGAATTTGGGATAATGTGGCTGAAAATACGGGGTATACGCATAAAACATCGGAGACTCACCAACACACTATTCAATAATATCAATGTCTCCCATCATCCAATTCCAACCGAATCAAACCAAACTTTTCAATTTTCATTCACTTCACACCTTTATTTTCATTCAAAGCACAAATATAAACCAAATTCAAGCTTTTCATTCATCTACTTCAATTTCAACTTGTTTTTCTTCCCTTTATTTTTCAATTCTTTTTGTCTTTTCTTTTTTTTTTTCTTCAATTTCATTACTTTTTTTTTTCTCTTTTTTTTTCACATCACTTCAGTTTCACGACTCTTAATAGTTGGCCATTAAGACTAAACCATCACACGTACATGATTGGAATCCAAATCACATTTAGAAGCCAACACATTGTGTTTTAAAACACAATTTCAGCCATTGGTACGCAGAGCCTTAATGTGAAACTTATAGAACCTCCTATACATCAAAAATTCACAATTTCACCTAATCCTCCAAATAAACCATCTCAACAGTCAACAACCACAACAAGCCACAACATGACTCCCCCAAGCCAAACTTGGGCATACAGTATGTCATCAAACACCGAGGCCAAAAAGGGTTGTAACGCGGTTAAATTTTGTGAGGGATATAGGCTTAAGAAAACACAGGATCAAGGGGAAAAATGTTCAGCATGAAAATCCTAATAATGTGTCTGAAAGCTCTAACAACAATTGAATGCCTCTTATCATGCGCAACATGCAACAAAACCTCAATTAAAAATTACTAAAGTCCAAAGGCAAACCCAGGATCATAAATGCACCAGGAAACTAAGCACACATGAAAAGAATACGATTTAATGTAGCCTATAAGATTAAAAGTGGCTCAAATCCTCCCGCTAACACAGTTCAAGTCCAAGACCCAAGCAAGGTTAGACAGAGTTGACAAATACAAGGAATGCTAGCAATTTAAGACTAAGTCATGCCCGGCAAATCACATAAGTAAACTCATCCGAATACAAGAATCATGAAGTTTCAAAAAATTTAAGCAAATGGGTAAATGAAAAGTCAAATCAACGAAAAACCGGGACGAGCAGCTAGCCAATCACAATAAGAATTCTCTTTTTAAAGCTGAACTACATTAAACTAGGAAAGCAGTACATTTTTTTTGGTTACATGTAAACTCCCGGCCTTAAGGGACGGTACAAACCATGTAACGGTCCTACAAAAGCAGTAAAAACTACACTAGAAAGCAATAAAAAAAAACTAAGGCTAAATAGCTATCCCCAAAACATACAAGTACAAGCAAAAGGAGAACGGAGTTTAGGAACATCTAACCCAATGTAAATCAACCAAAACCGTAAATCCAATATCAGAAGTCCTAGTCCTGCTCCGAATGTCATATCTGCAGGGGAAAAGAAACCAAAACCAAGTCCAAAGAGAAAAAGTGAAAAAAGAAACTAAAAAAAAAAAACAAACTGTTTACAAAATTAATTACAACCTATACAAGAGTAACTAATCACCCCCCAAGCCAAACATTGTCCCATCCCGGGATACATAATCAATAAAAATGGGGAGGGGAATAGAAGCTGCAGACCGTCCTACTGCTGCCCGGGCCCGCCATAAGGTGGAAACTGGGAGTAGTAGTGGTGGAGTGGGTAGGAGGTGGGGTCCACATTGGGGTCGTACTGGGGTGGCCAGTTAGGGTGGTTGGGAAATGGCTGCACGTTGCCCTGGTCGACATGGTGCAGGTGCTCTCTCCACTGGACCCGCTGCAGATGATCCACATCGGTTCGGAGACCACGGACACTATCATCTAATCTGTCAAACCGATGTCCGTATTGCTCGAACTGCTGGTCGATCTGATCGAACCGCTGAGTGTTGTAGGCATGCATTTCATCCAGGCGGTTCATCAGTGGGGTCATGTCAAAGGCGCCCTGAGGAGGTGGGAGTGGCGGAGCTGGGTGTTGAGAAATGTCCTCCTGAGGGACACCCCCTGCCTACAGCATTACTTGGGCCATTCTAAGGGCCCTCTTCGCGGCATCCGTCCTCTCGACAAGTGGGATAGGGTCTGGGGGGATCCTCTAGGGGTTCACGCCTTCGGGGTGGTCAAGGTAGTAGGTGGAGGTGAAGGCATTGGGAAGGTAGCACCAAGATAGTTCCCGGACATTCCATACCAAGCGTTCCTGTCGGCCCCTGGTGTATATTCTGCAGAACCCGGCAGTCCGTAAGGAGGGAATGTCCATCAGCGGGTTTTCTTCAACGGGGTGCAACCCTTCAAAATTCTCTCGGTGGCCCAACTAGTAGGCCAGCCAGGTAATCATGCCTCCACAGTAAATGACCCCCGTGTTTGTGGCACCTTCAGCTATCTCAGCAAATCTACGGGCAAGGAAGAACCCGTAGTTGTAGTCTTGGCCTCGTAGATGGGAGCCCTCGGTAGCTAACCACAGTAGTCTGAGCTCATCTAGATAGACTTGCCCCAGCTCTCCTCGGGAAAATAGGCAATAGACAACAAAATGGAGGAAGTATCGGAGAGCTGCATGCTGAACCTCCGAGGTCTTACTGGTAGATGAGGCATAGGGGGTGGTGCCGTCAGTGATACGGAGCCACCAGGAAGCATCCTCATAGTTGGACCAACTATGCTCGAGAGCTACGGAAACCAAGTTATCCGGGTCCCAGAAGAAGTGTTCGTTGAACTGTTGCAAGGTGAGCTCATAATGGGTGCCGAAGATTGTGAAGCTGACTACCCCCGTTCGAGCTGTCGGGTTACTGGGGTTCCGTACAATAACCCTGAAGTGGAAGGTGGAAAGGAACTCCAGAGTGAGTTCCCGGTATGTAGGTGGTGCCATTGGTTCGCCATCAGGTCCTGGCATGGTGACTCCAAGCCATGCACCCCAGCCGATATTATCCGCCATCTGGACCACTTGGTCAGTGATCCCCAACTCATCGCAGGTGCTACGGTCAAAGAATCTGGTGGAGCGGATGGGCCGCTTTTGCAGTCTCTCGAACCGGGCTTGTTGTTGGCGGCGGTTTGGTGGTGCGGGGTCTCCAGAACTGGAGCCCGCAGGTTGTTTGCCTCTAGAAGCCGAGGTAGAAGACTCGGTCCTTTGTGATTTCCTTGAAGTTCTGTGAGAGCTCATGGTTCCTGAAAATCGAAAAGGGATGCATTAGAACCGTAGTGAAGATCGTGACAAAACAACATAACATAGCAAGCTGATGCAGTGAAAAATTCTGCAAATAGACAAATTGAGCGGAAATTTCAGCATGACCCGTCTATTTTATCAATCTAATCAAAAGCCGCAAGGCTACCAACAATCACCAAAACCAATATTTTTCAACAAAAATCCAAGGTTTCCACACATTTCCAAGGGTTCCAACACAAGTCCAATAAAATCACCATTCTCATGAAACCAAAAGTGCAACAATTACCAACACCTAAACCTCGATTAATAATCCAAAGCACCATATTTCACTAAGTAACAAACTACACTCATGGAAAGGAAATATAATCAAGCTTCCATGACATTATCAACTTTAAGGCAAAAATTTGGCAAGTCAAGACTACAATATCATCATCTCAAAAAACCAAAGCATTGTTCACAAACTAAAATAAGAGCATGAATTTGCTAAGTTATAAACTTGAAATTGAAAATTAATAACAACTAAACAAGCAATTATTAACATCACACAAGCATAAAACCCAAGAAAAACATACTAAAAATTCGTAACTAAGGAACCCTATACTGTGAACGCCATAAAAAATCAAGAAAACTTGTCAAAACTTACTCAAAGTTAGATTTATACCTTAATAGATGAAGATGAATTGGAAGCAAAGTAGAAAAAACGCCCGAAGAGTCCAAAATTAATCAAAAAACGCCCCAAATTTCCAGAAATTCGCGCGCCCCTATTGACCCCCAAATTGCAGATTTTTTCGAAAATTAATTGAGGGGTTTTGTTGAGGGAGATGAGAGGATGCTTGTGTTAAAATTTGAGTTGATTTGGAGAAAGATTGAGTGAGATAAGAGAGAAAGAAATTTTTAAGTGTGAGGTTTTAATGGAGGTTGAGGAAGATGAGGGAGATAATGTGAGGTGAGAAGTGAGGGAATTAAAAGATAAAAGGAGTAAAAGAGAGTAAAAGAAAGAAGAAAAAAATAAATAAATAAATTCGGGCAGAGATGCGCCCGCATAAAGGGTTTATGTGCCCGCATCTTATGTGGGTTTCAATTCATGGGGCTACTGGGTGTCTGATGCGCCCGCATTGACCCCTGCAGTAAAATCCTTGGGCGTTCTGTAGGTAAGTTGCGCCCGCATAAATATGTTATGCGCCCGCATCTTGCCTTTTCTAAAAATTTCCTGGGGTTCTGGGGGTAAGATGCGCCCGCATCTTACTTTTTCAAAAACTTTTATGGAGTTCTAGGGGTCAGATGCGCCCGCATCGACCCTATTTCATCCGATTTTTGCTTCCTTCCTTCCTCTAAAATTTTCTTTTCACTCACCTTGACCCTTACTTAAATTTTTTTAACTACGGAGTGCCACCAAAAACCTCTAGTTACTCAATTACACCTAAAAGCACACAAAAGCACATGAACACAGCTAACTAAAAATTACGAAAACAAACTAAAACACACCAAAACACACAAAAAGAGTTAAAAAGGGATAGAAAGCTCGGGTTGCCTCCCGAGAAGCGCTTGTTTAGGGTCATTAGCTTGACCGTAGCTCCGGAGTGGTCAGTGTGAATCGGGATTGTAGAATTGCACCTCTTCTACTAATCAAACCGCATCACCTTCATAATAGAGCTTCAGTCGTTGTCCGTTGACCTTGAACTTTTCGCCTTTATCATTTTGGACTTCAACGAACCCGAATTTGCTCACCATAGTAACAGAAAAAGGATCGCTCCACCTGGACTTCAGTTTTCCAGGAAACAATCTGAGACGGGAGTTAAATAGGAGAACCCTGTCACCAACTTGAAATTCCCTTCTCCTGATTCTTTTGTCATGCCATCTCTTAGTCTTCTCTTTATATATTTTTGCACTATTGTATGCAGCTAAACAGAATTCATCGAGCTCATTCAGTTCAAGGAGTCGCTTTTCTCCCGCAAGCTTGGCATCCATATTCAATTCCTTTACTGACCAGTATGCTTTGTATTCTAATTCAACCGGAAGATGACACGCTTTACCATAAACTAACCGAAACGGTGAGGTGCCAATGGAGTTTTGAAAGCCGTCCTATACGCCCATAGAGCATCATAGAGCTTGTTAGTCCAATCCTTTCTCGATTTTGCAACTGTCTTCTCGAGGATAGACTTGATCTCGCGATTGGAAACCTCAACTTGGCCGCTTGTCTGTGGGTGATATGCTAGTCCTGTTATGTGGTAAACACCATACTTTTCCTGCAGCTTATCTAACCGTTTCTCATGGAAATGTTTCCCCCCATCACTGATGACAACTCTAGGGACTCCGAACCTAGGAAAAATGACCTGCTTAAACAATCGCAAAACCGTATTAGAATCACAATGGGGGGTAGCAAGAGCTTCCACCCATTTAGAAACATAATCCACAGCAACTAATATGCAACGGTTTCCTTTAGAAGATGGGAAGGGTCCTATATAGTCAATACCCCAAACATCAAAGATCTCAACTTCCAATATACCTGTTTGAGGCATTTCGTGCCTCTGTGAGATGTTACCTGTTCGTTGGCATGAATCGCAAGACATAATAAAGGCTCTCGCATCCTGTAAGATCGTGGGCCAATAGAAACCTGATTCAAGGACCTTAAACATCGTCTTGGAAGGTCCAGCATGACCTCCATAAGGTGATGAATGACAATGGTGAAGAACACCATATACTTCCCATTCCAGAACACATTTCCTGTATAAACCATCTGCACACTCACGAAACAGGTTAGGATCATCCCAAAAGTATCGCTTAACATCGTGCAAAAATTTCTTTTTCTGCTGATAAGTCAAATCAGAAGGTAAAACACCTCCTACAACGTAATTAGCGAAATCAGCAAACCAAGGAGAATTCACACAAACAGCAAACAAATGTTCATCAGGGAAAGAATCGTCAATGGGGGTAGAGATCTCCCCATCATCATACCGTATCCTCGATAAGTGGTCAGCTACCACATTCTCTGCTCCCTTCTTATCACGAATCTCGAGATCAAACTCTTGAAGCAACAAAATCCACCGAATAAGCCTCGGTTTGGCTTCCTTCTTCCCAAGTAGATATTTAAGAGCTGCATGGTCAGTATAAACAATAACTTTCGAACCTACAAGATAAGCACGAAATTTATCTAAGGCATAAACTATAGCAAGCAGCTCCTTTTCCGTGGTGGCATAATTAACTTGAGCTTCATCTAAAGTCTTACTGGCGTAATAAATAGCGTGCAAGACTTTATCTCTCCTTTGACCTAAAACCGCACCAACTGCAAAATCACTAGCATCACACATTATTTCGAAAGGTAAATTCCAATCAGGGGACTGTATAATGGGTGCCGAAATTAGTGCGTTTTTGATCATATTAAAGGACTCAAGACACTCATCAGTGAATTTAAATTCAGCATCTTTTAACAGCAATTGAGTTAGTGGTTTCGCAATTTTAGAAAAATCCTTAATAAACCTGCGATAAAAACCAGCATGACCCAAAAAACTTCTTACCCCTTTTACATTCACTGGAGGTGGCAGTTGCTCAATTACCTGTATTTTCGCCTTATCCACCTCAATGCCACGTTCGGAGACCAAATGTCCCAAAACTACTCCTTCATTGACCATGAAATGACATTTTTCCCAATTTAAAACCAGATTTACCTGTTCACATCTTTCGAGAACATTAGTCAAGTTAGTCAAACATGAATCAAAATCAGAGCCGTAAACACTAAAATCATCCATGAAGACTTCCATAATAGACTCTATGAACTCAGAAAAAATGCTCATCATGCAACGTTGAAAAGTGGCAGGTGCATTACATAATCCAAAAGGCATCCTACGATATGCAAAAGTACCATAAGGACATGTAAAAGTCGTTTTCTCCCTATCATCAGGATGGATGGGGATCTGAAAGAAACCCGAATATCCATCAAGATAACAGAAATACTTATTCTTAACTAATCCTTCCAACATTTGATCAATAAAAGGAAGGGGGATATGGTCCTTTTTAGTTGCAACATTCAATTTTCTATGATCAATACACATCCTCCATCCTGTGACAACTCTAGTAGGGATTAGTTCATTTTTTTCATTACGAACAACAGTTGTTCCCCCTTTCTTAGGGACTACCTGTACGGGACTTACCCACTGGGAATCAGGCACCGAGTAAATAATACCTGCATCTAGAAGTTTAAGAACTTCCTTCTTCACTACCTCCTGCATGTTAGGATTCAAACGTCGTTGACCCTGGATACAAGGTTTGTGACCTTCCTCTAAATGAATTCTATGCATACAAAAATCAGGACTAATACCAGTCAAGTCATCAATAGTATACCCAATAGCCTTCTTATGAGATTTAAGTACACACAAAAGTTTATTTAATTGACTATCAGTAAGAGAAGCACTAACAATGGCAGGGTACAACTTCTTATCATCAAGAAAAGCATATTTCAAGTGAGAGGGGAGGGGTTTCATCTCAGGTTGGGTTACCTCTTTAACAGAACAAACCTCTTGAGGTAACTCAATAAATCTCCGACTCTCCTCCGAGTTCAATTCCTCACCAGTAAGATCCTGGACTAAATTATCAGCATCGATTGTACCTTCACCTGCATCAACATCAAGACAAACAACGGCCTCCAGAAGATCTTTTGTAGTAGATCGAGGCATATCATCAAATACAATCTCATCAATGACATCGATAACATAACATGATTGTTCCATCATTGGACTCTTAAGAGCAGCATTAAGATTAAAGGTAACTTTATCAACCCCTACAGACAAGGTCAGACTACCATTTTTGACATCGATAACAGCACCTGCGGTGTGTAAAAAGGGTCTACCAAGAATAATTGGGATATGAGCATCCTTATCCATATCTAACACAACAAAATCAACAGGAATAAAGAATTTCCTGACTCTCACCGGGACATCCTCTAAAATACCTTTAGGGTATTTCACTGTCCTATCCGCCATCTGCAAGGTGATGTTAGTAACCTTTAAAGCACCCATATCAAGCTTTTTACAAATAGATAATGGCATAACCCTACCACTGGCTCCTAAATCACATAATGCTTTGTCAATAAACAGAGGGCCAATGTTACAGGGAATAGAAAAACTTCCTGGGTCCTTTAGTTTCGGTGGTGACTTATTTTGCAAAATGGCACTACACTCCTCCGTGAGTGCTACGGTCTCCACCACACTCAACTCACGTTTCCTGCTCAAAATATCTTTCAAAAATTTAGTGTAGGTAGGAATTTGAGTTATCAAATCAGTAAATGGAACAGTAACTTGCAAATTCTTAACAATAGCTAAAAATTTACTGAAATGGTTATCGTTCTTACTCCTGGTCACCCTGTTCGGAAAGGGCAACCTAACCTGTGGCTTCGGGATAGTATCAATCGATGTGTCATCTACCTTCTCTTTAGGTGCTTCAGTCTCCTTATCTAGAACTGTCTCAAAATCTTCAATCACCACATCACTAATCTTCTTAGCTTCACCTGTAACATCAGAATTAACATCATCAGTAGGCATTTTCGGGCCTTCATAAGCAGCTCCACTCCTCAAGAAAATGGCATTGACATGGTCCCTAGGGGGATTCTGTGATGCCTGTGATACTGGGGGTGTGGGTTGTGATGGAAGGTGGCCTGGTTGCCTTTGAGCAGTTGATTGCGCAATCTGAGCTATCTGAGTTTCCAAGTGCTTGTTATGAGCCTGCATCGCCTCCATATTTTTCTGCATTTGCAACATCATATTCTTCAACTCTGAGATTTCTCCACTAGGTTGAGGTGGCATTGGCGGTGCTGGTAGTGGTGGNATTGGCGGTGCTGATAGTGGTGGCCTGCTGAAACCTGGTGGGTGTGGTTTAGACCATTCCAAAGAATGTATGGATCTTTAACAGTCAAATACTCATTTTTGAGCCCTTTGTGGAGGTGATGAAGAAGCAATATCATGGCCTTAGCCTTATCTTGAGGTGTTGATCTATTACCCTCCTTAAATGTTTCACCTAGCCCTTTAACGGCTAGAAGTATTTCAGCATCTAACACCTATGACAAATAATTTTTCCCGGTTATATCAAGGGCCACAAATTTCAATTTTGGAAGGTTCGACATATTTCACTATATAAAGTAATATTGAATATTAGACATATGTAATAAAAATAAATCGCAGAATGATTAAGTATTAATCTGAATATTAGGAATATGACGAGAGTAGATTAAACGATTTTAAACGAAACAATCTAATTGTAGACACCAAAAACTTATTGAAGTGCCAAAATTAAAATAAATTAATTATTTGAGTTAAATAAAATAAATATTTGCTCAACTTAATTAATTTAGCCCTTTAAATTAAATATCCAAGTTAATTATATAATTCGGGTCATAATTAAGTTGTTTGGGTCGATTATATTATTAGTCCAAATAAAATTTCCATTGGGCCAAAGAATACTACAAGACTTCCAAGTCATCAAAAGAGTCCAAGCCCATATCTCCAGGTCCAAGATGAAGGTTAAACTCTTCTATAAATACCCATCATCACCTCAGAAAGAAGAGAAAGAAAAAAAGGAAAAAAATTCATCAGGAAGAAAAGTCAATTGAAGACATCCAAAGAATTTACAAACTCTCTACGTTAGCAATCAATAAGCACTTCAAAATTGTGCCAATTGTTCAGGGATACTCAAATACATTCAAAGTGATATTAAAGCTGGTCAACCCTGATGTGGTCGTCGCAAACCTATCAAAAATAAAAACCTAAAAAAACCTCCTAATAATGTAGTAGGGTAAGTCAGGGTCGATCCCACAGAGAAAGTTCAATCGATCAATGGTCGCTATGAATAACTACTAGTAGAGTCGGGAAAAAAAGGAAGTTGATTGATCTAAAACTATGACTAGTGAAATAAAAGTTATGAATAAAAAGAGTCTAGAATTAAGTATCCCCACTAATATAAACTAATGAAATCCTTAATCACTTCTCCAATTAATTAGAATAAACTCAACTGGATAGATGCGCCCTAAAAATACCAAGAATTTCTTTCGATCAATCAATGGCTTTCCTAATAATGCAATCGTTGCAAACCTAATCACATTCAATAGATACTATTTCTAGTCAAATATTAATGATAAATCCAACCCTAACAAAGATGAATAACAAACTAATTAAATTGGGGATTTGGGATTAATTCATAACATATATATGATTCATATTAGGGTTCAACTTAAGCCTAGATAAAAATCTACTCAAACATAATTAAAGAAGAAAACAAAGAAACAAACAATAAGAGATAACATAATTAATAATAAAAAGAAAGGAAAGGATAAATTTTTACGTGAATCGATGGGTGAACAATGATACACGAAGTTTGAATGTCGGAGGAAGAAGATGAAAAACCTAAAATCCTACTATTCCCGAAAAGTGTCGTGTATTCTCCTCCCCCCCCAATAGATTTATTTTTCCTATATATATATATATATATATATATATATATATAGGAAAANAAGTAGGAAAAATAAAAATAAAATAATTAGGAGATATAAACTTGGAAAATACAAAAAGATATGAATCTAGGATTTTCCAGCATATCAGGACCAACCAGCGCCCCATGGGAACCCATCGGGTCGGACAACAACTCAAAGGGAAAAACGCTAAATCCCATTGGCCTCTTGTTCGCGTTCTGAAACACTGAGTTGAATTTGGAAGGCTGTATCTTGTGTTCTAGGCATCGAAATGGGGCGTGTGCCCTACCTTTGCGAAGTTCTATGAATCTAGTTTCTAATGCAACTTGAATCGCATCAATCCGATGAGTATATATTGATTTATAAACAAAATAGCAAGAATTGGTCAAGCTGAACTTTCACAAACTTCAACATTTCAATTTTAGCTCAAATTCAGCTCAATAAGCTACGCTATGACCCACATAGATGCTATATAGATGTCATATAATGATAATCCTTGTGTTAAACGTCCATAATCTTCAACTTTTCTTTTATAATTATCAGCTTCACTTAACCTCGCTCCGAAAGCTTCCAAATAGCAACAAAACCACCTGAAAAATTAAGAAACCACAAACGAAGCGTAATAGAGCACAAAATGGATAATTCATACGATTAAAGCCCAAAATACAACTATATGGACATGATATACTCTAAATATGCACCCAAACACACCCATAAGTCCGATATAAAAGTGAGTTATCAAACCCCTACTCAAATTTGGTTGACATTTACAGGTGTCACCTTTGGTTGACGTCGACAGGTGTCATCCTAGCAGTGGAATATAATCAGAAGACTTAATTTATTTTCTATAAACTGTATACAGAGATTGTACCTACATTCAAATTATTAATATAATATCATTTCTTTACTTAATTGCTTGTCGTTGACTATGACTTGAAATATAGTAGCAACAAATTTCCGGCACGCTCAGTGGGACCATCTCTGTTCTTCAAATACTTAAAAAAAAATAAGAAATGCCTTCCAACACGAGCATTTCTATGTCTGCTGAGAGAAAGAAGTCTGTCAATAATCGACGACAATCAGCAAGCCTTGGTGAAGTCATTGGAAATCCGGATAGTGGCATATTCACTAGGGGAATGAAAAGAGCTGCAGTCACGTCTACTGCAGTAAGTCTGCGTGCAGCTACAATACCTACCAAAGTACGCAAGAATAGCATTGTTGAGGTTGTTTTGGAGGCACTTAACACATCTTATAGGGCACGTGAGTCTCCTATCTTTAGTACAAACTCTACCACTGAACATACAAGTTCAAGTTCTATTGCTGGACACAAACGATTGTCATTGACTTCTTTCAAGTCGCCAAGGTAATTTGATGTTGGAAAGGAAGAAGAATTGGTTGTTTACACTAGTCCCCTTTACAACCCAAACATAGAGGTTGACTCTGAAACTGATAGTAGTTCCCCTCTATTATCTCCTTTCAGGCCTTTTATGCGCAAGGAATCAGGTGAATCATTGCAGCTGGACACTGCCTCTGTCATGGTGATTCATGAAAACAAAACTATGGAGGAACAATTTGCCATGAATGCTCTCATTAGCTAGTTGATAAAAGATGGAGAGGAAAAGGATGCTCAAATTAAGAAGCAAAGCGAGCAAATTACTAAACTGACAAAGTAGATTGGGAAGAAAAATTGTTGAATCGTTTGAAAGTGATGAGGACGACTCTTAATCAGAGGATGAGAAGGACAAAATTGGTGATCCCAAGAATGCTTTAGTTACTGCTCGACATATTAAAGACATGATAGCTGAAGCAATCAAGAACCAAATAAGGGTCAATGTAAAAGAGGATCACCGTTATGTGAAGCCTTATACCAAGAGGATTGATAAGTTGTGCATCCCATGTGGCTATCAACCACCAAAGTTCAATCAATTTGATGGTAAGGCCAACCCTAAACAACATGTCGCACACTTCATTGAGACATGTAGCAACGTTGGTACTACTAATGACTTGTTGGTCAAACAATTCGTTCGTTCTCTGAAGGGAATTGCCTTTGATTGGTATACTGATCTTTCCCCCTAATCAATTGATAGTTGGGAGCAAATGGAGGGCGAATTCTTGAATAGGTTCAGAAAGTGTTCAGAAAGGGTGATAAACCTTCCAAAAGCTCTACGAAAGAGTCAATGGCGATCACTACCACTTCTTCGCCTATCAAAATTTCAGGAAAGGATGAGGAGAAGAAGACTTCTTACCCAAGATCTTATACAGGCGATAAGCTAACCTTGAAAGAGTTGCAAGCAAAGACTCGGTCTTGTCTGGAATGCTGGATGAATTGTTGTAAAAGAAGATAATTTAGTTGCCTGAACCTAAGTGGCCTGAGGAAATAAATAAAACATTGGATCTAAACTACTATCGATATCACAAGCTAGTGACTCACCCTATTGAAAAGTGTGTTACATTTAAGGAGAGGATCATGCGTCTTGCTCAAGAGGGGAAGATTGTGCTTGATCTCGATGAAGCTGTTAGGACTAATCATGCTGCAGTAGTAACTGATGGCCCTTCTCTTCAGTTGGAATTAATACAGTTTGGGTCTTTGGAGCCTGTTTTGGTGCAAGTCCAACCATCCAATGTTCAATGTAAAGCGAACACACATGTTGAAAGGTGTGTGTCAAACAACGATGACAATGACGAAGGATGGAATCTAGTGACAAGGAGGCGTATTAGGAAGCAAATGACTTCGAAGTTGCAACCCCCTTACCAAACTAGAGGACAACAAAGAAATAAAACTGTTAAACGTCCAAAGAGGGAACCAAAAAAAAGTCACAAAACATAAGATGATGTACGATGAAGTGCTTAAACAAGAAATTGTTGCTCCTATAACATTAGAATAATTCTTCCCCAAAGAGTACTTGAATGTCGTGACTGTCAAGACAGTCTCAGTTGAAGTTAAAGAACATGAACATGAAGAAGAAGAAGAAAAGAAGGATGAAGAAGTTAATGATCATGAGGTGTCACTTAAATTAACCCTTCAACATTCTGGTTCGTCGACGGATCCGAAAATATTGGCTATCCTTGATGCTCTCCGTACGCGTATGGGATGGACGGAAATATTTTGTTTGCCAAGAGAAATGTGTAAACAATTAGCTTTGGCACTTCAGCAGCCAAAACTGTATGCCGAAAGGGTGGAAAATGTTGGTTAAGTCAAAGAAAATTATGACAAATGCGCATGATGTAATAGCGCCATATCCTTTACTGATGTTGACTTGCTCAAGGGATCTAAACCCCATAGCCTTCCATTATTTATGACAGGATTCGTTCGGGGTCAAAAGGTCAGAGGTATTCTAGTAGATGGTGAGTCAACTGTAAAACATCATGCCTAAGTCCACAATGAATGAATTAGGGATGACAGTAGCAGAACTATGGCATAATTGGCATGCAATTGGCATAATTCGTGTCGATATCACCATGGGTGATTTGACAACACCTATGCTTTTTCCTGTGATTGACGCTAAAACTTCTTACAAAATGTTGCTTGGACGCCCATGGTTGCACGAAAATGGTGTGGTTGCATCTACCCTCCATCAGTGCTTAGAATACTATCGTGGAGGGGTAAGGAAGATTGATGGAGATGTAAAGCCGTTCACTACAGAAGAATCTTACTTTGCGGATGCCAAGTTCTTTGAAAGTGACGAAGGAACTTCGTCCTAAATATTGCCATCTTCAAATTGCTTCAACAGGTAAAAATGAAAACAAAACAAAGTTTGAGGCTCCAACACCAGTAAACATCACTAAGTCAACTACTGTTGAGAGGCAAATTCTTCCGAAAGAGAAGGCCAAAGAAAAAGTTGAAAGCTTTCTTCTAAAGAAGACAGAGACAACGCCATTTTTCCGTTATGTACCCAAGCCGCGCCGCAAGGAAGGGGAATCGCCATTTGTGTTGTGTCAAGATGCTCAAGTTAAGCATAGCCAAAATCAAAATCCTACAACTTTGGTTAAGGAATTGAAGGATAAAGATGTTGTATTACCATTGCCTAAAGGTAATCAAAGTCAAAAGCCAATGACTTTCAAGTGGGTCGAAAGTTCCAAAAACCAAGGTCTCAATAAAGACAAGTTCGACCCAAAAGTATATAAGCTATTGGCAAAAGCTGGATATGACTTTGAAAATCCCACGCCGATGGGAAAAGTCGTTGAAGTTAAGGCAAACGGACTCAATGGTGCGCACAAAATGCTTCAGTAGTATGGCGTTAAAGTAAATGCACCTAGGTCTTGGTTTTGAATCGTCCGAGCCTATCAAGATCCCTGTCGAGCGTAAGGCAAATACCTCTTCCATGCAATACATTATATCATCGGAATTGGATGAAGGTGGGGGTGAAGACAATGACATGCCACCAAGTGGTTCTATATCTTATACGGTAGATCCATCAAAATTCAAATCACACCCCTTTGTATTTGACAGGCTAGGCAAACGCGAAGATGTTGTAAGAGAAAATGATAAGATCTTAAATTTAAATCCAAAAGCTTTATGCATAAGGGATAAGCCATCTGTCTTTAACTGGATTGGTACAACACCTAAGATTCAAAAGCCGTCACGACAATCGATCTATAGTTGTTTGAAGAGTGATGAGGCCATCGCACACCTATCAAAAATAAACCAAACAGCACTAACTAATGTAGCTAGGGAAGTAAGGATCGAATCCTCAGGGAAGCAATTGAACTCTATTAATTCTAAAAAGCTTAAACCGTACAAAGGGCCTTGGTCGAGAAATGTTGATTAACTAAGTGACTACTAATTAACTACTAATTAATTACGGAAAATGACAAAGATTAAAACCAATAAATGAAGCCTAGGATCATTCGGGTCACCAAGAATAACTAATGGATTCACTAACAAAGACGTTCAATCTCACAACTATCGTCAAATTTGGGCTCACTAATTCTCTCGAACTTAGACTCCCTCGAAACTCATCTAGCGGCTCTCGCTCATGCCTAGGCTAATTCCGCCTATTATTCAGTGGTCTTATTGTGGTATTTTTACCTCTCGGCATCAAATTCAACAATTACCAGAATTACAACTAAATCTGCGCACAATTCAATTGTAAACAAAGAAACCAATAATAGGAAATTGACTACTAATTATGGGATTGAAACAACCTAATTTAATTAGTCCATTGATTGATCAAGGNAAAAGAATAAAAGTAAAAGAATTACCAAATTGAAGAACAAATCGAAGAACTTGAATTGAATTGAAAATTATTGTTAAGAACAAAAACCCTAATTCCCCAAATTAATTTGAGAGAGAAAAAGTGCTTAAAGTAAAACCTCAAAGTCTAATTCTAAATTATGAAAAGCATCAGTTGTTTTGCCTAGAAAGTCGTGCCTATTGTACCCAAAGTTGGGCTTACAAAGCCTAAGTACGAAGAAAATAAAAGAAGAATAAAAATCCCGGAAAAACGGCTGATGCGGGCGCATAGGAGATTTATGCGCCCGCATCAACCTCCCAGAAGCCCCTTTCAGCTGATTTCTTCATTAAATGCGGGCGCATGTCATATTTGTGCGGCCGCATAGATACCTCAGAAGCTTATTTTCTTTTCTTCTTATTTCTTCATGATTTCTTTAAGACTTGTTTACATAGCTTTTTGGCACGCACTTCCATGCATTTTCATTCTTATCCCGTCCAAGCTTTCCGGCTTCGTTCCGAGCCTCGGTTTCCGTGCTCTTGAAATAACAAAACACACCAAAACCCTAATAACCGCAAACGATAAAATCAAACTAAAAAGCTATAAAATTGCCGGAAATCAATCAAACTTGGCGAAACACTTCAAATTAGCTAAAGAACACCAAATGAGCTAAAATCAAGTCAGAATAACAACCACTAGGCATAAAATTGGCCCGAAATTAGGCGAAAAGCACCATAAAAACCGCACATATCAAAGAGTAAAGCTAATGAAGCCAAGGAAGATGATCCATAGAAAAGTCGTGTTAAGGGAAATTATGATGCCAGGAGTGTCATTCCATCTAGGATGATATGGAAACAAGAGGCTGATATCACCAAACGACAAACTCTAAAGGCCAAGGGTCAGATTATTGTCATCTTTAAGCAAGATGAACCATGTGAGGAGTTAGAACAAATTCTTACATCAAATCACGTCACAGTGCAAGAACTCTCCAACTTGAAGGAAGAAGTTGAAACTGATGAAGCTCCCAAAACATTGGAAGATAGTGGGCAAGCCACGGTGGATGATTTGAAAGAGCTACACTTATGGAGTTCTGAAGATCCTCGACCAGTGTATGTTAGTGCTCATCTTTCTCAAGAAGAGGAGAAAGAATACAATAATCTGCTGTCTAATTATAAAGATGTCTTCGCTTGGAGTTATAGGGAAATGCTAGGACTCAACCAAAAAGTTGCGGTACATCGCTTGGAAAAAAAATAAGGCGTCAACCCAAAGAAACAACCTCAGTGAAGGTTCAGGCCAGATTTAATCCCTAAAATTGAGAGTGAAGTTAACAACCTCATAGATGCTGGCTTTATTCGCGAGGTCAAGTACCCAACTTGGATAGCAAATATAGTTCTTGTAAGGAAGAAAAATGGACAATTGAAGATTTGTGTTGACTTTTGTGATTTGAATGACGCATGTCCAAAAGATGACTTCCCTCTTCCAGTCACCGAAATCATGATCGATGCAACTACTGGTCATGAGGCTTTGACATTTATGGATTGTAAGGCAGGATACAATCAGATTCAGATGGCAATTGAAGACCAAGAGGCAACTGCCTTTCGCACTCCCAAAGGGATATTTTGCTACAAAGTCATGCCTTTTAGACTAAAAAATGCTGGAGCCACATACTGACGGGCCATGCAAAAGATATTTGAGGATATGATGCACAAGATTGTGGAATGCTATGTGGATGATTTGGTTGTTAAGTCTACAAGAAGGAAGGACCGCTTGGAAGACCTTCGCAAAGTGTTTGAGCGATTGCGAAAATATGTCAACTTAAAATGAATCCCTTTAAATGCGCATTTGGCATCACGTCTGGAAAATTTCTAGGCTTCATTGTGAGACATAGAGGCATTGAGATCGATCAAGCCAAGATCAAAGCGATCCAAGAAATGCCACCACCTAAGAATCTCAAGGAGTTGAGGGGCCTCCAAGGGAACCTTGCTTATATACGATGATTCATATCTAATCTTGCTAGATGATGTCATCCTTTTAGTCATCTCATAAAGAAGGATGCCCCATTTGAATGGGATGAATCATGTCAAAATGCTTTCCAAAGCATTAAAAATTATTTGTCTTCTCCTCCAATGCTGGTGGCACCAATCAAGGGAAAACCACTTATTCTTTACATTGCCGCACAACAACGATCCTTGGGGGAAATGTGTGTCTAAGAAAATGAAGAGGGTAAAGAAACTGCTCTGTATTACCTAAGTAGAACCTCGGTAGGAGCAGAAGTGAATTACTCTCCCGTTGAGAAAGTTTTTCTAGCTTTGGTTTTTGCCATTCAAAAGTTGAGACACTACGTGCAGGCTCATACAGTTCATGTTTATTAGAAAGCAGACCCAATTAAATACATACTGTCAAGACCGGTACTCCTAAGTCGACTTGCAAAGTGGGCAATCCTTTTAAGGCAATATAAAATCATCTTTGTCCCTAAAAAAACTGTTAAAGGGCAAGCAATAGCCGAATTCTTTGCGGATCATCCAGTACCCGCAGAATGGGAATTTAAGGATGATGAGTTGCCAGGGGAAGGAGTGTTCTATGTGGATGTCTTGCCACCTTGGCAAATGTATTTCGATGGGGCAGCTCGTCGTGATGGAGCAGGTGCAGGGGTTATACTACTGTCACCCGAAAAGCATGTGCTAACTTATTCATTTGTCTTAACTCAACTATGCTCAAATAATGTGGCTGAAAAACAAGCTCTTATCATAGGCCTCTAAATGGCTATTGAAATGGGAATAAAGGACTTGGACATTTTTGGAGACTCACTATTGGTCATAAGTCAACTTTCTGGTGAATATGAAGTCAAGAAAGAAGACTTACTCCCTCTCCGTAGGCATGCTTTAAAGCTACTAGCCAAGTTTGAAACTACTAAGTTAGAACATGTTCCAAGAAGTGCCAATAAGATGGCTGACCCGTTTGCTAATCTTGCAGCCACTTTGGCACTGGGGGAAGAGGAGACCATAAATGTACCTGTGTCTAATCGATGGGTTGTGTCGCTTGATGAGGAAGAGAGTGATAAAGAGATCAATTCAACATTTGACTATCAGATTGACAAGGACGGTTGGCAACAACCACTTATAGATTAATTAGAACATGGAAAGCTACGAAGTGATCCAAAGCGCAAGAATGAGATACGTCGTCGAGCTCCTAGATTTACATAATACAAGAAAACACTTTATCGAAGGTCCTTTCATGGCCTTTGGTTGAGGTGCCTTGAAGAAGATGAAGCGACAAAAATCATGGAAGAAGCTCATTCTGGGATTTGTGGTGCTCATCAATCAGGCCCAAAGTTGCATGATCATGTCAAAAGAATGTACCATTGGCCTACAATGGTACAAGATTGCATGGACTACGCGAAGAAATGTGAAGCATCTCAGTTTCATTCCAACTTTATTCATCAACCTCCAGAACCATTGCATACCACAGTGGCTTCTTAGCCCTTTGAAACATGGGAAATTGATGTCGTAGGACCTATCACTACAAAGTCGTCCACAGGCCATGCATACATTTTGGCTGCAACGTACTATTTCTCCAAGTTGGCTGAAGCAATTCAACTTCGTGAAGTGAAGAAGGAAAATGTGGTTGACTTCATTCGAACTCACATTATCTATAGATATGGTGTACCAAAACGAAATGTCACTGACAATGGCACACCATTTTACATTGACAAGTCTCTGTGAAAAGTTCAAATTCACCCAACACAAGTCGTCAATGTACAATGTTCTTGCCAATGGGCTAGCTGAAGCCTTTAACAAAATGCTTTGTAACTTGTTAAGTAAAGTGGTGTCAAAAACTAAGCGTGATTGGCATGAGCAAATTGGATAAACTTTTTGGGCATACAGGACAACATATAAGATTGCAACACAAGCAACGCAATATGCTTTGGTGTATGGTGTGGAACCTGTCCTACCATTGGAGTTGCAAATCCCATCATTACGAGTTGCTATACAAGAGGCATAACCAATGAAGAAAACGATAAGCTTCGATTGGTAGAGTTAGAAGCACTTGATGAAAAGAGGCTACAAGCTCAACAAAGTTTAGAATGCTACCAAGCCCGCATGTCACGGACCTTTAATAAAAACGTTAGGCCTCGTTCCTTTCAAGTTGGGGACATGGTGTTGGCAGTAAGAAGACCTATCATTACATCCCGCAAGACTGGTATGAAGTTCACATCTAAGTGGGATGGCCCTTATGTGGTGCGAGATGTCTATACAAATGGAGCTTACAATATAGTAGACAACGATGGGTTGCGCATTGGTCCTATAAATGGCAAATTCCTTAAACGATGCTACTCTTGAAGTGAAGTTTGTTGGAGAACAGTAGTAAAAGGGCTAAAAAAAAAGTGTTACTAGAAATACGTATGGCTTGATCTTGCAAAGTGATGTCACTGTTGCTTGCAAGTACATAGGCAGCTTGAGTAAGTAGAAGTGATATTACATTCGATGATATATGATGAAAGAATGAAAACTCAGCTCCAGACAAACAAACAAAAAAAAAAAAAAAAACTATCTCCTAAGTAAGATTATAAACTGCAAGCCAAAAATTTAAAAAAAAAAAAAAAAAAAANAAAAAAAAAAACAAAAAAAAAACTCTCCTAAGCAAGAGTATAAACTGCAAGTTCAAAAAAAAATCTTGGCCTGTAAGAGTCTAAACTGTGAATAGCTAAAACAAATATAAATAATTAATTAATTAATTAATTAATGGTTCAAGGCCTAATCAATGTCCATCCATGTTGTGGGTGTAATTGAGGAATGCTAAACAAGTATTTGCCTCTTATGTTCCTCAAACTCCTTAATTGCTTCTGCATCGCACATAGGAGTAGCATCCTGTTTTGCTATGCGTTTCTCTGCAGCTTACACTTTACCCTCAAAAGAAATTCAGGAAATTTTCTCTTCCTCCAATTTGAGGCGAAGAGCCTCAATTTCCATCTCCAACTCTTTCTGTTTCTTCAGTGATGCATCAATTCCAGACTTAAACTGTTGAATTTCCTTAGCTATTATATGTTTAGCATGCTCCACTTGGTCAGGGCGCTGACGGGTGGCAATATTATCTTGTAACTTGAGAAAAGATTCAACAGTTGTGATGTAAGACTCAACCTGATGCTTCAATGGTTTGGAATCTCCCTTTAGCCCTTCAATGCCCTCATAAATACCTGAAGCTTCCTTCTGCATTTTTGAGACTTCATGGAAAGGAGTTCCTTTAAGGGCTGTAAGCAGCTCTACACCAAATGACTTGATTGCACTATTAAACAGTTTGCGAGATGAAGCAGTGAGTAGGTGGCTGGATGTAAGTGAGGATGGAAGAGCGATCGGTTGAATCGAAGGGGAGCCTGTGGCCTCAGATTGAATCTCCAATGTTTCTGCAGTATCTTTAAGTGAAGGATTGCCAATCGTGTTATGAGAACTAGTAGGGGAAGTTGAATGGTTATTGTGCGGTAAGTCTCTCATTACACACAATTCTTTCCCTCGCCTAGGATTTGGCGCACGGTTAAGTAGTGGTTGAGAACCATTAGCCTCATCAACAAGAGAGTTATCAATGTTGATCTGCTTTGTCACTTCTAGCTCAAGATCTCCCTCCTAAATGAAATAGATAAATAAATTAGTAAAGGGGAGCAAAAATAAAAAATATAGAGAAAAGGTAAAAAAAAATGATAGAAAAAATGAAAGTACCAATAAGTTCAATCTAGTCACATGTTGAGAAGGTTCAGGGGCATCATCAAAGAAACCGTCGATGTCCAAAGTGTCATGCTCCCTGTCAGTTATGGTTAATAACCTTTTACTTCGACGTTTGTGCTTAAAATCAACATCAAATCCAGCATCACTAATGCTATCACCATCATGGGTACCGGTTCGATGTCGGTTGGATTTATCCTTGGATGATGAGATATGTACAGCAAGATTTGTCATAGGTGCGCTCTAGAGGTGTATTGTGAACTTTAGGTTGACTGACCTCTAGTACCTCGTGAGATGTTGTTCCAACAGGGGCTTTGGAAGATTTATTGTCGACAACTGAAAGAAGAGCGTTGACATTCTCCCTTAGATCTGTTACATTCAGCTTTGCCCACCATGCCTTGAAATTACGGGTTGTCAAATAACGCCAATCTAGAGAATGACTTGGAGCAATTAATCGGGACTGACTACCTTTGTAAAGCAAGAGGTGCCAATATTCCAAGGCCTCCAAATATGTAGCGTCGCAATTACGATGACAGTGCCGAAGCATACCAGGGACTTCTTGACAAAAGCCAAATTGCCTACCAAACCGATGAGGCATGTAAGGCTCCATGTGGAAGTGCCTACCAAGTCTTAGAACAAGATAAATAGAGCGCATAGACATAAGATAACCAAGTTTTGGAATCTCTAAGGTACCTTCGTCATATAAAACTTCATGGCGATTCCTATTAAGCATGGTGCAACCAATATTTATGGTGCTGTAGACACCTAATTTAGTCCCTCTGTCCCGGGGCCCACAAGACTCTGTGATGATTAAAAAAACTCATTTGTTTAGAAGATTGGATAATCAAGTATACTTGGGCATAAAAATATAAATCTCGGATATTATAAAAGTCCCATTCTTATTTAACTGATTTTTTTAAAATTATCCCAACGCCTTTTTATTATTTTAAATAAATGAATAAAATAAAATGATAATAATTATAATAAATCAATAAATAAATAAATAATAAAAAAAATTAAAAATTAGAATTAAAATAAAATTTAAAAAAAATCTTTTAAAAAACGCAGCGCACTTAATTTAGTCACGCTGAGCTAACAACGCTACCCTAGTAGCGTTGTAGGGTTTCTCGCGCTACTGGGCCAGCGCGATTCGGCATACCACGCTAGCAGGCCGGCGCAGTTTGGGTTCCCACGCTGTTATAAAAATCTTCATTTCCTTTATTTCTCGACACCTTTTTTTACTCATTCTCTCCCTCATACTTAATTAATCGAAATATTACTTTTTAACACTCTCATTTTTATAGAAAATTATTTATTATTTATTTACAATTTATTTTACTTAAAAAGTGGCTACAAATTTTGATAATTTTGAAACAATAATTCGAAACTCTGCCCAAATTAACACTCGACGGAGACAATCTTCAAAGGAGAAGTGGTTCGTTTTTTGAGAGCCCTAAAAATCATGTTTATATGGACTCTTAGTTGTTGTTTCACTATTTATTTACGGCTTTATCACCTTATTATTGTTAAAGGACTTAAATTGATTGTTTGCAACGCTTAATCAACATAATTCCTTCGGACAAATCTAATCATGTTAGGCTCCCTAAATCAATTTTAATAACGGTTTGAGTTAAATTAATGAGTTTTTTGTGTGTTATCACTAACAATTTAATGTTATTTTTGTTAATTTTGTAAATTGATAATTATGTGCCTCTAAATATAATTTTCGTAGGTTAAGGGGAGACTAGTAATGGCCGCCTATGGGCTAACCCGACGCACTCCGTCATGTTAGTACCTACGCCCCTGAATCCAATCTTTGGTTCTCTCAACCACAACTTGGAGTCATCCCCATGGGATCGGAGAGGATTTCCGTGCAATTTAGACAAACGTCCCATATTCGAGTCCCATTCGTACCTAATCTAAATACACGGTTTATGAGTTTAGTTCCTAAAACTCATTGGCGACTCCTTATTAGCATGGTTGGTAATGGTATTCAAATTTCCCCCCAAAAAAAATGATTTAAAATTGGGTTAACAGGAAAAAAGGAGCAGCACTGGATAGTTAACTACTCTACCTTCGTAGCGTTACAAACCTTCCTGCGTTGACTCTGTAGCATCACAGGACTTGTAGCGCTGCAGGGTCAGCGTGGGAAATCCTGTAGTGCTACGTCTGTAGTGTGGTACAAGTTCCAGCGCTCCATTTCAGTTGAAAAAGAGGTCTAATTATTCCATTTCACCTTTTCTTAAGCCAATTTTTTTGATCTAACTCGACCTATGGACAGTTTGGGGAAGGTGACCAAAAAGACCCTAAAATCCCAGGGCTAACTTCATATTTCCATTATTCACAAAGAAATTTAAATCGTATCAATCGTTTCAAACATTTATTGTTAAGATTATTGACATAATTTGAATATTTCGAGGATTTACTAATTCAATTCTTTTTGTAGAATTTAATTAGTTTATTTTTGAATTCAAGGTGAAGCTAACAATCTCACTTTCCTTAATAAATGAAATTCTTTTTTGTAAAAAAAATAAAATTAAGGTTTAGTCATCTTTAGCTTAGCTTACAGACGCTCTTAGTATTCAATTAATCATTGTTAACACTACTTAATTATTCCTTTGTTTTTTCGAAAATGGAAATAAATGATTTTTATGAATGGTTTGAAATTTTTTATCGTAAAGAGCTGGTTCAACTGCTTGGTGTCGCGATCCAGATCAGTGTTTACAAATGTTAGGTAGTGACGAACAATCATCATTTATCTCAAATTCCTTAGAGGATATTTGTGAAGATTTCGGGTTTATTACTCTAAATTCTCCAATTTGTTCCTCAAGTTTCGTTCCGTCCTCTCCAAGTCGAAGTATGGGTAAAGAAGAAAATATGAATGCTACATTGAATGCTCTCATGATGCGTCTTAATAAGATGGAGGCTGAACGAGAAGTAGAAAAAATATGCCTTGCTGAAATTAAAGGTGAATGTGCTGCTGAAAAGAAACATTTGGCTGAAATGGAAGCCAAAAGGCAAGAGGAAGAAAGGAGAAAAAAGAAAGAGATTGAAAATCTCATTCACCATTCTTCAATGGGTGGCAAATCATATCAATTTGAGGCTGCCAACATCCCTAACACTGAGGTTGTTCTCCCTGAGAAGTTTGATCCTTCTACTCCTCCAAAGTTCAAGGTGACTGGTAATCCGATCAATCAAATTAACAGCTTTATTGAGTCCATGACCATAAAAAATGTTGACCCTGTATTCTATCCAGTGATCTTCCCTCTTTCTTTAGAACCCATTCCACAGAATTGGTTCTACTCTCTTAGCACAGATCGGGTTTCAACTTGGGATACTGTTACTAAGGAATTCATTGATCAATACAAAGATAACATGAAATTCCAAGTAACACTCCGAGAACTCGAAGTGCTAAAACAAGGAGCTGATGAAGGGTTCACTACCTTCTTCACTCGTTATAGGGAAAAGGTGACCCACTTGGTCCAAAAACCATCCGATGCTGAATTAGTAGAAAGGTTTGTAGACAACCTGTCCAAGCCTTATCAAGTACATCTCAAATATTAAGGCATCGACTCCTTCAAACGAGTGTATGATGTCGGGATCAAAATTGAGAATGATTTACTGAAAAACTAATCGAAGCCCCAGGTTTATAAGGGGAACTACACCTATAAAAAGGGTAAATCTTCCAAAAATAATGAAGTCAATGCTTTAGAAACTTCTCGTCCAAGTCCATTAAAAATAAAGAGATGGCCTCGAGATAAAAGATTCACTCTTATCAGCATGACATATTCTCAAGGTCTTGATAGACTTCAAAGCCAAAATGCTTTACATCCAATCAGGCCAACTCCTGACCCACCAGAGGATAAGAGAAGACCAAAATGGAATGCTAATTCATGGTGCAAATACCATAGAGGGAAAGGGCATGATACTGAACAATGATGGGTCCTCAAACATGTTATTCAAGACATGTTTGAAGACGAGTGTTTACCCTTACCTCCCACGCCGAATAACGTCACCAATCCTTTTGGTGGATCGTCTACCTGGCCATTGATTGTGTTAGCGATAATTTGGATCCTTCTAAATTTATCACTTCCAATAATGATAATCCAATGGAGGAAGTATTAGGCTTACATAATCATGTATGTGGCATATGGGACGATAATGTTGAGGATACTTATATCACCAACTTCAATACCAACACAACTCTCAGGCATAATCCATAAATTATAAAAAATGATTGGTATCAAGATCCTACAAAAGTTGTATCTAATGTTCAGCATCTTACTCGTTCCGGACGAGCTTATCAACTTGATAATGATAAAGTCCATCTCAGGCCCAAGTCAACAAAGACTCAATTCTAGCCCAAACAAATATTGGCTCATCACTAGCCCAAAATGCTAGTGAGAGCAATGATAATCCTCTCATTAAGCAAATGCAAAAGACTAAAGTCGACGTAACCATTTGGCAATTGTTAGCTTCTTCTCGTGATCATAGGGTAGCTGTACCGAATAGAATTAATGCATTAAATGTTTCTCCTAACACTACCCCTGAATATCTAGTAAATCTCTTGTGAACTAGACCAAAGAAAATGATTGAATTTTCTAAAGAGGATTTTCCCCCGGAAGGTACTACTCATAACAAGGCCCTTTACCTAACTGCTGGGATATTGGGTAAAAATGTCCCCTTAAAATTAATTAATAATGGGTCAGCGGTCAATGTCTGCCCATTAAGAACTTCCAAGCATCTTGGTATAGAAAAAGAAGCATTTTCCCCATCACTGCAAGGAGTAAGAGCTTATGATAACATAAGACGATAGGTCTTAGGAGTCATAGTTCTTGATATGTCCACTAGTGGAATAAGGAAGAAAGTTGAATATCATGTCATCGATGTAAAATCATCCTTCAATTTGCTTCTACGATGCCCATGGCTCCACATGCTTGGTGCTGTGCCTTCATCGCTTCATCAAAAGTTCAAGCTCGTACATGAAGGCGTGCCTATAACCATAGATGCTTCTCCAATCAGAGTAGCCATGGAGGATCAATCCTTGCTAAAAATATCCCATGATCAAGATGTGGAAGATTTGTGGGGATTTGTGCCCAAAGAAATCGCTTTCATTGAATCAGAAGACTTACAACTTGATCCTCATGCTAGTGTGATAGTGAACGCTATCATGTTAAAAAATGGTTATTTTCCTGACATGTCTTTATGGGCAAAAGGAGGAAGAGAGATCACTCGTCTCCTTAAAGTCAAAGCCACACCTAACCTCTTTGGTTTGAGGTATGAACCGACAGAAGGGGAATTAAAAAGATACATGGTTGAAGAAGTGACTCAAAAGGCCAACGCCAATAGGGGAATTACTACCTCTATCCCTTCCTATCAGCTCACTCTAAACGGGCAGTTTATAAAGGAAGGGGATAATTTCCCCTTATTATGGCTTCCCTGAACCCTTGGTTCAAAACGGGATACAAATTCCTGGATTTGAAATATTTCATGACTGTTACTTTCTAGAAGAGAGAGCACAATACTCTCTTCCCATCTAATACTCCAAACTAGAGTGTTTAGACAAATGGGCTCTTGGTCTATTATTTGGATTGGAACGGAACCCATTGAGAGACGAAGCTGCAATAATTCAGAAGGCTATGCAAGATGAAAAGTTCAACCCCGCTTTACTTATTTCCCATTCAGAGAATGTCGAGCGCGATGTAGAAAGACCTTGAAGTGGACCAACACAAAAGGGGCCAAAATTGCGATCTCAACTAGGGAGGGACAAATGTTCGAAGATTATGAGTCTGAGTCTGAGTCTGAGTCCGAATCCAAGGATAGTATTAGTTCATAGGCAATCTAGCTATATTTGTTCCTTCAATTCCTCCCATCCCTAATTTAGATTTAAGCTCTAAAGGAATTGAGTCCCTCTTTGATGTACTCCTTGATGTTTTCAATAATTATGCAACTATTGCTTATTCACTCTCTTTTCCCCAATCCCCTTATGATTGTCTTGCAATAATTAATTTATCTGAAAAATCAACTAATGATGAACCAGTTGAGATAATAAAGTTCATGGAAGAATTTCAAAATCGAACGCCTGTAATAGAAGAAATTGAATCCATTAATATCGGTAATGAACAAGATATAAAAGAACTAAAAATTGGCTTAACTCTTAATATACAAGAGCGCACAGAATTAACAAACACGCTCAAAGAATTTTGCGATGTTTTTGCTTAGTCATACAAAGATATGCCTGGCATAGATCGTGAAATTGCAGAACACAATATTCCACTCAATCCAACAATTAAACCCATCAAACAAAAGTTAAGACGTATGAAGCCTGACGTTACCCTCAAAATAAAAGAGGAAATTATCAAACAATTAGATGCAGGTTTTATACGTGTTTCAAAATACCCAGAATGGGTAGCTAATGTTGTTCCAGTTCCGAAAAAGGATGAACATGTGAGAATGTGTGTAGATTTTCGGGACTTAAATAAAGCTAGTCCTAAAGATGATTTTCCACTACCACACATTGACCTCCTTGTAGACAACACGGCTAATCATGAACTACTTTCATTCATGGACTGCTATGCAGGCTACAACCAAATACAAATGGCTACAGAAGACATGGAAAAAACCACATTCACTACCAAATGGGGAACTTTCTGTTACAAAGTAATTCCTTTTGTAGTTAAAAACGCTGGAGCAACCTATCAAAGGACTGCTACTACATTGCTTCATGATATGATGCATAAGGAAGTAGAGGCCTATGTAGATGACATGATCGTAAAATTAAAAGACCGACAAGGGCACATTCCTACCCTAAGAAAATTCTTTACTAGATTAAGAAAATATAATATGAGGTCGAATCTACAAAAAATGCGCCTTCGGAGTAACATCTGGAAAGTTGCTTGGATATGTAGTTAGCACGCGGGGTATAGAAATTGATCCATCTAAAATAAAAGCTATACTAGATATGCCTCCCCCTAAAAATGAAAAACAAATCCGAGGATTCTTAGGTAGGCTCCAATATATTAGTCGATTCATATCAAAATTAACTACGATTTGTGAGCCCCTCTTCAAGAAATTAAAAATGGAAGAAAAGGTGGAATGGGATGACAAATGTCAACAAGCTTTAGAAAAAAATAAAAGAATATCTTCTCAAGCCTCTGATACTTGTACCACCAACACCTGGAGTCCCTCTAAGGCTATATTTAACTGTCACTGAAACTGCTGCCGAGCCATGCTTGCACAATAAATAAATGGAGAAGAAAAGGCCATATATTACTTAAGTAAAAAATTCATCCAATATGAAACTCGGTATTCAAAATTGGAGAAAACTTGCTTGGCCTTGGTATGGGCATCTAAAAATCTTAGGCATTACTTGCTTTCCCATTCTGTCCATGTTGTGTCCCATTTGGACCCATTAAAATACCTTTTTGGCAAGCCAGCACTAAATGGTCGCCTCTCGAGGTGGCTTGTTATGTTATCCGAATTTGACTTTCAATTTGTCCCTTCAAAAACAATTAAAGGAATAGCAGTATCAAATTTCTTGGCTGAGTTCCCTCCTAACGAGGAAAAGACGGAAGCATATAACTTCCCAGATGAAGACCTCTTAATGACTGAAGACGACAGTTGGGCCTTCTACTTTGACGACGACTCTAACCAAAAGGGGTGCGAAGTAGGGGTTCTTCTAGTTAGTCCAGATGGTGCACATGTGCCAATATCAGTCAAATTAGACTTTGAAGTCACTAATAATGCAGCTGAATACGAGGCATGCATTGTTGGATTAGAGGCAGCAGTAAGTTTAGGGATTAAAAGACTAAAGGTATTTGGAGACTCATCACTCATCATATATCATGTGTCTGGAAAGTGGAAAGTAAGAAGTGCTAGCCTGGCACTCTATCAAACACACTTAGACACCATAACTGAAAACTTCGACGATATCCAGTACCAATACCTCCCTAGGGATGATAACCAATTCGCCGATGCCCTTGCTAAATTGTCATCAATGATAAATATCCCACATAACCTAGCATCGATAACTCTAAGCGTTGAAAGGAGGCAAGAACCTGCCTATTGTAACGCTATTGAGGATGCCCATGATGATGAGAACGAAGTTCCATGGTATCAAGATGTCCTCAATTACAAAGTAAAAGGAGAATTCCCACGAAATTCAAGCCTNAGGAATTCAAACCTTCGAACTCAAAGGGCAATAAGATTATTATCTTTCCAATATATCGAAATTCAGGGCGGATTGTATAAAAGGACCTCAAAAGGGCTTAATTTGCTATGTGTTGACAAAACACGAGCCAAGCGACTTATGGAAGACACCCATAATGGCGTCTGCGGTTCCGCATGAATGGTAAGATGTTAGCAAAAAAGATAACACGCTTAGGATATTATTGGACAACAATGGAAGATGATTGCTGCAACTACGTAAAAACATGTCCTAAATGCCAAATATTTGCTAACTTACAACTTTTACCTCCTGTAGAGCTATACAATTATACTTCACCGTGGCCATTCTCCACTTGGGGTATTGATACAGTCTGGAAAATAACGCCCAGTGGTGTTGGAGGACATACGTTCGTGTTGTTTGTCGTTGACTACTTCTCAAAGTGGGTTGAGGCAGCCTCATATATCAAAATAACCGCTAAGTTCATTGAACAAAACATCTTTTGTCGTTACGGAGTCCCACATGAACTCATTAGTGACAATGGATCTCATTTTAAGGAGAAGTAATTGATCTTTTACAACGATATAAAGTACAACATAAACACTCTTCCCCTTATAGACCCCAAACAAATGGAGTAGTAGAGGCTGCAAACAAAAATGTTGTTGTCATCATAAAAAAGATGGTCGAACATTATAAGGATTGGCCTCATAAACTTCACTTTGCTCTATTGGGATATCGAACTTCCATACGAACGTCCACAGGAGCCACCCCTTACTCCTTAGTGTATGGTATGGATTTAGTTCAACCTGTTGAGTTGGAAACACTTTCTCTTCGCATAGTCTTAGAAAGTGAAATACTTAAAGCTGAATGGGTTCGGTCTAGGTATGAGGAACTTATTCTCTTAGAAGAACGAAGATTAAAAGCTTTGCATCACGTATAAATATATCAAAGACGGATTGCAAAACATTTAAATAAAAGAGTTAATCCAAGAAACATTAATGAAGGAGATTTAGTTCTAAAAGAAGTACGAGCACCACCCACCGATCTAAGAGGGAAATTCTGACCCAATTGGACGGGGCCGTATATTGTTAAGAAAATCCTATCAGGTGGTGCAGTAAAACTAATCGACATAGATGGGGCTGAATTTACTCAATTAACTAATTTAGACCAATTGAAGAAATTTTACGTTTAAAATTGCAAGACAATCATGGACTCACACTATGTCCTACAACATATGGGCTCAATTTGGCTCATATTATTATGTAAGATGGGCAAATCGAGAGAAGAAAAAGCATCGTAACCCATTCTACACAAAACCAAAAGATATATATAATAAAAGTAATTAAATAAATAAGAAAGGGCAACGCTGAAAATTCAACCGCGCAACCCTTACAGCGTAACAATGCTAACTACGCTGCCATGTCAGCGCGACAAGAGTAACCACACTGCACCATGCAGCGTTTTTTATTCTGTAGCGCTACAACCCAAGCGTCGGAATTTCAACTGCGTTTAATGCATGTTACATTTAGATAGTTTCAGTGAATATCTATGTTTGATTAAACTATTGAATTATGAAAGACCTCACTTAAAGGTTTCGCATGATTTTGAGGACCCACGAAGGTTCGATAAAAGGCTCATTTAAGTCTTTTCCATAAAATATATATAATAATTACAACTACGCACGGTCTGATTCCTTTTGGATACCTAGGCAACTTATTCTAAGTCCGGCCCATTTAAATACATAATTAGTTTTTATTAGATGAATTATCAATACGTCTAATGTAAATAACTAAAATTTGTTTGCATATAGAAACAAAAAACTATTGTCCTTCGTTAATGTTTTAAGAGTTGCATAATCGAAATCATCAAAACAAAAGGGACTACTTTAAAGTCTGCGCTAGTAGTGCACATACACTTTATTGAAAACAATAAAATAAATAAAGTCAAACACTACTCTTCCTTTTCCTTACGAGCATGTTTTGGGTCTTCATCTACTTGCGGCTTGCGGATCTTCCTCCATTCCATTAGGATTCTCTTTGAGCTTTTCTTTATTATGCACTTCTTTACAAGAACCTTCATCGAAGTGCTTCTTCATAGGCTTGGGCTTGCTCTCTTTACGAGTCCATACCATCTTTCTTTTCCCCTTACCTTCTATTGGTTTTTGGGTCTCTTCATTTAACTTTGGTTCTCCAATTTTGACCCCAGGTAAGGAAGGGGCGTTTTTCTTATTTCTTGGACCTAGCCTATCAGAAACAGATGCAGCTTTAATCTTTCTCTTTACAGAAGTCTCTTTCCGTCCTTCAATTCTCCCATTGCAATCTTATTTTTTGGAGTCTTATAGACCTTTGGGCCTTTGGACCTTTCAGTAGCTTCGAGGCCCCGGGACTTATCCCACTCCTCTTTACTCTTAGCAAGCATCCAATCCTTGTAACTTTGAGATAGTTGAGTAGAACAACCATTCCTCGAAAAAGCCCATCGTGGACGGTTGGCCCAATACTTTGTCCATGCGGAAATGGCGGGGCCCTAAAGTTCCAAGGAAGTTGGGGGGTCAGTGTCAAGGCTAGGGATACTTTGTTTGATACCATATTGCTTTAAAAGATGGGCCAGAAAGAAATAAGTAATTTTCCTCAAACCAAGAAGACGCACATATGGTGTTGACTCATGACTTCCAACCATCTCCTTGATAAACCACCTTGGAACGACCCATCTAATTGAAAGACCTCCATGAGACATAAGTGACATCCACTCCGCCAGAGTGTTCCTTGGGAACAAAGTCCTCCTCATAGTAAATGATATGAGGTTGTATTTCATAGCATTAAGAGGTTGTTCGATTGTCTTAAGGCGCTCACTAAGCCAAATCTGCATTAATTAAATAAAGAAATAAATGACAATCCAAGATTGTTACATAGCATTGAATAATTATGGTTTGAAATTACGAAAAAATAAACATTACGGAAGACAAACAAGAGCGCTGGAAACTCTGCTACACTGACTGTTGAGCGTTGCAAAACAAAAAGCGCTACTGTGTCAGCGCGACAAATCCTACTGCGCTACACTCATAGCGTCACAGGATTAGTCACGCTGTGACTGATAGTGCTAATTTACTACTGACGCTACGATTCCAACTACGAAAAATCTTCTTTTCTTTCGTAAATTCATAACAATTCATCTATTCTAATTAATATTTTAGCCCAAGGTTAGAATATTACCTGAAGCAATAAAGGACTTCCCGAAAAATGCAATGACGGATCCGCTTTACATGCGTCCGGGCTATGATGGTCTCACCAATCACCATAGGCATGGGAGTACGATCACTTTCGATTTGCTCAACAATTGCAATTAGTGAAGCGTTTCCCATATTTCCTCCATCATTAACAAATAAATATCCTGACAACAAACATAAGCATAAAGCACGTCTTTTGTACCTTTGGATTGTTAAGTTGTCTGAAGGAGAGGAAAATCTTGCAATAATTTTCAAAAGATCACAGTGTTGGCCATTGAGAATTTCCTTGGTGTCGAACTTAGTTAGTCCAAGTAGTCTCTGAAAGTCCTTACCAAACCCTTGTTGAAGGTTAGGTACAGCCGGAAGAGCTTCCACTGGAAAACCAACAATCGAGCTAAACTCTTTCGGAAAGGGGGTCAATTCATTGTTAGCAAAGGTAAAAACATGGAATTGAGGATCCCAAAAATTGATTGTGACATGAAGGGAATCCCGATTGTTACGAGCTTGCCTCAAAGAAAACAAAGCATCTACATGATAAGCATTGAATTCAAGGCGTTCCTCTATAGACAAAGCAGAAATCCAACGGTTCAATTCACGAATAAAGTCTTGAGACATTCTTTATCTCCTTCTTTTCTCTCTAACAAAAAAAAAAACTTTAAAGGGATTTTGTTTGATGAATGTATAATTGTTCGTTCATATATTTAACTAAGATTGTCACTTGGCAACTTCCTTAAATTCGTTTTAGGAAAAATCATGAGAAATCAAGCAGTGCTTCAGTTTTAGTTACGCTGACGTGGCAGCGTGCAAGGTTTACAGTGCTACGACAGCAGTGTTGCAATACTAGTCACGCTACGCGCGTAGCGCGACAATTTTGATAGCGCTACAGATGCAGCGTGCCAAATCCTCCTGCGCTGCATAAAACTTCCATAATCAGCTCATTTGCGAAATTCTTTCCATTCTTTAATTATTTTGGGCGATTTTATTTCTTGAACTTCTTTAAAATTAACTTTTCAAAGCATACTTATTTAAGGAAAATGAGATATGCCCCTTTTCCCTGCTAACTAATTTTGGTGATTATTTTTTTCGGGTGTAAGTCAGATTAATCCTCCAATACTTTGCAAAAAATAAAATAAGCTAATATATATATATGCCCCTGGTTTTCAAATATTAGCATCAAAAGCCCAAGGCTTATATATGTTTATAAATCCATGATTCTAAAATATTAAAGGCCCAAGGCTAAAATAAGATAAAACGAATAGAAAATTAAGTTTGAGTTAAACTACAAATACAAATGTCAACAAATTACTTGCCATCAAAAGCTATTGTGGTGGCCCATAGTCAAAGAAATAATGCATAGCACCAGTGCGAGGAGTATAAGAATCAGTAGAATGTCTTCGATCCTCCTGCTGCATTTGAGTGTTAATCCTTGGTGGTTCGTACGACCAAAATTGCTCCATCTCATAAGGACCTATTGGATATGGCCCTTGGCCTCCACCATAATAATCCCATTCGTGAGCTTGGGACCATCCGCCACCTTGACCATGGTTATAATAGCTAGCATAAGGATCATATCCTTGTTACGGGTTGACTTGTTGACTACTTCCTCCCTCGTCTCTACTAGGCTCCTCTTGAGCTCTATTTTCTTGTTCAAGGATCAAAGGTCGCATTTGTTGACCACTAGTCACACCTTTTGTAAAACGGAGATGCCTGTAATGGCCACCCGGAGGACAAGGGGGACGAGGAGGATGGAATGTCCCGTGCGTTGTATAACGCGACACAACATCCTACAAAAGAAAAGAATGCACAAAAGTCACCCATTGGTGATAAAGACATGAAACTAGAAATAGGGGCAACACATAGGGAAACCTACCTAAGCCATAGTGACGCTCTGGGACGCAAAAGCATGTTTTGTCTTCCTATAAGCAGTACGAAATACATTCAATACTTTGACGACCTTGTTTGTAGTTTTCCTAGACACCTGCAATTAAACAAGTCAGTTAAAAATAACAATGAAAAACAATAAGGAACATTCTCAGGGATATAAGGAACATCTTCTTCCTCTTCCTCGGCAAATGGCACAGTGTCATCAATCAAATTCCCAAAACCATCAATGTATTTGATATTTCGTTCGGGAACTTGCTAACCCTCAATATCATCATTCTTTAAACATATAAACATATAAGCAAATAAACATATGTTTAAAACGCAAATGCGTGAAAAGGGGAAAGGAAAGGTAAGTTAACCTAACAAATGTTGGAAAAGGACGTAGCCGAGCCTGAACCCAATTTTTGTAATTAACACCAGCAAAAACTAACACCCGAGCTGTGAGTCCTCTCACAAAATCATCCATAGAGGTAGCGGGAACCTTACTCGAGTCTAAAATGAAGATAGGTGCATCCATGGGAGCTAAAGGAATAGGAAAATAAGTTTGACGAACAACACGTTCTCCCAGAAACCAAATAAATTGCCTACACCCTTTCAAAAGAATCCTAGCTTCCTCAAGAGGTGGTGAAACCTGCACTCCAGGGCTAATATCTGGTATCCCGTCCCATGGACGAAAGATAATCTGCAATAGAAGGAAAATTAATAATCATTCATTGTAGTTATAAATATATATAAATATACATATATGTATACATATACACTGTGTCCTTACTTGCTCTTCAGGAAGATTATAAGTCGATTGGCATATTACATTTGTCTTATGACAAATGTTAAGCCGTCTTCCCCATCTCTGGCTCACCGGGAATCTCTTAGGTCGGCCATTTGTTGGGGCAAGAGTTGGGAAATGTTCAAAATACCACACCTAAAAAGAAAAGGTTAGAAAAAAGCAAAATAAGATGCAAAAAAGTGGATAAGCACATTGTAAAAGAATTTGTTACCTCAATAACTCGAGGAATGCCTCCTAGGGAAGCTGGGACACATTCTCTCTTTAGCGGGTCATCCATGACTCGGTGTCTTACACATTTCAGATATTAAATGTACATAACCCACTTTTCCCCAGCAATAATCTTTGATCCCTTTCAAAACTGACAATAACGGGACAAGAGAAAAGGCCACTCGTTGCCCTTTGTCTGTTAAAAAGGTACTACCAATCAAATATAAAAGGAAGATCCTAGATCTTAGAAGGGAAGTGGTTTCTGTCATAAAATCTTCATTGGCTAAAGCATTCGAAAATTCACTCCAAGGGAAAACTTTCTCATACAATTTCAATCGAGTATGGATTGGCCCGAGTAAATCACCTATCATTGGCTATTTTCCTGTCATTCCTTCATTAGGGATGATATCAATACCCGCCAATGGTAATCCAGTAACCATCCCATAATCGAAAGGAGTTATAGCCATATCTCCCCATGGGAAATGAAAGGTGTTAGTTATTTTCCAAAATCATTCCATCATTCCCCGAACTAAACAAGCAGACATCTTACATCTTTCTTTCTCCATATAAGATTCTAAGAAATCTTGAAAACCACTCACCTTAACCAACTCGTTGGTATTTGCATCAAGAGTATCATAAATTTTACCAAGCATCTTCTAAGAATCATATCTTCGTAATTCATCACACTACAAAAAAAACGGTTATTTGCGACGGAATTCCGTCGGAAAATGCCCGTCGGAAATTTGGTTGTCGCAAAAACGAGAATTTGCGACGGAATTTCCGTCGGAAAAGTTTTCCGACGGAATTTGCGACGGAATTTCGCCATTTTTCCGACTATTTGAGTTTTTGATTTGTGACGAAATTTCCGACAGAATTTCCGACGGACGTTAATCCGCCGGAAAATCCCGTCGCAAAACGAAACCATCAAAATAAAACAAAAAAAAAAAAAAAAAAAAGGCGGTGAGGCAGCAATAGCCACCCCACCACCTCAACAAACCCACCCCACTACCACGCCCAGACCACCACCTTACCCACAACCACGCCCAGACCCACTAACCCCCAAACCCACTAACCCCCAGACCCACTAACCCCCAAACCCACTAACATAGACCCACTAACCCCCAAACCCAGACACCCAAACCCACTAACCCCCAAACCCACTAACCTAGACCCACAAACCCAGCCACCCACACCCACAAAACCCTCAGCGTAATTCGCTCAAACCTAGACCTAAAAAACCCACCCACCCACACCCACTAACCCTCATCCAAATTCGCCCAAAACAGACCCAATAATCCACCCACCCTCCCCCGAAAACCCACACCCCCTCAACCATCTCACCATCACCCAAACCCAAAACCACCAAATCAATAGTAAATCAAACCTAAATAGTCACAATCCACAAAAAACAAACGTTTTTCCACAATCCAAAATCCAAAAACACAAAAATTCTAAAATGAAAAACAGCAAAAATAAAAAAAAATAAAAAAAGGAACGAAAAAAAACAAAGGTTGTAAACACATACCTTCTTTACACATCAAGCAAATTTATTTTAATGGTGAAATTTGACCATGAAAACCCTAGATCTAGGGTTTTCATAGTCAAACTTCACCCTTAGAAATTAAGAGGGAAAGAAGGGAAAAACAGAAGAAGAAAGAAGAGAAGAGGCGACGGGAGAAAGAAGCTAAGCCGTGGTGGTGGTGAGAGAAAAACAGAAGAAGAAAGAAGAGAAGAGGCGACGGGAGAAAGAAGGGAAAAGAAAAAAGAAATTAAGAGTGAGTTAGAAGAGCAGAAGAAAAGAAAGAAGAAAGAGAGAAGAAGAAAGGAGGAGGCAATGGGAGAAATAAAGAAGAGAAGAAAGAAGAGGGAGAAAAAATAGGGTTGAGTAGGTTTTTATATTAGGGTTGAGTAGGTTTTTTTTTATACTTTTTTTCAAAATTGCGACGGAATTTTCCGTCGCAAAATGACTAAATTTGCGACGGAAAATTCCGTCACTAATTATTTTTATCAAAAAATTTTAATTCATTCAGCAACTTTATAAAATTCCGTCGGAAACGGGAAAATTTCGTCGCAATTTTCCGACGGACTAAAATTCCGTCGCAAATTTGCTACAGAAAAAAATCCGTCGCAAATATCTACAATTTCCGACATAATATTGGTCCGTCGGAAAAGTTTTGTCGCTAATCGACGTTTTTCTTGTAGTGTCATCAACCTACAACATTTCGCTTACATATATCATCTAAGATTTGTAAAATATCGAGAAAACCAAAAAGACATAATACTTACAATTCCTCTTGATGCTCGAGAAGAAATATGATGGTCAGAATCGAGTTTCAAGAAACGATTATCCCACTCAAGTGGGGACTCCCATGCAGGGTGTGGTACTCGATTTTTACTCTTTGAACGGTTTTTAGCACGACGCTTACGAGTATTCGTTCTTCCCTCTCTCTCCCCTCCATCTTGCTCGTTTCTAGGGGAAGACATTGCTGTAATTCACAAACTAGGATAGCTTATTTTGAAATAAATGAATAAAAAACTTAGTAAGAGCATCTTTTACTTTTGATTAAGAGCCCATTACTCTTCTTTATTAAATAAAGAGCACGTTACTCTTATAAATAAAATAAAATAATCAAGAGCAATTTTTCACGTTTGATTATTAATTAAGATCCCATTGCTCTTCTTTATTAAATTAAGAGCACGTTACTCTTATAAATAAAGTAAATTAATCTAAAGCATTTACACTTTTGATCATTAATTAAGAGCCCATTACTCTTCTTTATTAAATTAAGAGCACGTTACTCTTATAAATAAAATAAATTAATCAAGAGCATTTTTTTCCGCTTTTGATTATTAATTAAGAGCCCATTGCTCTTCTTTATTAAATTAACATAGAGCATGTTAATCTTATATTAATTTAATCAAGAGCATTTTTTTTCACTTTTGATTATTAATTAAGAGCTCATTGCCCTTATAATTAAAACTATTCAAGAAGTGTTTTTGTTTAGTTTTGATTAAGACTAATCAACTACACTCTCTAATTAAGAGCCTACTACTCTTTAAAATGACAAAATACATGGGTCATGACATGAGTAATGAAAGTCTAAGAACAATTCTCAAATGATTCATGGTGCATTATACTTCATTTTAACATCATTAGGACAATCATTTGCCAAAAACACATATGTTTGATAAAAATAAGAGCAAATATAAATTATCACAAGCTTAAACATTCTTATGACTACAAATTGAATAAATCATAGCAATCAATCCTCTAATAATGTAAGCACAAATTTATCCCATAGTTCTCAAATTAAACTTGGGAAGAAAGAAAGAAAAAAACTCACAACGAGTTTGTTGTTCCGGCGCTAAAGCTGCAGCTCCACTTGATCAAACACGCTACAACCGCAGCGCGACTACACAAAATGCGCTACGCCACTAGCGCTAGTAAAGGTGTCCCGCGGAAGCCTTGGCGTGACATCATAATCGTGCCTGCACAACATCAACATTTACAAATGAAACAACATTCACAGCACAGAAAATAGTAGCACGCTGACCTAGGAGCATGACTGAAGGAGTCGCGCTGACAAGCTTAGCGTTGTGGCTCTTGCTGCGCTACCTCTTCAGCGTGGCTGATGCAATGGCACTACACAGCTGGCGCTAGTTGTGGTGTTTTGCTATATTGTTTTGCTTTGGATTTGATTTTGATGATGATCCATTTTATCATCCTTTATTCCAAATGCTCCAAAAGTATATTACGTTAGGATAAGGTTTGTTATCTCATGACAACCTTGTAAACTTTTTTCAATAATTTCAGTAAATAAGCGAGTTTACTCAAAATAGTAATAAATAAGCGAATTTATTATATTTTTCAATAATTTCAGTAAATAAGCGAATTTACTCAAAATATTAATAAATAAGCGACTTTATTACATATCTTTCAATAATTTCAGTAAATAAGCGAATCTACTCAAAACAGTAATAAATTCGTAATTTATTACATTTTTTCAATAATTTCAGTAGATGAGCGAATTTACTCAAAACAGTAATAAATAAACGAATTTATTACATTTTTTCAATAATTTCAGTAAATAAGCGAATTTACTCGAAATAGTAATAAATAAACGAATTTATTACATTTTTTTCAATAATTTCAGTAAATAAGCGAATTTACTCAAAATAATAATGAATAAGCGAACTTATTACATTTTTTTCAAAAATTTCAGTAAATAAGTGAATTTACTCAAAATAATAATGAATAAGCAAATTTATTACATTTTTTATATAATTTCAGTAAATAAACGAATTTACTCAAAATAGTAATAGATAAGCAAATTTATTACCTTTATTCTAAAAATTCTAGTAAAAAGCAAATTTATTCAAAATACTAATTAATCTGCTAAGTGTTAAATGTTTTGATAAATAAGCGAATTTATTAAAATCTATTACTATAAAGGAAAATCGCTTTCAATTTCAAGAGCCATTGCTTTCTAAAGTTTGCTACGCCCATTGGTTAATGAGGAGCTCATTGCTCTGGATATGAAAGTCTCGAAAAACGATTCGAGCATACTTTGATTGTCGTCTTACTCAGAGTCAATCAAAGTGGGGGCTAACTGTAGACACCTAATTTAGTCCCCTGTCCCGCGGCAGGACTCTGTGATTATAAAAAAAANNNATAGAAAATAAAAAAAAAAAAAAAAAAAAAAAAAAAAAAAAAAAAAAAAAAAAAAAAAAAAAAAAACTCATTTCTTTAGAAGATTGGATAATCGAGTATACTTGGACATAAAAATAAAAATCTCGGATATTATAAAAGTCCCATTCTTATTTAACGGACCTTTTTTAAATTATTCCAACGCCTTTTTTATTATTTTAAATAAATGAATAAAATAAAATTAAAATAATAATAATAATAAAATTAAAAAATCAAAAATCAAAATCAAAATCAAAATCAAAATCAAAATAATCTTTCAAAAAACGCAGCGTGCTTAATTTAGTCACGCTGACAGCTCAACGTGACTAAGTTAACAGCGCTACCCTAGTAGCATTGTAGGGTTTCTCGCGCTACTGGGCCAGCACGATTCGACATACCACGCTAACAGGCCAATGCAGTTGGGGTTCCCACGCTGTTATAAAAACCTTCATTTCCTTCATTTCTCAATACCTTTTGTTACTCATTCTCTCCCTCATACTTAACTAATCCGAATATTACTTTTTAACACTCTCTTTTTAATAAAAAATTATTTATTATTCATTTACTATTTATTTTACTTAAAAAGTGGCTACAAATTTTGATAATATTGAAACAATAATTCGAAAATCTGCCCAAACTAACACTCGACGGAGACAATCTTCAAAGGAGAAATGGTACGTTTTCTGTGAGCCCTAAAAATCATGTTTATGGACTTTCAGTTGTTGTTTCACTATTTATTTACCGCTTTATCACCTTATTATTGTCAAAGGACTTAAATTGATTGTTTGCAACGCTTAATCAAGATAATTCTTTCGAAAAAATCTAATCATGTTAGGCTCCCTAAATCAATTTTAATAACGGTTGAGTTAAATTAATTAGCTTTTTGTATGTTATCACTAACAATTTAATGTTATTTTTATTAATTTTGTAAATTGATAATTTTGTGATTCTAAATATAATTTGCGTATGGTTAAGAGGAAACTAGTAATGGCCGCCTATGGGCTTTCCCGACGCACACCGTCATTCGCCCCAAAATCCAATCTTTGGTTCGCTCGACCACAACTTGGAGTCATCCCCATGGGATGGGAGAGGATTTCCGTGAAATTTAGACAAACATCCCATATTCAAGTCCCATTCGTATCTAATCTAAATATTATATTGTATGCAAGGTTTTGTTTGCATGTACAGGTATGAAAGAAACAAGTTCAATGATGACAGGATAAAGCTCGAGAAGCCAAATCTTGAAGTTTGCATGAAGACCAAGCTCATAGAGTCTAACTCTTAGGTCTTAAATGCAATGTAAGTGGTATGAAGGTTTACAGATGCACTATAAAGATTGAGATTATAGAGATGTATAAATTATGGATGACAAGGAACTTAAGTTACTTGGCATACATAATTATAAGTAAACTTAGCTGACTGGAACAGTCTGGGAACAGTGTTGAACCAGTCCTCTCGAGTTTAATTCATACATCCGTATTTTAGGAAAGTTTCTTTCCGCACAAATTTGTTTTCAAAAATTATACTGATGCTTGGATTGGTATGCAAGGAAAATATTCTTAAGTATGGCAAGTATGTTATATAATATTGTGCTAATTTTATTTGAATTCAAATAAAATCAGTGAGAATATTTTCCCGGAATTATTTTTATAATTCCAAGGAAAATATTCTCTTGCAATGTTACATGAAATACTAGCCAAAGCCTTATTTAAGGATATCTGCTAGCATACAACTAGAATAACTTTTGCACGAAAAAAATTGAAGTATACGAATTGCAACAGAATTCTCTAAGTCTTAATCTAGCATAAGCCTCATCACCACATTAAGGTTTTAATTTTCTCTCTTCTGTAAGCGTGTAGGCTAATTGTTATTAAGAGACAAAGTGTTATAATTTGAGCACTCTATGAGTTCAGTTTGCTGGGGAAGTTGATCTAGGATCATCTTCATTAGAATCTTCATAGTTGAAGGTTGAGTCGAACCTCCATAGGTGGAAGTTGGTGAATCATATTGTGCATAGGTGCGCATAATTGATTGAGTGTAATTCTTTTGTTATTCTAAGTTGATTAATAAAAGAGTGAGTAAGTGGAGGACGTAGACTTATTAGAAGTCGAACCTCGTTAAATCGTGATGTTGTTTATTTTATTGCATTATTGTTTCCACTGCCTGAGAACTGGTCCTAAACTGTTCTTATAATTAATCGAAAAATTAACAACAACCTTACAACCTCAATTCAACCCCCCCCCCCCCCCCCCCC
>PYUH01003993.1:184274-221487 GCA_016808085.1 Suaeda aralocaspica
CCCCCCCCCCCCCCCGCGCGCCCCCCCTCTTAAGTGTCACTTGCACTTTCAGCGCTAACTTTCACAAAAAGCCCGAAAGATACTAGAATCTCTACCATGAGAATAAAGTGAGGCATAAACAGCTGAGCGAATGGAACATGAATCAAGGATATCCCCGAAATGAGAGAGAACATCTTCAGTCCATTCCCAATACCCTTCAATGAAAATTGCTTCGCCGGGACCCTTAAGACTACTAGATGATCCTAATTGTGTCGAACCAGAAATTATTTGATGCCCAAGTAAAGTAAATTTAGTGATGGGTTCATTGTAGTCCCAGAGGGTGCTAGAGAGGATATGAGCAGTAGATGACAGGTTATGTTCTCTTGACACTGGTTTCGACAAGTTACCCAAAAAATTCTTTTGCTGAATTGATGACTTTACACCATTTGGGCGACATAGTGATTTCTCAATGGTAAAATAGGTGCCTGTTGAAGCATCATCATCCACATGATTGACTATAGAAAGGAAGCAGTGCTTGATCGACTCCTCTTGAATTCTTCCAAAAGTACCGTCCTACAAAAAAAAAGGAGGGAGTTAAATGATGACACAACGAGCGTTGGAGTTGAATGTGTTAAAGGAAAAGAATAATAATAATAATAATAATAATAATAATAATAATAATAATAATAATAATAATAATAATAATAATAATAATAATAATAATAATAATAAACAAAAAAAAGATGTTAGTCTATTCTAGGGTTGTTGACAATTCTTTGGCTCTTCAAAAAAGGGGGCAACCATCATTAGAATGCCAGACACATTGGTGTAGCCTAGTTTAGGGGTGTTAATGAGACGAGACAACTCGTGAGTTACTCGCGAGCTACTCGGTCAAAGCTCGGTCAACACTCGGCTCGAATAAGCTCGGCTCGAGTTCGAGCTCGACTCGGGGTTCTAATGAGTCGAGTCGAGCAAGCCCCTACTCGACTCGAAAAGCTCGTGAGTAGCTCGATATATAATTATATATAAGTAATGTTTTTTAATATATCCCAAACAAATTTTAAATATTATACCTTTAATGGCTTAAGTTCTTATGTGTTGATTTAGCCGTTCATTTATTTCCATCTCAACCTTCAAAATTCAAGCTAATAAATAAAACTTAAAAAATAAAAAATTGTTTATTTATTTAAACAATAAAAAATTGTTCTAAATTTCTTAAAATTATAAAACATCTATTTAGCACATAACTACATAAATTTGAAAGTTTTTAAGATAATTATGTAATTTTTTGTTTCTATTAGTTACTTTTAAAGATAATTATGATAAATTTATTTTCAGGTTACTCATAATTATGAATTTGAGCTTCATTCGATTCGAGCTCGAGCTGAGCTCACCTTGCGTCCTACCGAGTTGAGTTCGAGCTCCATTTTAAAAGCTCGCGAGCTTTCGAGCTCGAGTCGAACTAGAGTTTTAAGTTTCGAGTTCGAGTCGAGATCAATGATACTCGAGCTCGACTCGCATCATTAACACCCCTAGCCTAGTTGGGTCTGACACCCCTGACAATGTTCACTGTCACCAATGACTTGTCACGATAGTCATTCATCATCCTTTAATTCTTCAAAATACGATATCATTAGAATGTTAGACACACTGCATAGCCTAGTTGGGTCCGACATCCCTGACAACTCATCACGATAGCTATCAAACTTTATCATGATAGACACACTGGCGTAGCCGAGTTGGGCCTAACACATTTGAAAAGTTTATTGAATAGTGTGGTTGAAATCTGCAAGTTCTGAATACAAATTGCCAATATACAAGCAAGAAAAGGGTATGATATGTTGCATGAAATAAGGGAGTTGACACACAAGAACTAAGTAAAATGCTTCACTTGATAGACGTAAGCTCTGGAAGTCGAATTCAATCACTCCCGCAATCATGTATCCTAATACATTAAGAAAAAAACGATATTAATATTTAAATGTAAATATGAAGATAAATACATAATGCTATAGCCGTGATTATTTCGTCCAGTAATTAAACCAAATTGGTTTATATATTGTGATATAAGTAACTAGCAGCATACATGCACCCACATAAATAAGAGCAATATAGACTATAGTATGTTAAAATAAAGATAAAGGTAAATTAACACGTTGTTAGTTCTTACCTTAGATATCTAGAGTAAGCCCAGAAATTAAGTCACCAATAGCCAAATTCTTCTTTCAAAATGGTGGAACACTACACCAAAAGAATAAAGGAAAAAGGGCATAAGTGTCAGTATCGGGGGCAAGCGGTTGAGTATGTGAGACATCCTCTTCATAATAGTGGCTATGTTATATTGTCAATCGTATAATAGTGACACCAATTTTATAAGAAGACTTATTAGCTAGAAGCATGGAAATCAATCAGGCTACATTGTTATATTGTCAAGAAAACTAAAAGTGAGGAAAGATTAGTATAGAGCGCAAGTTGGGAGCAATTACAATGCATCTCAAATAAGCAAAGCATAAAAAAATGGTATGATAATCAACAGAAGCATCAATGTTTTAGCTAATACATATGCATGTGAAATAAGGAGTATATCTATATTTAAGTTAGCACGTACAACTTGCCTAAACTTCTAGTGCATAAGTAGGGATCCATATTATACACAGTAGCTTCTTTATATAAGTAGGAATTGGTTTAAGGAGTGAAAGAAAGAAGTTTCCGCCTAACTTTACATATGATGAGGTAACAATGATTACCATGAGTTCGATAGAGTAGGAAATCAAAACAATGCATCGAACGTCAACCCTTAAAAAATATGGTTTCTTACTGTCAAAGATTGAGTTCTGATCATGTTAATCAAGAGAGGCAAAAGGTTTGATTGGCATGTTACCTCAACCAAGAAATTAATTCTACAGGACTTCGATGTCGGCAGGAGATCAAAACAGAGAAATCAATTTAGAAATATTACTTAAGCAATTAAGAGTAAATTAATGCTCATACATGTCAATCAAAGGACAAGCATAAAGTAAAGCAAGTTTGGTTGAATCACTACATCGACCAGAGGAGAAATAGTTTCGTACTACATCAATGCGGTGAGATTAGAACATAGTGAAGCCAACGATAAGTAGTACTCCAAATACAAACTAGTATACGACAACCTAAGTTAATGAGGAAAAATTAAATAGGAAGGGAAATCTTTGTGAGCATATAATTGCCAATCAAGAATCAAAGCACAAACAGGTAAAATAAGATTGTTATGTAAAGTATCGACCTTGGCAATATGGAAGGGTACGACAAACGTTTGACCTTGACGCAGTGGGATTGTCACAGAGTCTGTGCCTTGGTGATCATCTAAGTAAAAAAGAGAGCGTCGTCAAAAAGAAATACGTAGAAGTTAATGACTAAGTCAACCAAATCCAAAGTAGCAGAACAAGTCATAGATTATTAAACTAAAAAAAAAAGGGAAGTCAAAGGCCATACGTACATACTGCTTTGTGAAAGGAAGAGAATAAGTAGAAACAACTGAAGTGGAATTCAAGATCATACATATTTATTTATACAAGAACATTAGGAAGTGGAGGCAGCTAATAGGATTAATTTTTCAGCTAATTAAGGGAATATATGAAATATATTTATTTCACTTATATCCTCTAATGCTAAGATGGGGAATATTTTCCAAAAGTTTGACTTCCATGTCAAACGATCCACTAACAAGCGAAAAATTCAAGTCATGCATATGACAAGCTCGCGATCAAAACACTTCAAATTGTGTACGTGAGGTAGTCTTAATAAAAATCGAAATCCGACTTCCAGATCAAGTTAGTCGACACCTAGTCACGAGCAAACACTTCATCTTGTGTACGTGATGTGGTAAAAAAAGACTTCGACTTCTAAGTCAAACACGTCGAGACCCTGTCACGAGTAAACACTCAAAATCGTGTACGTGACACAGTCTCGAGGGGGCAATTTGTAGACACCGAAAATTTATTGAAGTGTCAAAATTATAATAAATTAATTATTTGAGTTAAATAAAAATGAATATTTTCTCAATTTAATTAATGATGTGAATTTTGATCAAGAAAATCGCCACTCACAAGGATAGTACCTTAGTTCGGTTTTCTCTAAAGCTAAGCACCAAGAAAATCGATCTAAGTCGAATAATTTTATGAATTGATTAAAGCTAAGCACCCTCAATCCCTAAAATTATCCTCACAAGAGTCTAAAGCCTAAGCACCAACTCTTTCAAGAAGTTCGGAAATTTCCACACACTCAATAATTTCCTCACCTTCGGTTTTGATTTGTTTTGTACAAAACAAGCAAACTTAAACAATCAATGTTTATTGAATTCAATAATCTGAATTTTTATAAGCTAATGTTGAGATTATTTATAGTCATAACCATCAACAAATCTAACTAAACTAAGCTAATGTTACACGCACAACATTAGGAAAATTCACCCTAATCTAGTGACTCATCAATGACTCACAAGATAAGAATGCCACATCATCACTGCATGTTATGCAACTTCCTAAAATATCCTAACAAACTCTATCTAATCTGAAAAATATCCTAAAAAACTTATTCTTACCTTAATATTCAAGATAATCAAAAAATTGCAACCAGATTTACACAAAAATCAGATTAACCCAAACTCAACAAAAATCGTCAAAATTGAAGCCACTCAAGATCGTCCAATTTTGCGCCATTTTCTACGTTCTACTTCAAATCTTCAAGAAACCTTTCAAGATTCAATCTTTTAATCAAGAAACCTTCAAGAAGTCATTCTCCATGTGTATAAGGCTGTAAATTATGATTAAGACACTTCAAGAATTAAAAGACTCAATGCCTAAAAATGAGAAAACCCTATCAAGTGAAGTGGGAAAAACTCATAGGCAAAACCATCTTATTCCCCTAATTCCACCATTCTTTCCTTTGCTTCAATGATCAAGTATTTTCTTGTGTCTCCATACACACCCATGATGATTTCTTTGAAGATCCCAAAAGCCTTGAATCCCCATAAGCCATTATTTCCCCCCATACTTGCATCATTCATAGAAGCCATCAACAAACCTTCGAAGTTATCATTTTGTTTCATATCATCCTCCTCTTCTTCAAAAGAGTTTGTCCTCAAACCTTGAAGTTGATCATTAGGAACATAAGGAGACAAATCACCAATGTTGAACGTGGCATGCACACCATATTCACCTGGCAATTCGAGTTTATATGCATTGTCCCCGATCTTGCACACGATTTTGAATGGTCCATCACACCTAGGCATTAGTTTTTTTTCCTTTGATTAGGAAATCTTTCCTTTCTTAGATGTAACCATACCAAATCTCCTTCTTTGTTTGTGTGTTTGGTTTTATGCTTGTTAGCTCTTATTTTGTAGATATCATTCACATGCTCAATTCTTGCTCTAACCTGTGCATGTAACTTCTACATGTATTCAATTTTAGCTAAAGCATCTTTGTGAACGAGCTCACCTTTAGGAATAGCCACGAAATCAATAGGTAGCTTGGGATTGATTCCATAAACAACTCCAAAAGGTGAATGTTTAGTTGCATATGTAGGTGAACGATTATAAGCAAATTCTACATGAGCTAACTTCAAGTCCCAATCTTTTTGTGTCTTACTTACCAAACCACGAAGTAGAACGCCTAGGGTTCTGTTTGTGACCTCAGTTTAACCATCTGTTTGTGGATGATAAGAAGTACTGAAAAGCAATTTCGTCCCTATCAAACGCCACAATGATTTCCAGAAATAGCTCATGAATTTCGTGTCTCTGTCACTGACAATTGTTTTCGGAACTCCATGTAACCTAACAATGTCTCAAAAATACAATTCTGCAACATTGACAGCATCATCAGTCTTGTGGCAAGGTATGAAGTGAGCCATCTTCGAAAACCTGTCAACCACAACCATTATAGCATCCTTTTGCCTTGCAGTTCTAGGCAATCCCACTATAAAATCCATAGAAATATCATCCCAAGGAGCTTCTGGCACTGGCAATGGTGTGTAGAATCCTTGATGGAAGGATGCCTTGGCTTTTTGACAAACAGCACATTGTGATATTATTGCTTCCACATCAGCAATCATTCTAGGCCAATAAAAATGCTCTTGCAACATTGTCAATGTCTTTGTAATACCAAAGTGACCTGCAATTCCGCCCCCATGTGCTTCTCTGACTAGCAATTCACGAATACTGCACTTAGGGATGCAAAGTAGATTCCCTTTGAATAAGAATCCATCATGTAGCACATAAGATCCCATTGAACCCTTCGAAATTTGTGAATAAATAGGTCCAAAATCTCCATCTTGCTCGTAATATTGTGTAATCAACTCAAAACCAAGAAATTTGAAATTAAGAACACCAATTAAAGCATACCTCCTTGATAACGCATCAGCAACCACATTAGATTTGCTTTCTTTGTACTTTGATGAAAAGTGAAAAGACTACAAAAATTCAACCCACTTAGCATGTCTTGGATTGAGTTTATGTTGGCCATTGATATGCTTCAGATCCTCATGATCAGAATGCAATATAAAGTGACTTGGTCGCAGATAATGACTCTAATGATCCAATGCTCGAACAATAGCATAAAACTCTTTGTCATAGGTAGAGTAATTCAACCTTGCTCCATTCAATTTTTCACTGAAATAAGCTATAGGCCGTTTACCTTGAACCAACACTACACCAATCCCCACGCCACTAGCATCTGTCTCAACTTCAAAAGGTTTCGATAAATCTGGCAAAGATAAGATAGGAGCTTGACAAAGCAATTTCTTCACCAAATTGAATGCCCTTTGCGCATCTTTGGTCCATTCAAACTTCTCTTTGTTCTTTTTTATACACTCGGTCATAGGTGCTACTACAGAAGAGAAATTCTTCACAAATCTTCTATAGAAAGAAGCTAAACCATGAAAAGCACGCACCTCAGTCACAGATTTCGGAACTGGCCATGATTTAATAGCTTCTACTTTCGAAGGATCAACTGAAACACCATCCTTAGAAACAATGTAACCTAAGAACGTCACACTTGGGACCATGAACGAGCACTTTTCGAGCTTAGCATACAACCTCTGCTTTCTCAAATTTTTGGACACTTCTCTTAGATGCTGCAGATGATCTTTCACACTTACACTATATACAAATATATCATCCAAGTATACAACCACAAACTTTCCAATGAAAGGCTTCAAAACTTCATTCATCAATCTCATAAAAGTACTAGGAGCATTAGTAAGACCAAAAGGCATAACTAACCATTCATAGAGTCCTAGTTTAGTTTTGAACCCTATTTTCCATTCATCGCCCTCCTTCATTTTGATTTGGTGGTAACCACTCCTCAAATCAATCTTGGTAAACACTTGTGAGCCAAATAATTCATCCAATAAATCATCCAATTAAGGAATAGGAAACCTGTATTTGATGGTGATGTTATTCACAGCTCTAGAATCAATGCACATTCTCCATGATCGATCCTTTTTAGGAACAATCAATGTTGGCACTGCACATGGACTCATGCTTTCCCTAACATACCCTCTTGCCATCAACTCTTCAATCTGTCTTTGAATTTCCTTTGTTTCTTCTGGATTGCACCTGTAAGCTTGTTTATTAGGAATTTGAGTTCCAGGAACCAAATTAATCTGATGTTCAATTCCTCTAATGGGTGGCAACCCTGGTGGCAATTCTTCAGGAAATATGTCTTGAAATTCGTGCAACAAGGGGCGCAATTCAAGAGGGATGCTCGTTGCTTTCTCTTGAACTTCCTTAGCCATCAACACATAGAACTTCTCACAATTCTTTACCTCTTTCACCATGGCTTTCTCATCAATCAACAAAACACCCTTCTTATTGCTCACATCCTTCGAAAATTTCGAACATTCTAAAGGCTTCAGCGCAGCTGGTTTTCCTTGTGCCTGTTTCCTAATGATGTATATGTTTGTTCTCCCATCAAACTGTACGAATCTATCATATTGCCACGGTCTTCCAAGCAATATATGGCACACATCCATAGGACACACATCACAGAGCACCTGATCCTCGAAATTTCCAATCTTGAAACTAACCAGAGCCTGTTTGTTCACCTTGACGTCACTTGTGTTACTAAGCCAATGCAACTTGTATGATTAAGGATGTTCAGTGGTAGGAATCTCCAATTTGTTGATCAATATTGTGGAGACTACATTAGTGCAACTACCTTAATCAATTATCAGATCACATAATCTCCCTAGAACATTGCACCTGGTGATGAAAATTTTATCCCTCTGATTCTCTATAGGTGGTGCAACTTTAGATTGCAAAACCCTTCGGAGGACTAAACTCTGGCCATGCACCTCAGGAGCAATTTCCGCAATCTCCTCTTCCTAAGTATCATAATTTCCGCCATCCTCCTGTTGCTCATTTTCCTCTTCTTCAAAGTTTTCATCATCTGCCCAATTTCGAGTAGTATAAACCCTTGAATGAGGAAAATCCTTCTAGATATGGCCTTGACCCTTGCACTTCAAACATGTGCGTTGATCAGGGGGTGGAGGTTTAGCAGCAGAGCCTTTATCCTTGATATATGGAGGAGGTTTTGACGTGGAATCGAAATTTTGTTTAAATGAAATAATGGCACCTTCTTTCTTCACAAAGGGTTTCGAAAAAGTACTTGGTCTTTTCGAAAATTGCTTCTCAACCCTAGATGCAACCTTGCAAACTTCATCAAAGGTCCAATAAGGTTGTAATTCCACCTTTTCTCTCATTCTCTCGTCTAGACCAGTAACATAACGAGCAACTTGATGATCCTCTTTTTCTTCTAGATCACAGATGGTGATCAAATTGAGGAATTCAGATGTATATTCTTCGACTGATTTTCGATCTTGCCTTAAGGTATGCATCTTTATGAAGTTACCTTGCTCATAATCTTGAGGAACAAAACGTATCCTCATCTCCTTCTTTAATTTCGTCCAAGTGGCTACTTTGGACTTGCCATCCTTCTTTCTTTTCTTTTGCATACCTTCATTCCACAAGCTAGCCAAGCCCGTCAATTTTAATTCTGCAATCTTGTATGATATTCGATCATCATACTCTTTATATTTAAAGATTCGTTCAATCCTTCTTAGCCAATCTAAGAATTTTTCAGGATTCAAACTTCCACTGAATTCAGTAATATCCAGTTTAAGATTGCGATCATCATCTTTAGGCCTTTCCTTCTTTCTACGCCTATTCATAGGCTCTTCATTGATGAATATTGTTTCCTAGGTTTTCGTGCACTCCTTGAGCTTGCTTGTTCATCATCAGAGCTAGAATTCGTATCCCCTTTACTTACACCCTTAGACTTGCTTGGTGGTTTTAATTTTTCGGCAAAGTCTTTCATGGTAGCCTCAAACATAGCCTTTAGTTCTTCGATGTCTTTGCGCAACTCCTTCGTGGTGACTTTAGGAGTATTTACTTCATAAGCTAACATGATACTTTTGTTTCAACAATAAAATTGATACCAATAACCTTGAGGATTAATGTCCTCTCAACAAGAGCACCAAAAATTAATGTGAATGTTGATCAAGAAAATCGCCACTCACAAGGATAGTTACTTATTAGCTCGGTTTTCTCTAAAGCTAAGCACCAAGAAAATCGATCTAAGTCGAATAATTTTATTAATTGATTAAAGCTAAGCACCCTCAATCCCTAAAATTATCCTCACAAGAGTCTAAAGCCTAAGCACCAACTCTTTCAAGAAGTTCGAAAATTTCCACACACTCGAAAATTTCCTCACCTTCGGTTTTGATTTGTTACGTAGAAAATAAGCAAACTCAAACAATCAATGATTATTGAATTCACTAATCTGAATTTTTACAAGCTAATATTGAGATTATTCATTGTCATAATCATCAACAAATCCTAACTTAAACAATAGGAAAATTCACCCTAATCTAGTGACTCATCAATGACTCACAAGATAAGAACGCCACATCATCACTGCATGTCATGCAACTTGCTAAAATATTCTAGCATACTCTATCTAATCTGAAAAATATCCTAAAAAACTTATTCTAACCTTACTGATCAAGATAATCAACAAATTACAACCAGATTCACACAAAAATCAGATTTACCCAAACTCAACAAAAATCGTCAAAATTAACGCCACTCAAGATCGTCCAATTTTGCGCTATTTTGTACGTTTTTCTTCAAATCTTCAAGAAACCTTTCAAGATTCAATCATTTAATCAAGAAACCTTCAAGAAGTCATTCTCCATGTGTATAAGGCTGTAAATGATGATTAAGACACTTCAAGAATTAAAAGACTCAATGCCTAAAAATGAGAAAACCCTATCAAGTGAAGTGGGAAAAACTCATAGGCAAAACCATCTTATTCCCCTAATTCCACCATTCTTCCCTTTGCTTCAATGATCAAGTATTTTCGTGTGTCACCATACACACCCATGATGATGTCTTTGAAGATCCCAAAAGCGTTGAAACCCCATAAGCCATTATTTCCCCCATACTTGCATCATTCTTAGAAGCCATCAACAAATCTTCGAAGTTATCATCTTGTTTCGTATCAATTAATTTAGCCCTTTAAATTAAATATCCAACTTAATTATATAGTTCGGGTCATAATTAAGTTGTTTGGGCTAAATATGTTATTAATCCAAATAAATTGTCCATTGGGCAAAAGAAGATTAAAAGACTTCCGGGTCATCAAAAGAGTCCAAGCCCATATCTCCAGGTCCAGGATGAAGGTCAAACTCTTCTATAAATACCCATCATCACCTTAGAAAGAACAGAAAGAAAAAAATGAAAAAATTCATTGGGAAGAAAATTCAATTGAGGACATCCAAAGAATTTACAAACTCTCTCCGTCAGCAATCAATAAGCACTACAAAATTGTGCCGATTGTTCAGGGATACTCAAATACATTCAAAGTGACATTGAAGCTAGTCAACCCCCATTCAAATTTGGTTGACATTTACAGGTGTCATCTTTGGTTGACGTCGACAGGTGTCATCTTTGGTTGACGTCGACAGGTGTCATCTTTGGTTGACGTTGACAGATGTCATCTTTGGTTAACGTCAGCAACTGTCAAATTTCGTTGACTTCGACAGGTGTCATCCTAGCAGTGGAACAGAATCAGAAGAATTAGTTTATTTTCTATAAATTGTTTACAGAGATTGTACCTACATTCAAATTATTAATAAAACATCAATTGTTTACTTAATTGCTTGTCGTTGACTTTGACTTGTAATTTAGTAGCAACACTACTATAATAAATACAACAAGTATATGATGCTATGAATTAATTGTCATGATTTTAAATTGCTTATTCACACAAAGATGTAGACAATTAGATGGACTCGGGTGCATATAGAGATATATCTATCCTCTTCCAAACAATTGTATAGTTAGGGTTTCTAAACGAACACTATACTTTTAGGAAATGAATATTAGGTATGATTGAACATTATACTTATAAGAGTTGAACATTAGGCTTGAATGAATGTTATATTTTTAAGAAATGAGTATTTAGGTTGAAAAGCACATTATATTATCAAAAGTAGTTTTTATTATGAATATAGAAAAAAGGAAATGAGAGAATAACGTAATCATATAGATAGATTAATGTATAGAACGAAAACTTCCATATGTATATCCTATTACAAAGTCATATTACATATATATATATATATGTGTGTAGTATAAAGATATAAAAGGTACATCATTACTAAGGGGTACATCCAATAAATACAATGCTTAATGAATATTACGCTTGTAATAGCAGTCCACAATATTTTCATAACACTCCCCCTTGGACGACTATTGCCTAAAATAATTTAATGCCTATAAGTATGCGCATGGATGCTGCCTTGTTAAAAACCTTTCCAGGAAAAACCCAACGGGAAAAAATCATTGTTAAGGGAAAAAGAATGCAGCGCGCAATTACTCCCCCTCACGAATACATCAATGAAGATTTTGAAATCAACATAATTCAGTTTCATAACTAACTTCTTGAATGTAGTGGTTGAGAGCTCCTTTATAAAAACCTGTCAAATAACAATAGAAAGAATATGCAAAGTACTTATATAATTAACTTTTCTCTGAAATCGTGTTTGAAGTTTAACAATTCATTCTTTATTATCTTTAGATATGCATTGCATTAATTTGGCATTTTCCTTCTTACTCCGTATATGAAATATAAATATTCAGTTAATTAATCACTGCACGTACCTTCTTTGGGAGATATTACATCATATGTCATACTTGTACGCTCAAATAAATAATATCAGTGCAGCTTTATATACTCGTATTATGGTTCTTATTAGATTTATCAACATTATATTCCATGATCCTTCAACCAAACATACATGAAAATCTAGGCCAAAAGATTTATTTTTCTCAGCCCTCTAACTTCTAATTGTGATGAATTTAAAAATTTCATTCTCAAATTTTGAGATTGATCTTAAAATCTTAATCAAATTTAATTTGATCAAAGCTTAAACATTGATACTTGGAGTAATATACTTTGAATTAGTCATTGATGAATGATCATCAAATTGCATATTTACCCTAATGGTGGTATGAAACAACCAAAAGTTTGTTTTTTTTTTTTTTTGTTCAAATGTATAGAACCTATAGGACTTGCTATGAACCGCATATCCTGTAAAATGCATTTTACTCCACTTTCATCCAACCTTTATGTTTGGATTCCAACACTTTAAATTAGTATTGGCTTATGACCTAAAACTTGAGATGACTCAAGTTTGGATTTCTTTTATACCAATTTATATGGGATATTACCTTTTTCATTTATAGGAACACTTAAAATATATAAAAAGCTATCAAAATAGCTCCTCCTCAATACTCATCACTTATATTTAAATAGGATGACGTGGTATAAACCATTACTTGTTTCATGTATAATGCTCATAGATGGAAATAACTTAGATCATAATAATATATATTATATTCACCGCTTTTATAAGTTCTCATTCACTCATTTGCAAGTCCACATCAATTTTAAAGATTTAAACATGTCAAGGACTTTATCTTTAGTAAGATATGTATTTATACAAATTCAAATTAACAAAATTAGTTTCATGTATAAGCCATCATATATAAGAAACTTCATAACTTATTATGAATATTGAAAAAAGGGAATGAGAGAATAAAGTAATCACATAGATAGATTAATGTATAGAATGAAAACTTCCATATGTATATCCTATTACATAGTCATATTACATATATATGTGTGTGTGTGAGTATAAAGATCTAAAAGGTACATCATTACTATGGGGTACATCCAATGGATACAATGCTTAATGAATACTACGCTTGTAATAAGAGTCCACAATATTTTCATAACAGTTTTATACTTTTAAAAGAAGAATTTTTTAGGTTCAACAAACAAATAATCCTTAGCAAAAAGATGAATTTAAGGTTTAAAACAAAATATTAAATTTTAAGAAATGAATATCAACTACTCCCTCCGTTTCCTATTTTCCTTGTCCATCACTATTCACCTCTTCATTATGGTATATGATATAATAATTATAGTGGGGTTAGATTGGGGTAATAATTGATGAAAGAGAAACAACTTGCAACTAATCAAGTGGGTGATGTGTAGGGGTCCATCTTAATAAAAAAAATATTATAAACCTAATAAAGTTGTTTAGTAAATAAAAATATGGAACATCACAAAACAATATATGTAAAGAAAAATAGGGAACGGAGGGAGTACTATATAAAACTGTCTATTTATGAGACACATAATTTACCAATTAATTTATATGTCATTATTGTCTATTTTTTCACAACAATCTATTGTACCATGTATATCATAAAAAAGTAATAACTTAGTAAAATTAATATATTTTCTTATGATGATTTCATGTTTATTTTATCCCTCTATCAATATCTCAATTGATCTTTTATTTAGATCCATTAACTTTATTTTGAAATCATATGCTCAACAGTTTAAGTGTAAAACATATATATTCAATTTTTTTATCAACAAACATATCAAACTCATAATATATTCGCAATCATTTGAAACTTTTTTTTATCGTAATTATAAAATATTTCATGGTTAACTATTGTAAATATCTCATAATAATACTCCTATTTTTTCACTTAACATTTTAGTTTGTTACAAAATTAAATTTAATTGATATATAATTACAATATTTTCAATTTTGATGAAAAAGGAAAAACAAATGAAAGAAGTCTTAAATACAATTTATCAAATGATTCGGGGCAACGCTCGGGGACCAAAGCTAGTTTAGGTTTAACAGCACATTATACTTTCAAAGTAGTTTTATACTTTTAAAAGAAAATTTTTTAGGTTCAACAAACAAATACACCTTAGCAAAATGATGAATTTAAGGTTTAAAACAATATATTAAGTGTTTACAAAATTAATATTTAGAGTCTTTAAATAAATATTAAAACTTAACAAATTGATATGTCGAGCATAACAAGAAAATGCACATTTAGGGTGACAAAAGAATATCATGCTTTTAAAAAATTAATATATGTAGTCAAACATTAAAACTTAAGGTTAGTTGAGGGAGACGAAAGAAAGAGAAATGAACAAATTATTTAGAATAAACAAATGGAAACTTAAAATATTAAGTAAATGAATATGGCAAAGACAAAGTAAAATGAATATCAATTATTATTTTAATTTGTGTTGTTAAACAACTTGTGATGTCTATTACATGTAGTATCTTTTTCAAAACAAATTCAAAGTGAAGGTACATTGTTATAAAACTGGATAAACAATAAATATATGCAGCTTAACATTCAATTTTATGAAATGAACTTTATGTTTACTGAGATAAATATTATATTTACATATTTGAACATTAGGCTTTTTTTTATAAAGGTGCACAATTAGCTACATAGGCTCGTGTCCATGTAAAACCAATAATAATAGATTTGAATATATGAGTTGTTGGGCTTATAACTAGGGGCGTTTGTTTGGGTTACAACCCATTGGGTTAACTAAACTGTCGTTGATCGAAGTTGAAATAATTTGAATTGAAAATGACTTATAACCTGAAAATGACTTGAACTGAAAGTGTCCTAAACTGTTATTAACTGTTAGAACAATGAATTGAACCTAAAGTGAAAAGAGATTAAACTGAAATTGATTTGTACAAAACTCGAAAGCATCAAACCAAACTCAATTGAATTGAACATTAAGCAACCCGTTTGATCAATTGACCAGACCTAATCTAAATTGAAATGAAAGTGAATTAAAATGATTCAAAAGCCAATGTTATTTAAAAAAAATTTTTACTTTATCTTGTTTTACTTTAAAACTTAAAAGGTTGCTTTTAAATTTAACTAACTTGACACATTGTACATTAGAATCAATGTGAACAACCATGAAAGATTTCAAATATACTCCTTACAAAATATTAATTAAACATTTATTTTGAAATTCAATTACACCAAACCCAACCTATTTTCTTAATTTGCTTATTGTGATAGACCTAAAATAAATCTTAAAATTTCACAAGGATGTTCATCACATAGTTTTTAGATTTCAAATCAAAGTGATAAAAATGTTCACGAGAATTTGAAATAGCCCGATGTTGACCTGAAAAAGACCGTGACATCTTTTTAAGTTAGTTTTACTTGATCCATTTGAGATTGAACTGAAGTTGATTTAACCAAGATGGTCCGAGATTGAACTGAATTGTTCCCGAACTTAGAACAAGTTGTTTTGGCCTACTCCCCGAAATGACTTGAACTGAAGTAGACTGAGACAAACAAAAGAAACGACCGGAGTTAACCTGAATTAAAATGACCCAAACCTGCATCGCCAACCCGAATTGACATCCCTACTTGTAACATAAACAAATCCCACAAAATTTCCCACAGCAACAATTACCTAATATTTTTACCCCTTTGAATTTGTTTTCAAGGCAACTCAACTGAGTATCCTAAAATTTTTCTAAAAACTTGCCCACAAGTTGAGAAAATTAATAAAATTGAGTATGATTGTATGGTGCTTTTATTTGAATTGATGAAACAAAGAAAGAGTGATTACTTGCAGGGTCGTCCTAATTATTTCAGGGGAGCCCTGTTCTAAACTTATAAATTGGGCCCTAATAAAAAAATCCAAACAAATTAGGTCAATAATACATTAACAAATGCCTAAACAACAAATTGTTAAAAAAAAAAAACAATTAACCATTGCTGCAACCCAGGAAACAGGGAGTATAAAGTATACATTACGGAATACAACATTTCATATTCCCACCCTTAAAAAACAAAAATTGGCAATAACTCTTAATTATTTAACTAAAAAAACTGAAATTAAAAGCAATTAAAAATGGAAGTAGAAGTGATAGTGTCATCGATTGTACCTAATCAATTGTAGGCAATTCAGGATACTTTGGCTATGACTCCATCAAGAATTCTCTCGAATTGGTTCTTTTCCTTAACCCCTTAATACCCAATATATTATTATTAATATGAATCGTTTGTTTTTCATTCTCAAATTAATTTTAGTATCATTTTTTATGTTTGATAAGAATGCTTATTGAAGAATAAATAACATTGAAGAGAAATTTTTGGGGGGTAAAAACTGAACCGTTTAATAGACGAAAATTAGGGGTTTAATTGTACAATAATGTCTTTAAAATTCTCCATAAAAAGCGCAATTAAGAATTGAAAATATTCAGAAACAAATTGTGGTAACAAATACTAATGTTTATGGAAAATTGAAAAAATTGGAGGTGAAACGATAAATTAAATAAGATAATAGGAAATATATATAAATATAAATTAGGAGTATAAGATATTTTAGAATTTGGGATCAATTTATGATGGGTGAATCAATCTAGATAATTTATTTTTGGTATTAAATCAATAAATGGTGGTAGGAGCCTAGGAAGAAGGGGAGAATCTAGGTTTCATACTTTTTTTTACTTAATAAATGGGATGTGTAAATGGGCCCTTGGAACTTTGGGGCCTTGTGCTGAAGGTCTATTTACATAGGCCTTTGGCCGGCCTTAATTACTTGATAAAAGCAAAATGATTATTTGAATTTTCTTAAGTAAAATATAAAAGTAATGAATTGCCTTTTTCTAACTTGATTAACCAATCAATATGGTTCTAATAAGTATATATACTCGTATCTAAAGGAAATATTAAATTGTGGACATAACTAATCTTTTGCAATGCCTACTAAGTAACCACCTTTTTTAAATGGAGGGATATTTAAAAAAAAAACTAATTATATGTAAGACTAATTAATAATAACAACAATAATAAATGGATATGGTTAATTTTTGATGAGCCCTATGGTGCTCGACAACGACTCCGTGGCTTTATAAATACTCACGACTTCCAACGCCTTTCAACACACACACACTTCAAAGCATTTTGACACACTCTCTCTCTACTTTCTCTCTATAAAGCTTTTCTAAAACGTCTTCGATCATCTCCGAAAACTCTAATCAAATTCTTTTAAGTTCTTTAAGTTCTTCTTCAAGCATTCAAGTAAAAGAAGTTGTTTCGACAACTGCACCGAAGGTACTTTAAATGTGGCCGAAAGCATCAACAACATCGTCCTAAGCTCTTCAAATCCTTATTATTTTATGTGATAATTTCTTTCCTAGAAAATTGACATGTCTTAACTACTTCATGAAATGTTGACTTAATTATGGCTCGGTTTTCTATTAAAATTAATCTTAAGTAGAAACATCAACTAGGTAGTTTTTATGCTCTTGAATGCTACATGTTTATTGCCTTTATCACCTAGAATCCATGTTTAGCTATAAGACTTGAAAGCATGCTATCACATAAAGTAAAGACAAATCATGCAAAGCGGCTTAAGGTCTTTAATCTTGATTAATTCTAAAGCGATTACCCTCACATGCCGTTAGAAGCTATGTCTGCATTAATCAAAACTCACATAGCAACGTTCCTATGTGCTCTTAGGGCTAATTATACAGAAATATCTATGATATAATTCAATATTATTGTTGTTGCTAAAGCAATGAGGTAGGGTAAGGACTGTGAGGATTTCGCTGACGTAGACTGGATACGTGAATGGATTGGTTGCCTGTTGACGTACCCTCCAAGTACCTGCAAAAAAGGGACAATAATCCTCGTAGGATTATTTCCCCCTCCGATGCTTAAGTAAGTATTTGAAAGAGAGTAAGTGAACAATAATCAACAAGTAAACAATTCTAGAGAGAAGTTTTAGAGAAAAGTTTTCCCTTTTTAGTAAGTGTTTTGTCTTAATCTTCAGTGTACTTGTTATCAGAATTTTTTGGACTATTTATAGCCTCAAGTACAATTTCTTACCTACTGAGATTGCGACACTTGTCATCATCTCTTTGATTTCCTTCCTTCATTTGCCTAATGGGCTTTTAGAAGAGAACTTTTAAGGGCCCATGGTTTGTTTTAGCTCTTTTTCATTGGCGAATAAGAGCTTGACATGTGGAAAATGTAGGATTACATATGGACCAGTCAGAAGTTGACACGTGGCAGTGTGGGGCCCACTCATGGCAGACTCATCACTGCCACGTGGCAATCCCATGCTGGCATTTTAAGGACTCGTGGTCCAATTTTGAGATGACACGTGGCCGTGTAGGGTCCACTCATGGCAGACTCATCACTGCCACGTGGCAATCCCATATCATCATTTTATAAGAAAAATAGGGACACGTGGCAGCTGACTTGTCATGCCACATCAATTATGATTGTAAAATTACATATGAGACCAAGTAGAGGTCGTTATACGCGAGGGGACAGTGTGAACAACTCTTGTCCTTACCCTCATCCCCAAATCTAGAGATATGAGATCTTCTTATCTTTGGCTATCGATTTTCCTTCGAGCTAGACCTAATGGGGTTCTGTGAGCTCCCGAAAAGAGCACGGTGCCGACTTCTCTACTTGGGTTTTGAGTTTCTAGACTCACACCCTAAGCCAAGCATACTCACACTGTGTAAACAAAAAAAGACATTTGATGCCCGTAAAAAGGGCACGTGGGCCCCCTCAAAGCCTTGGGTCCACAATTGGGATGCGTGCCAAGGAACGAGAAGCTACGAGTGACAATTAAAAGGAATCAAGCGTTGAAGAAGGAAAATCGCAAAATGTTGTTTTTGGACGTCCATGCGAGCACATAGTTCAAATGGGCCTTGGCCTATGCGGGCACAATTAGAGAAAGTCCCTTCCTCACAGGCGTTCATAAGGCACCTGCGGGCGTAAGGAAGAAATGGCATATGTGAGCTACGGGCATAGGGGCGCTGGTTTTGGGCCCTCTATCTTAAACCCATTATCTAATATAGATAGGCTTTGTTTCTTAGGACGGTTTTTCACTTTTCTTTTGCACCTTTTCATTATTAATACTTAATTAATCAATTTCTCTCTCTAGATTATATTAGTTTGTTAAGACTTTCATTCAATCAATTCAATTCAACTTCTTATTTTTTGTCCAATGCTTCTTTGTCCATATGAGTTTGCTTGTAGTTGTTATTGCCTTTGCAGTTAAGTATTTCAATCATACAACTTTGCAAGCTTAGGAAGATGTAGTTAAGTCGAATTGGATTGTAGTTGTTGCATGCCTCTTCTACTTCTTCTATTCGTTTGTCTTCATCCTTGTAACTCATTTGCTTTTTAATGGACTGAATTACTCTAAAAATCCTAAATCTAAGACATTCAAATATGGACTTTGAGTTGGTTGGTTAATTAAACGAATGTCAAACCCATCTTTAGATGCTTTTCTGTTAAACTCTGGGTCTCTGCATATGTGAGGCCTTGCATTATCCTGATGAATCCATATTATTTTTCTTTCATGCTCTGGCCACTTAGCTTTGATTGCTGGCAGCAACTCCTCTAGAAACTTTTTTTTTATTACCTCTTTTGTGATACTTGTTGTTTTTGTCTCAATAGTGCCTTTTACTCGGTTGATGCTTGTTTTTTGTTGCAACTTTCTCCACAAAAGGCCAAATGCCTAACTTGCTATCCCACACAACCTCTTGAGTCCCAAGAATGATGTGAGGTCTAGATATTGTTGCCAAGAGCATAATTTTCTTTATGAATCTCGTACTCTTGCATTTTCTATCTAATCCAACCTCTGATGGTGCTAAGTAGTACCTTTGAGTAATTTTGGGAAGCAAAACCACTTTTCATCCATGTGTATGATATGGTACCCATTTAACCCTTGCTACTTTGTGACTGTCAGCGAGGTATGGCTTGACAGTGTTGCTGTGTTTCTTGATTTGCCCTCTTTTCATCATTCTGTATAAAGTTGATATACATATTTTATATAGTGTTTTTCTCTCATTTTCGGTTCATTTTTGTGCTAAATAACTAAGATTGTGGCTTTATTTTGATTAAATATCGTTTCTCGATGTTAATTTATGATTTGAATGAGTTTTAGCGGTTTTAGTTGATTTTTAAAGGTTTTAATGTTAATATATACTTCCTCGGTTATTACTTGTGGTTTTCGGATCGTTTTATGTGTTATAGGAGTGTAATAGGGAGTTATGAAGTCAACATGAGCTTAAGCGAGTCAAAATGGACTTCCCTCAGGATGCGTGCCAAGGTACGAGAAGCTACGAACGAGATTTGAAGGAATCGAGCAAAGAATTCAAAAGATCATCAAAAAAAGTTGTATTTAAACAGCTCATGTGGGCGCACCCCTTAAAATTCCATTACTCTATGCGGCCGCAGAATAAAACAGGCTTTTCACAAAAGCTTACAGAAACAAGCTGCGGACGCATGGAATAAGTACCCTTTAAACACTGTGGGCTTAAGGGCTCCTCGTGAGCGGTCCGCTTGATTTTCCTTCGCGGTGTTTGTTGTGGGCTTTATTATTTCGAAGCCCAAAGTACTATAAATAGGTTATGTTATTGGAGGACGACCTTACCTAGTTTTTTTAGCAAATTTTATGATTGAGAATTCTAATTACTTTCTCTCTCTAGAATTAGTAGATTAGTTTTGTTAACACTTTGCAATTCAATTCAATTCAAGTTTAATTCAAGTTTTGCTTTGGTAATATCTTTCCCTTTCCTCTCTTAATTTCTTTTTACTTTTATAATTTAGTTTATTTTTCTTGTTAATTCAGTTTTTGATGTTGTTTCGATTTGTTAGTTAATTAGGTTTAATTTATAGTAATTAGTTATTAGTTTTAATTCTTGTTAATTAGTTTATGCTTACGATCATGTTTAATAAATTAATTTTTGTTCTTGTTTACAATTATGCGTGAGTAGACTGTTTTTCTAGGGCTAGGGGATATATGAACATATTATAAATTAATTTTATGTTTGTTAATGAATTCTTAATTAGTAATTGAATTCCTATTATTAACTATTATTGATTGCAGTTAAATTGTGGACAGATTTAGTTGTGAGTTAGGTAATTGTCGAAATCAAGGTCGAGAGGTAAGATTACCACAATAAGACCACTGAATAATAGGCAAAACGAATTTATGCGACCGAGAGCTGGTAAAGGAGTTTTGAGGGAGTCTAAGTTCGAGAGAATTAGTGAGCCCTAGTTCAGTGAAAGTTAATGAATTGATTGATGAATGTTTTATGAGTTTGTTGATTGTTCATAGTGAACCTACCGCCCTAGGTTTTTATTATTAGAGTTTAAATCGTAGTTCCCGTTGTTTTTCTAATTCTTAGTTTTCGTTGTTTTTCTAGTTTTTAGTAATTTAGTCCTAAATTCACAAATGCCCCTTATACAATTTAGACTTTTTAGAACTAATAGAGTTTAATAGCTTCTCTGTAGATTCGATCCCTACTTCCCTAACTATATTAGTTAGTGTTGTTCGGTTATTTTTGAGAAGTGTGCGATAGCCTTGTTCAAAAGTAGACTTGTGAATAGCTAGTGCACTTTAATGTCCACTTCACACTCCATTTGGGCTTTCACTATTTGCCATATCCTTGATATATTCCATCTTGACACACAATATTTATGTGCTAATTCCTGAATTGCACCTTTTGGTAACTTATTGTTTTGACTTAATTGTTGTAACTTGTTCGCGACATTTGACCTCTGAATATTGTTCAACTTCTTGCAGTGACGCTTTTGTGGGTGAAGTAAGTTGTGAGGAATATTTGATGGTGACTTAGACTCGTCCTCCGGATCTGAATCAGTCCAACAATACTCTTCCATCTCTACATCTTCATTTTATGGCATTATATCTACAACTTCCTCACCTACAGAGTCTTCTTCATCTTCACTAAATTGAAAAGGCAATGGTTCATTGGCAGGTACTACTTGGTCTTCATCTGTATCTGATAGATGTGGTTCATTCAAATCAAACCACAAATGTTGGTTGGTTGTAGGTTGTGACAGAGGTACATGCTCTACTTGCTGATGTTCGTTCCATGCTGAAGGAGTAATTGGTTGCACATCGGAATTGGAAGCCAACCATGTTGGTTGTGTTGAGCCAACTATATAGTTTTAGTATTCCAACAAATCCCCTTCAATTTCGAAGGGAAACATTGTTGTCTCGTTATCCATTGTGGTTCAATACAACCAAGAAAAAATGGTTGAGTTGCCTCCTACGCGGGGTAAACCATCCAACTGAGGCTACAAACAATAAATTACTTGATAATGATGGATTGTTGAGAGTAATAATCCCCCCCCCAATCCCCCCCCCCCCCCCTCCCCTCAATTCTTTTCAAGTGCAGTATGTACCCTTCATTTTTGTTGTTGGAGCTAGGCTACGAACAATAATTACTTGATAATGATGGATTGCTGAGAGTAATAAACTCCCACCCCCCCCCCCCCCCCCCCCCCCCCCCCCCCCCCCCCCTCCATTTCTTTTCGAGTTGCATTATGTACCCTTTATTTTTGTGGTTTCAGCTAAGGATATGGAATTTTGGCTCCTTGTGTTTTGTAATTGAAATAAAAAGTGTGCTTTGGATTTGTTGTGTTTTGGCCCTCCATTTTTTAGGGTTTAATTTGGCTCAAAAAATAAAAATTTTTGCTCCAAAAAAATTTGGCACTCATTAAGTTAGATGTTACTTTTACTGTACGAATTTGTTGTGAATAAATATTGGCACTGCATACCATTTTAAGAGGTAAAACACCAGTGGGACTTTCACATCGGTTAGCAAGTATCCATTTTTTCCCATAATTTTACTAACTTAATTTTTTCTCTCTCTATTTAACAGATGTGCAGCTTATATTCCCAATGCTGAAATTAACCATTCTAGGTCTTTGTGCCATTATGTTGTGTAGCAAAATCTGGAGGGAGTATTTAACTTTGGATGGTATAATGATATAATCAATTTGGATGGTATAATTAGCTTTTATGTGATTAATCATACAAATATACTGGGTGCACAATAAATTATTGTGCACCGTTCATATCAGTTTTTTTCTTCCTCCAAAACAAATGCATCCTAATATAAAATTTAAAAAACTTAATAGACTCGGTTCACACTTAGTATTGACCGAATAGTAATTGTGTAAAATTTGAAAGTTTGTAGGTCTTTTTTTTAATCTTCTCACGTGATTATATCACCATCATTATTACCCAACTACTTATGGCAAGACTGAGAGTTGGTGTTTTTAATTCCTTCGTAGGTCTTCATCTAAAAAATTTTAGAAAATTTGACAATTAGGTTGGTTTTTTAATTTTTTTTAAATTTTTTTCTTAGATATTTATTCCGATTATTGATTTGTTATACAGAAGGACAATCTGCTCCGATAATTTTGGTAAATTGAAAATTATGTTAGTTTTTCGTTCATAATTTGACATTGTCATTTTTAGTGTAACTTTTGAATATGATTATCATAATAATAGGAAATTGAACATGATTACATTTAGTATTTTACACATAAAATGATTATATATTGAAAATATGATTATATGAAACTGAACATGCGTCATTTTGAATTCTATTATATAAAACTAAACATAATTATGTCATTCTAAATACAATATATGAAATTAAACATCACATATCATTTTTGAATACGATTAGAAGAAACTGAACATGATTATTCATTCTTAATATGATTATATGAAACTAAACATGACTATATCATTTTGAATATGATATATAAACACCCTAATTTTAAGTAATATTTCCCCCACAAAGAAGTTTCTGTTTTTTTTACGATACGGTAATGTATAAAGCTAAATTCAATTCATTTTATCTTTCTTATATTGTTCCATGCAAGGCTTTATGATTAACCAGCACAAATTATTAGCACAATGCATGCCACATAACATGTAAACCAAATCTCCTCAAAAAAAAAAAAAAAAAAAAAAAAAAAAAAAAAAAAAAAAATTGTAACCAAATCAACAATGTTTTGTAATGTCACTCCTAGAAGGCTTATTAGCTGCATGCTTGCATACAACTTGTTGGTTTTGATTTTCAGCTGTCGCCAGCAACAAGAAAAATGCTGTGTGCCTGGGAAAAATGCAGATCTTTAAAAAACTAGTCCTCTGTAAATCAGAAAATAACAAATAAATCGCCATCCTTAAGATACTAGTGTAAGGCACTGTATGACTTCATTGATCGAAATCATCTCTTACCTGAAGAAGTTCATCATCTTAGTCTTTGAATCAGAACAATGTCAGTAGATTCCATGCCTGCTGCATGTGCTGCGGCCACCTTTCAGCTGCTTGATGTGTTACTGGAAATGGCCTGTGTCGAGCAATCAGTGCTGGATGACCTAAAAAAGACCTTACTTTAACAAATCAACTTTTTAAGCTAAGATATGGAGTATTTTTCAAGTAACATTCTGTATATTAGTGGTGTTATTTATCAAACCCATCAAATTAATCAAAAAGGAGATTTTATGAAATGCAATCATATACGGAGTACATTAAATAATAATCAAGGTGAGATGACATCTTACAAATGTATATTTGGCTCTTTATTCCAACAGCAGAACAAAACAACTAAACAACCAAGCAGGATGGCAGATCATCATTCCAGACTCCAGAGTACATGAATAACAATTTCTGAAACAAAGCATACTAATCTTTGTTCACGGGTTCAGAAGTCCAGGATGAATACACTAGCAGTCCCCAAGCATCAGAAACAACAACAACAAAGACGCACCCTATTTCCTCTCTCCTTAAGCAGCCATAAGTACATAAAAGATTATGTTAGCTAACAATGATTCACTCATAGAAGAAGCGACATGTTGATAACTATGTGCTGAATATACCAAAAATGTTGCTGGGACAAATACAAGCCTGCTTAAAACTCACAAGGGATTAAAGGACATTGAAATACATATCTAGTGGCAATTGGGGATCACTGTCTCCCTTCATGTTTAACCAACTTAACACTTTCCGCACAAATCTGAATTAAAGCATACATACACTACGCAAATCAACTCACAACGATTTCTTTTACTTTCAAATACTCTTGTATTGATGATTACTCTCTGTGGGAAAGACACATAAGTCCTTGAAATTAGAGAAAATACACAAATGCAACAAACACTCATAAGACTGAAATAGTGTGTCATCCATTTCCATTAGGCACCACAAAAGAATGTCTACGCACAGAAAAGGCAGCTTTACACATCCAAAAAAAAAGAAGAGAAACCCTCTACAAACCTTACCGGTTGCTAATTTGCTATGATCAAATTTCTCATAATGCAAGCCAAAAGGCATATGCTTTTTTGCAGACAGCACAGTGATAGTCTGATGATCCTAATTAGAGAATATGACTGCATGTCATGCTACTAGCCTATGACGGGGCAGATACAGCGTGGGTTCATTGGGTTCAGCTGAACCCCCACGGGTCCGGCGAAAAACCTGATTTTTTTAATAAAAAAAATATAAAAGATAACAATTTTATACAAACACGTGTTAAGAATATATTATTCCTCCACTTAGTTTACTAGTCAAATTAATCTAGTTTTTTCATACACAAACCAATTCGATCATTGCTTATTTGATGTTCACATTTTTTAGAACTTTTTCAAAATAAAACACGTAGTATCAGTTTCCCTCCATCCTTCTCTCTAACATTCTACTCTCCCAACAAATCCCTACAGTTCCAAACGACATCCTTTACTTCTGTTTTTACTACTCCACATAATTAGTTATACTAATAATACTGTTCTCCTTGTCTTTTTTGCATTAAGCATTTGTGATTTGCTGCTCTTAATTTTTAAGTGCTTTACTTAGTTTTCTATTGTTACGTATTGATTAGTATTATTTGTAAAATAAAGGTTTTTGAATTTGGAGTTGGGACTATGTTTGTGTATTGATACCAACTATCACCCAAATCCGATTTTATATCCAATACTTGAATATCCGGCATTTCAATATTGAACAAGTTCAAAACCCATGTTACGAATCCCGATCCCACTAAACCTATCATAAATGCTTCCAATTCTTTATCAAGGGTAACTGCCCACTAAACAAATTCAAGGAAACTGCTGCAAGTGATGTAGCTACGACTGATAAGGAGGACAAATTATTATGAAAATAAACCCACCTTTTATGTTTCTTTCTTATAATCCTACTTTTTCAACCCAACATCTCATTTTGATCCAAAGCAAGTTGGTAACCGATTATACGATAATTAGCCATATGTTTGTTTCTAATTGGTTATAATCTATCAATCATCACTGAACAAAGCCTTAGTCCAATGAATTGGGATCATTCCGTGTGGTCATCCACTAGATCTTCTTCTTCCATCCCCTATGATTGAGGACCTTGTTCTCTAGCAAATCCAATTGTTCATATCTTTCCTAACTCCTTTCAACCTAGTCATTTTTGGGGCTCCCTCTATCTATTGCTTATAATCTAGTTAGTCAAATACTGCAATAATTTATTAATCATTAAATTATAAATCAACCACTACAATCACTCATCATTGCAACGCCACCCAACACCCCCATCATCACTATCTCCCCAATGCCCCGGCCAATAGCATCAGACCAACACCCAAACTAATCAGACACGAAACACATTGAGAGGGAAGATGGGGGCACAAAATGGCAAGATGCACAGAGAAATAGAAATGACCAAAGGAGGAATAATAAGCAAGAGGAAAGAGAAATGGGAGGACAAAGAGGATTAATGGTTACAAAAAACTAAATATTTATGACCTATCAGTCGATCAATTGTAAACTAGACTATTATATAAGATGGGAGTTAAAAGATGGTATTATTCCATATATCTTTCATAATATATGTGTCTCAAAAAAGATGCTCAAAATTTCTTCACTAAGATCATGAACAAAAAAAAAGGGTAGATGATGTGTAACCATATCAAGGGGAAGCATAACAAAAGCATTATTTTAGTGGAAAAGCAAAAAACCAATACTATCATACTTGGCCAGTGTTAAGCATGCACCTAAGGCTTCAAAAAGAAAAAGATAAGAAAAATAATGGGGAAAATCCCACCTTTGGATCATTCGCTCAAAGTTAATCCGAACTTTTTATTTCTAGATATATCCGAAATTGCACCAAATATTTTTAAAATGGTCCATGGCCTGATAAGGGTTCTTGGTAGCCCGTAGAAAAAGGCAAACGCTACATGTTTAATTCTGATTGGTTATAATTAATAATTCAAGTCTTTTAAAAATAATTAAGTTAATTAACTTTAATTCAAATTTAACAATATTAACAACAATTTAACTCACCAAGCTAGGCTACCCAGCAGGCCACTGCTGCCACACCTAACCCACCAAGCCCCCACCACTGCCACTACACAATACCCACACAACCATCACTCAATAACCGTGTTCCCCATCACTCTTTGAGAAAGCCAAACTGGCCGCAACTCCACCATGACCACCTAATTATACACACAAGCCCAAAAACCATCCCATAACACCACCAATCCACCATATCACAAATTATAAATACCACAACCACCACTACCACATACGCGAAAAACCCTGCTAAGTTTTATTTGCAGTGATTGTCGATGAAGGCGAAGCAAACTATGGCAAAAATTGCCCACCTTGACCACCTTTTCGTAACTCCACCACCCACCATTCGACAATTTACCAAATTCAAGCCAAAAGGCATATCGATTTAACCATTCATGGTGGTGGGTGGTGGTGAAAAATTAAATAAACATAAAAAAAATGGAGAAGGAAAGGGATTCAATTTGTGGTGGTAAGGTGGGTGTAGGAAACAGGTTTTGATTTGTGTGGTGAGGGCAAGTTTGTTTTGTGGTCGTGATCAAGGTGTGGTGTTTCAGATGAGAGAAAGCAGTGTGGTTGAGGAGGGATGGAGGGAAGTGGCAGGAGAAATTTAAGAGAGTGGTCGGGAAGGAGGTGGGAGCTAGGGTGGTGATGCCATTAGAGCTGGAAAGTGTGGTGGTGTGACGTCAGTGGAATGGGTGATGATGTTGATGATTAATGAGTTACTTAGAAGCTGGTGAACATGTGATGAATGATGATAATCAGGCAACAAGAAAATAAAAGATGTTTTGAGACTTTGAGGAACCTTTTTACCAGGTAAATGTCATCGTGGCACATAGGGAATATTTGGTGCAAGTTCAGACTATAATGGGATTAATTGAAGTTTGGATTATTTTGACGGAGTGGTAAAGTTTGGGATTTTCCTTTAATATTTCTCTCCAGAGGATTGTTTCCACATGATTAATAATGTAGAATAAACAATTTTACTCAACAAGTCAACAAGTACTACACTCCTAAGTCAATGAAGCAAATACAGCACCAACTTTCTCTCCAAACACATATTCTATTTTGCTGGTTAGAGAATTAGCGAACAATATTCATATTTTCTATAGAGACCTCAGAAGCAACCAATCTCATAGCCATGAAACGCAAACTCTACATAACCCCACTCCCAGGCCATGAAAGTACGTAGTATGATTTATACAAGATGGTGGTTGCTGCGTTTTCTTTGTTTGCCGAAGTAGCTCAGATTGAAAATCTCTTTCTAGTCCTGATCATCCTATATGAACCTTAGAAGTTATAATTTTGAAGCACAATATGAGTTTTTAACCTGGACCATTCTGATTACGTATTCACCACTATACAACAACAGATAGGCGAAACTTACTTCCTCTACCAAAACCTACCATTTGGTTATACTAAGTAATTGCATCACCTTTGTCTGACAACCACCAAAGTGCACCAAATGAGAAGTTCAACTAATAAGTTATTGTCCCACAAAAACAGAAAATTAACTTATCCTAATCAAAGTATTATAAGTTTATAACAGTTTTTGACTTTTTTGTGACTTCTAAAGAGTTCAAACATTATTAGAAGTGGCAATGACCCCTCAATGTTTACTAATTTTTTCTGATGATATTTCCGACCATTATTCTCTTTTCTCTCTTTCCCTCCTTTAGCCTGATAATTAAATATAACACTTAAATAGAACACAACAGAGTAAACACAAACAATGCCATAGCACCCAAGTAATCAACAAAAGCACCAATAATACCCAAATCACATTTAATTTAATAACGAGAATTCCTATCTGATGTTGTTGTCATCTACAAGAGTTACATCTTACCTCTATTTTTGCCTTAGTTTTCAGTTCATTCGCCCGTTTCAACTCAACACATCACGACTAACGTAACACAACTCCTGTGAGAGTTCAATGCTATGACGTTAGTATATACAATCCAATCCAATCAAATTAACAGAAAATCATATGGAAAGGAAAAATAATAGCCATTAAATCTAAACTAGCACTCAAGCATATCATACATTATATATTTCACTATCACAACCCTGTTCATATCCTTGTTCATTTCTGTTACTCAAGAAATTCAATTAAAAAAAAAAAATAAATAATAATAAAATAATAATAATAATAATAAATACTCCATAATTGAATAAACATACCTCTTCTCTGAGAAAAGAAGAGTGGGCCCCCCATTCTCTGGACAAAGAACTCGTATTGATTCTGAATTGCATCCTCTGTTCTAGAATTTGCAAAAATCGCCTAAACCATCTTCTTCACCTCATGAACCCTATCACATCACCACAAAAAAAAAAATTAAAATCAAATTAAGATACAAAATTACCTCCAAAAAAAAATTGTACCTGGTATCAAAAGTGGAAATACAATGAAAGTCTGAAGACCCAATTTCTCAAAAAGGTTAGTGTCACATTGCAAAAGCATCGGTTTGTAGCAACACCACTATACCAGAAGCCTTTGCTGAAGTGACTGCATTTTTTTTATTTATTTATTAAACTTGTCAAAAGATTGTACAAAGTACAATTATTAGTGCCCTTAATAAAATGAAGGGGCAACGAAATAATTAACAATAAAAAATAATATTTAAAAAATAAAAGGGGTGAATATGGGAATGTGAATTGGTGGTGGTGCAAAAATATGCTTTAGGTTCTGCATAACCGATAAGATAACCATGATGTTAATAGTATGATTTTAAGAGGGAGGTTGAAAGAATATAGGAAATTGACTACTTGACGAGTTGAGTTGCGTAAGCTGTGGGCTGAGTTTTGGGTGGGAGCGGAAAAAGGGGAATTTGATGGATTATGGTGCATGGTGAGGTTAGTATGGTTAATGTCCTAACTTTAAATTCATTTGGTATTTTCTCTTTTTATGTGATTAGCAGAATGAGATTATTAGGGTGAAATACACAAAAAGAATCGATTAAATTCGAATGAATTGACAGAATGTAGAGTGGATCTAATCCAAAACCCATAATATCCATTCAGTCCTTTCTAATCTTCTAATTGACTAATGCAATCCTCTAGATCCTCTAATAGACTAATACAAAACTCAATCTTTCCTTGATCAATTCTATTTTAAAATGTATTACACACTCTTAAATTACTTTATTATGACATAATAATCTAAATACAAAATAGGGTATGTATCTAAGCTAATCCTAAATATCCACTCTCATTTTTTTCCCCCCTCCTTCCGCCTCTCACGTTTTGTGCTCTTCTTCTATGTCGAATAGGAGGATTGCAAAAATCATCACCCACAAATACTATATTTGATACATACTTACTCGCGTATATATAAAAACTATTCTATTTTCTGCCAAGACGTTGCCTCGGACAACATGCCTAATAACTTATACGTGTAACATGGAAAGTCAATTAAGGTGCTATATTATTGTGTCACATTTGATTTTACTCTGGGCTGAGTTTTATTTGTTGTGTTATTTAAGTTTACTATTAAAAAATATATTTAAAAGATTGGAGCAAAACATCTAGTTGAGTTTGGTAATTTTGTTGAATTTCCTTACATAGGTCTTAGATTCGATTTTGTTGACGTTATATTTGGTTGAATAATTATATAACTTATATGTCTTACATTACTGGCGCATGGTTTAGTATAACTAAGTACACTTGCATACAGTGCAATTATGATGAGATTGAGGAGCTTAGAAGACCACATGTTTGTCTCAACCGCCTTCGATGAGAGGTGTTTGAACACATATATATTAAAAATAACCTATTAGATATTGGTATTTTGGCTTCGATTAGGTAAGAGAGATCATGGGTTTAATCCTTGTTGCTATTATACGTTTGGATATATTATATATATGTTGCATACGTGGCACTCAAGTTGGAAAATGTATAGATTAATCAAGCCCAAGCTCTTTTCGAAGTCCTAGTTCAATCAAAAAAATCTTCCAGAAATCAAGTCTGATTTAGGCATTCCCCTCTGGAGAAAGAACTGAAGAAGATATAATGGCGACAGTTGAATGGAGACTGGCACGAGAAACGACGTCGTGTTGTTTGGGACGTTGCCCCTTCTGACGTCATTCAGGTTCTTTTTCTCACCCTATTTTTGATTAGGGTTTGTTCTTCATTATTTTTCCCACATAAAAAAATGATTTTTTTAATATACATTGAACTTAATTATGTCATTTTATTTGGTTGAATTTCAACAGAATTCAACCAGTTCCTGCAACAGTTGAATTGGAAAGATAATTTCGCCGCCGACAGATGATGATCGTGAAGGCCATTATGTGTTAATGTTGGCGAAAATTTGACTCCAGATGTAAAATTTATGAAGACTTTGTGAGAAATTGCATTTTTTAAAATAAAAAAAAAAATTGAGCAAATATTGGAGTTTTGTTTTTGGGCGCTTTTAAATACTGTGTACTCAGTGTTTACTTGAAATTAGCTACTGATGATGTATTGTTAAAAAAATTGAGGCTATATTAGAAATTAGGTTTGTTGTGAATTGAATTTAAATTTCTTAGTGTACGCCGCCTCCAGCCTCACGTCTATATAAAGGATTACGTCTGGCAATATTTGAAACCGTCCTTCGAAAATTTGAGAACACCATCAAGAAAAAACAACTATTTTTAGGTTTTACCGTCTACGACATAAACGAAATAAGAAAGTCTTATAGAATACTTTCTAGAAGTATTTAAAAGGGCAGTCGACCTGGGCTACTACGAATCATTTTGAAACAGTGTAACTTGTGAGAATTAAATTGCTAATGCTAATGCTAATGCAGCCATGTGCTGCATTCACTAGAACAATGAATCATAGACTTGGCAAATTGGGGAGGATTTTTTATTACGAAGAATTTTATTTGTAAAAGTTTGTGACTTTTGAGAATTAAAATGGATTGTTTTGGGATTTTTTTGAACAATGTCATTTTTTGATTAATGTGAAGAACCAGTCAGTTATTTTGTATAAACATTGTATTAATCATTCTATTAGTTGAATTATAAATTTTCTTCTGTGTATTGGGTAAGGTAATTGCCAGGTACGTGCACGGTAGTGCTGCCTTTGAGGTCATGGATTATGATTCCGATTAATATTTTTGGATTACTTAAATTTGATATGGCAATATGCTAGACCATCATGTAAAATTACCTTTTACTCGTTTTTCTGTTGGGGCTTTGAGAATTTGTTGTTTGGTAGTTGTTTACACTGTGTTAACTTAGTAGACATATTGTACTGGTTTACACGGGAATAGAGAGATATATATGTGGGTCATAAGAAGTGTGTTTTAACTAGTGTTGGTTCACTTATTGCGTAGGAAGTTATGAAAAAGTAGTGATCCCCCGGGGGTGAAGTCCCAGTTTTGCCTTTACATAAGTTGGGAAGTATCCTAGTAAATGGTTGGCAGTATTTGGTTTAACGGTATCAGCCTAGCATTTTTGTGATTTATACCTTATATAGGGTTTCAAGACATTATGGATTATCATATGGTCAATGAATCATGTTCGCTGTTAGCATTTTTTTTTGAATCTATCATTTAGCATTTCTCAAGTAATAGGCTTTAGCTACTAGTATGATTTTCATATAGTCATTAATTCTAGTGACAATAAGGCAATAGGTTTTGTTATCTTAAATAACCTGATTCTTCATTGAAATGCTAAAGCTAAAAAGCCTTCTTATCGAGGGTTACAATCAATGATTAATATCGATAAGAATTCATTATTGACCATTGAATTCATAATTAACCCTATTGTTCATTGTTCATATTGATGATTCAATCCATAAAACCTCCGAATTCGATTCATAATAAATGCGTTCTTATCATTTTCAGAAGAAGATTGAATTTCAGCTTGTATCCATATTATTCCCTTATTGTCAGGAATTCTTTTCAACAAACCCACCCATGATCGGTAACAAAACATTCATTGACGCATTTTGTCCATTCATACTAGTCTTTGTTGTAGAGGACCTATGAAGGTATAAATCAGATCTCTTAAGTCTTTTGGCTGTACAAGCAGATATTGTTATCAATTATTGTTTATATGATTCTTTCTTGGTGACCCTAGACTGTAATAAGCATTCTTCTTTAGTCAAAAAAATGAATTTGAATGCTAAAGTGGTAAAATAGCTCTTCTTATATTGATTAACAATCTTTATTGTTCGCTTTTTTTTGTCATCAGTTACATCTTTTTTCCCAATATAAACATTGGCTACGGGTCAAATCATTATAAAAAGATGTGATATTCTCTATGGTAGCAAATGGAGGTAAGAGTATGGGGGGGGAAAAAAAAAAAAAAATTTTAATGTAAATGATTCTTCTCAGTGTTGAGTTCCTATTTCTTTTTTACGCTTGTTATTTTAACCTCTATATATGATAATGGAGTATGATGTAATTGACTTCTCTGAATGTCCTTTCTTGTTTCGTTGCTGATTTTTTATGTTTTGGGTTTCTGTAAATTGCCTTGACATATAAATTCTAATAAGATGGGTGAAGGTTTAGCTAGTCAAATGATCACGTGCCTCTCCGATTCCGTTTTATTATTCTGCTTGTGTCATCTTAGCAAGCACTCCTACTGTCGGCACATTTGTAGCGTTTTGGATGTCTACACAACCAAACACAGAGCATGTTGCAATCAAGTAGTTTCGAGAGAAGGGCAATTCAAGATATCGTGGTGCTGCCATGATTGAAATTGATGTGCTTTCGTCATCTTGCGAGAAGGACAAAGTTTGGAATCCCAGTCGTACTTCTGGCCTTTGAAGCAAAGTTTTTTGAGTTCCAAGCTATGAATTCATAAGTATCATGTAGCGGCGCTACATAGATGGATGGTACAGCATGTTGTTATGGTCACATTGGCTGTTCTCTTCTACAAGCTGTTTTGCTTTCTGGATGCAGTTGTGGGTGAAATAAGAATTTGTTACTACCGTAATCACATCTGCTTGTACGTCCGTCAAGTTTTTTTAAAGATCGTATTTTTTTCCCCCTCTTTTAACCTTCTCATTTGTTTTTCTTGTCAGGTTTATCCAGCGCTTTTCGGTTTATGAATTTGATGAATATGCTGATACTGGCGTGCTTGTGGATGTATAGTTGAAATATTGAGCCAGACCATGTGATTTTTATCATTAGTTTTCTTTGAATTCTAGAAGAATTTTGGAAAACTGCTTATCAGTTATATTGCTGACTATTTTTGACTTGGTGACTGTGTGTTTTCGTCTCCCACACCTTTTGTTACAGTTTATTTTTCTTTTTATGTTACTTCCTTCGCTTATGTTTTTAGGGAACATTATGGTTCTTGTATGATATGTTTTCATCTACAAATATTGTTATATTGCTGAACAACTGAAGGAAACCTCCTTGGATGTGTTTGATGATGTTGTCAGGTGTTAGAAGCGTGGACCAAGTTTATAATATGATATCCTAAAAAGAACTAGATATGACCTTTCCCCTGTGGACCTTGTTTCGGTCGAATTTGGTGCGTCAGCTTTGGGAATCTGTACATGTTTGTCCACTTATTCTTTGTCGCTTTCTATCTACCTTCTTGCATTATATAACTTAACCCCCTAACCACTTAACCACACTCCCTATTCTGTTTTTGTCCAGTATCTGTTCATCTTTGTTTACTTTTTTTTTTTTTTTTTTTTTAACCTTTTGGCAATCCTTATTATGTGTGACAGATAGCATGAGTTGCAAGCACTATAATCCCACACTGATCCTTCATCCAGAAACATAACTATCTTGTGTCCTCTGATGTGTTAAAATTCCAACTGGGAGGTATTCAGCCTTTTTGCTGTTGATAATGCCGTGCAATAGTAGATTGGTTAGTTTGGATTTGCTAATAATGATGCTGGTGGTACAGAAAATGACTACGGGCGAAATGAACATTAGTTGCTGTTCCAAATTCCCAAGCAACATTACGCTTATATTGATTTTGGTTAGTACTGTATATGATAATCCAATCACAGCTCTACTGTATCCCCAAGACACTCAGAGCACCTGACTTGTCTTAGGAACAGTTGCTTTCTGGGGATGCATCTTTGAGGTATTTCCTTGTTGTTTTCAAATAATCTTTTCCTGCTCCTCTCCCCGCTGTTTCCTGTGCTTATACAGAGACCGGGGGAGACTGAGCTTAATTGACCTGTCTTTTTGGGGTCAGTACTGAGAACTAGTGGAATAATTTAGGGTGATCAATCCTGTGTTTACAGTTTTGATTGAGGATTGTGACTGAATAGTGGTTTGGTGTTGATTGGGCTTCCCAGTGATTTATTCTTTATTAGTTGGTCCCTCATGGTTTCCTTCTCTTCATGTTTGGTCGTGGTGTATGGTCTGTTGTATTAGACACAAACAGATGCATGAAGCTATTAAGTACCGACATTGACGTACCCCATACTTCTGCTCGATATCTTTGGAGACCTAGGAGATAGTATTTTATAATGGCTTCCATTATTCTTCAGTGGCATAAATGTTTTTTGTTCATTCTCTCTAGGCTAGAGTGGGTATATAGATCTCATGCCCCTGCTTCTGTCAGCAACTTGATTCGGAATTTCTCTTGTTGTATAGCCCTGTATAATGCCAGAATAACACTAATCATCATTGAAAATTTGTATGTATGTGTGACCTTTGAGGACTTAATGACCATTCTTCCTGGTTAGATATCTTGGTGCTGTGTAGCTTTGCAGGTTTGGGCTGGAGCTTTCCATGTTATAATGATGGGGTGTTGTTGTATACTTTTCGAACTTTGCTCTGTAAGTCTCTCAACATTACCTTTCAGGCTTTCAATGATCGTCTTATGAAGAAGGATGCGTGACTCTCCTTTAATGTGTTTCAGGTAGAGCGCTTCTTTTTTCAATCATGACAACCTAGAGCACTTATGCAATGATTGGAGAGGGTATTACAAACCATTTCCAAACATATGATACAGAAGAGCCACGTGATTATTGAGCATAACTCGTAAAGATTCTGTTGATGTTCCTGTTTATTAAAGCCATGACAACGTGCATATTTCGATGCTTTATCCTACCTACAATATATGCGGATAAGAAATTTACATTTTGGTTTAGATTTTCCTTTTCATCTTGTTTATTCAGTGTTTCTCCTCTTTCATCACTGCAGCAGGTGCTGAATCATAGTTTCGAAAAAGATCTCGATTGAACTGCCTGAAGGAGCAAAATTCAGAGAAAGCGTTAGGGGCTGTCACAGAAGCTTCACTGTTTAAAGGTTTTTGATCACTCTGTAGATGTCAATGACCATTTTTATTTTTTGGGTATTAGATTGTCTCATTAGCCGACCAAGCCGACCTCCCGAAAAGAAGGCTTTGTTGTTGCAATTCGGAGTGTCTCATCATTCTGCTGCCAAACAATTTCCTTTGATTGTAGGACATCATTCTTCATGTCACTCATCCATGTGCCGGGTCTTCATTGACCTGCTGTACAAGCTGTTTGAGTTTTGATCCTTCTGAGCGGCTTACTGCCAAAATGGCGCTAAATCTCCATCCCATTCTTTAAGAAGAAACCCTGAATCTTCTGCAGGATTGCTTATGTCGAAAAACCTTTTAGCATCTATCATCTCATCTGAATGCAGTGAGGTTTTTAATTGTGAGGATCGGGATGTAACAAGTATCAAAGTCATACTCAAGATCAGAGCTGCATCTTTTT
>PYUH01003993.1:225656-236931 GCA_016808085.1 Suaeda aralocaspica
AAAAAAAAAAAAAAAAAAAAAAAAAAAAAAAAAAAAAAAATTGTAAACCAAATCAACAATGTTTTTGTAATGTCACTCCTAAGAAGGCTTATTAGCTGCATGCTTGCATACAACTTGTTGGTTTTGAGGTTTCAGCTCGTCTCCAGCAACAAGAAAAAATGCTGTGTGCCTGGGAAAAATGCAGATCTTTAAAAAACTAGTCCTCTGTAAATCAGAAAATAACAAATAAAATCGCCATTCCTTAAGATACTAGTGTAAAGGCACTGTATGACTTCATTGATCGAAATCATCTCTTACCTGAAGAAGTTCATCATCTTAGTCTTTGAATCAGAATCAATGTCAGTAGATTCCAATGCCTGCTGCATGTGCTGCAGCCACCTTTCAGCTGCTTGATGTGTTACTGGAAATGGCCTGTGTCGAGCAATCAGTGCTGGATGACCTAAAAAAGACCTTAACTTTTAACAAATCAACTTTTTAAGCTAAGATATGGAGTATTTTTCAAGTAACATTCTGTATATTAGTGGTGTTATTTATCAAAAGCCCATCAAATTAATCAAAAAAGGAGATTTTATGAAATGCAATCATATACGGAGTACAATTAAATAATAATCAAGGTGAGATGACATCTTACAAATGTATATTTGGCTCTTTATTCCGAACAGCAGAACAAAACAATCTAAACAACCAAGCAGGATGGCAGATCATCATTCCAGACTCCAGAGTACATGAATAAACAATTTCTGAAACAAAGCAATACTAATCTTTGTTCACTCGGGTTCAGAAGTCCGAGGATGAAATACACTAGCATGTCCCCAAGCATCAGAAAACAACAACAACAAAGACGCAATCCCTATTTCCTCTCTCCTTAAGCAGCCATAAGTACATAAAAGATTATGTTAGCTAACAATGATTCACTCATAGAAAGAGCGACATGTTGATAACTATGTGCTGAATATACCAAAAATGTTGCTGGGACCAAATAGCAAGCCTGCTTAAAACTCACAAGGGATTAAAGGACATTGAAATACAATATCTAGTGGCAATTGGGGATCACTGTCTCCCTTCATGTTTAACCAACTTAACACTTTCCGCACAAATCTGAATTAAAGCATACATACACTGCAAAATCAACTCACAACGATTTCTTTTACTTTCAAAATACTCTTGTATTGATGATTACTCTCTGTTGGGAAAGACAACATGAAGTACTTGAAATTAGAGAAAATACAACAGAATGCAACAAACCTCATCTAAGACTGAAATAGTAGTGTCATCCATTTCCATTAGGCACCACAAAAGAATGTCTACGCACAGAAAAGGCAGCTTTTACACATCCAAAAAAAAAAAGAAGAAGAAAACCTTCTACACATCCTTACCGGTTGCTAATTTGCTATGATCAAATTTCTCATGATGCAAGCCAAAAGGCATATTGCTTTTTTGCAGACAGCACAGTGATAGTCTGATGATCCTAAATTAGAGAAATATGACTGCATGGTCATGACTAACTAGCCTATGACGGGGCAGATACAGCGTGGGTTCATTGGGTTCAGCTGAACCCCCACGGGTCCGGCGAAAAACCTGATTTTTTTAATAAAAAAAATATAAAAGATAACAATTTTATACAAAACACGTGTTAAAGATATATTATCCTCCACTTTAGTTTACTAGTCAAATTATCTAGTTTTTCATACACAAACCAAATTCGATCATTGCTTATTTGATGTTCACATTTTTTTTAGAACTTTTTCAAAATAAAACACGTAGTATCAGTTTCCCTCATCCTTCTCTCTAACATTCTACTCTCCAAACAAATCCCTACAGTTCCAAACTGACAATCCTTTACTTCTTGTCTTTTACTCCACAATAATTAGTTATTACTAATTAATACTGTTCTCTACTTGTCTTTTTTGCATTAAGCATTTGTGATTTGCTGCTCTTAATTTTTAAGTGCTTTACTTAGTTTCTTATTGTTACGTATTGATTAGTATATATTTGTAAAAATGCAAAGGTTTTTGAATATTTGGAGTTGGGACTTATGTAATTGTGTATTGATACCAACTATCAACCCAAATCCGATTTTATATCCGAATACTTGAATATCCGGCATTTCAATATTTGAACAAGTTCAAAACCCATGGTACGAATCCCGGATCCGCCACTAAACCTATCATAAATGCTTTCCAATTCTTTATCAAGGGAACTGCCAACTAAACAAATTCAAGGAAACTGCTGCAAGTGATGTAGCTACGACTGATAATGAGGACAAATTATTATGAAAATAAACCCACCTTTTAGTGTTCTTCTCATTATAATCCTACCTTTTTCAACCCAACATCTCATTTTGATCCAAAGCAAGTTGGTAACCGATTATACGAGTTAATTAGCCATATGTTTTGTTCTAATTGGTTATAATCTATCAATCAATCACTGAAACAAAGCCTTAGTCCCATAATTGAATATGGGATCATTCCGTGTGGTCATCCACATAGATCTTCTTCTTCCATCCCCTATGATTGAGGACCTTGTTCTCTAGCAAATCCAATTGTTTCATATCTTTCCTAACTCCTTTCAACCTAGTCATTTTTGGTCTCCCTCTATCTAATTGCTTATAATCTAATTAGTCAAATATCTGCAATAATTTATTAATCATTAAATTATAAATCAACCACTACAATCACTCATCATTGCAACGCCACCCAACACCCCCATCATCACTATCTCCACCAATGCCCCGGCCAATAAGCATCAGACCAACACCCATAACTAATCAGACACGAATAACACATTGAGGAGGGGAAGATGGTGGCACAAAAATGGCAAGATGCACAGAGAAATAGAGAATGACCAAAGGAGGAATAATAAGCAAGAAGGAAAGAGAAATGGGAGGACAAAAGAGGATTAATGGTTACAAAAAACTAAATAATTTTATGACCTATACAGTCGATCAATTGTAAACTAGACTATTATGAGAAGATGGGAGTTAAAAGATGGTATTATTCCCATATATCTTTCATAATAATATTTGTCTCAAAGAAAGATGCTTCAAAATTTCTTCACTAAGATCAATGAACAAAAAAAAAGGGTAGATTGATGTGTAACCATTATCAAGGAAGGAAGCATAACAAAAGCATTATTTTAGTGGAAAAGCAAAAACCAATACTATCATACTTGGCCAGTGTTAAGCATGCACCTAAAGGCTTCAAAAAGAAAAAGATAAGGAAAAATTAATGGGGAAAATCCCACCTTTGGATCATTCGCTCAAAGTAATCCGAACTTTGTATATTCTAGATATAATCCGAAATTGCACCAAATATTTTTAAAATGGTCCATGGCCTGATAAGGGTTCTTGGTAGCCCGTAGAAAAAGGCAAACGCTACATGTTTAATTCTGATTGGTTATAATTAATAATTCAAGTCTTTTAAAAATAATTAAGTTAATTAACTTTAATTCAAATTTAACAAATATTAACAACAATTTAACTCACCAAGCTAGGCTACCCAGCAGGCCACTGCTGCCACACCTAACCCACCAAGCCACCACCACTGCCACTACACCAATGACCCACACAACCATCACCTCAATAACTCAGTGTTGCCCCATCACTCTTTGATAAAGACCAAACTGGCCGCAACTCCACCATGACCACCTAATTATACACACAAGCCCAAAAACCATCCCATAAACACCACCAATCCACCATATCACAATATTATAAATACCACAACCACCACTAACACATACGCGAAAAACCCTGCTAAGTTTTATTTGCAGTGATTGTCGATGAAGGCGAAGCAAACTATGGCAAAAATTGCCCACCTTGACCACTTTTCGTAACTCCACCACCCCACCATTCGACAATTTACCAAATTCAAGCCAAAAGGCATATCGATTTAACCATTCATGGTGGTGGTGGTGGTGAAAAAATTAAATAAAACATAAAAAAAATGGAGAAGGAAAAGGGATTCAATTTGTGGTGGTAAGGTGGGTGTAGGAAACGGGTTTGATTTGTGGTGGTGAGGGCAAGTTTGTTTTGTGGTCGTGATCAAGGTGGGTGTTTCAGATGAGAGAAAGCAGTGGTGGTTGAGGAGGATGATGGAGGGGAAGTGGAAGGAAGGAAATTTAAGAGAGTGGTCGGGAGAGGAGGTGGGAGCTAGGGTGGTGGATGCCATTAGAGCTGGAAAGTGTGGTGGTGTGACGTCATGGGGAATGGGTGATGATGTTGATGATTAATGAGTTACATTATGAAGATGGTGAACAGGTGATGAATGATGATAATGAGGCAACAAGAAAATAAAGATGTTTGAGACTTTGAGGAACCTGTTTACCAGGTAAATGGTCATCGGGTGCACATAGGGAATATTTGGTGCAAGTTCAGACTATAATGGGATTAATTGAAGTTTGGATTATTTTGAGCGGAGTGGTAAAAGTTGGGATTTTCCTTATTAATTTCTCCAAGAAGGATTTGTTCTACAGCAGATGTAATAATATAGAATAGAACAATTTTACTCAACAAGTCAACAAGTACTACACTCTAAGTCAATGAAGCAGAATACAGCACCAACTTTCTCCCTAAAACATATTCTATTTTCTGGATTAGAGAATTAGACAATATTCATAGTTTTCTATAAGAGACCTCAGAAGCAACCAATCTCATAGCCTATGAAACTGCAAACTCTACATAACCACCACTCCCAGCCATGTTAACGTACGTAGTATTGATTTATACAAGATGGGTGGTTGCTGTCGTTTTCTTTGTTTGCCGGAAGTAGCTCAGATTGAAAATCTCTTTCTAGTCCTGATCATCCTATATGAAACCCTTAGAAGTTATAATTTTGAAGCACAATATGAGTTTTACCTTGGACCAAAGTTCTGATTACGTATTCACCATCTATACAACAACAGATTAGGCGTAAACTTCCTCTACCAAAAACCATTACCATTTGTTAGTAACTAAGTAATTGCATCACCTTTGTCTGACAACCACCAAAGTGCACCAAATGTAGAAGTTCAACAGTAATATAAGTTATGTTTCCCACAAAAACAGAAAATTAACTTACCTAATACAAAGTATTATAAGTTTATAACAGTTTTTGACTTTTTTTTGACTTCTAAAGAGTTCAAACATTATTAGAAGTGCAAATGACGCCCTCAATGTTTACTAATTTTTTCTGATGATATTTCCGACCATCTATTTCTTTCTCTATTTTCCCTCCTTTAGCCTGATAAATTAAATATAAACAACTTTAAATAGAACAAACAGAGTAAACACAAACAATGCCATAGCTACCCAAAGTAATCAACAAAAAGCACAAATAATACCAAATCAACATTTAATTTAATAACGATAATTCCTATCTATGTTGTATGTCAATCTACAAAGAGTTACATCTTAACCTCTATTTTTGACCTTATTTTCAGTTCAGTTCGCCCGTTTCAACTCAAAACATCACGACTTAACGTAACAACAACTCCTTGAGAGTTCAATGCTATGTACGTAGTATTATACAATCTCAATCCAATCAAAATTTAACATAAAATCATATGGAAAAGATAAAAATAATAGCATTAAATATAAAACTAGCACTCAAGCATATCATACATTCATATATTTCACTATCAACCCTGTTCATGATCCTTGTTCAATTTCTGTTACTCAAGAAATTCAAATTAAAAAAAAAAAATAATAATAATAATAATAATAATAATAATAATAAATACTCCATAATTGAATAAACAGTACCTCTTCTCTGAGAAAAGAGAGGTGGGCCCCCCATTCTCTGGACAAAGAACTCGTATTGATTCTGAATTGCATCCTCTTTCTTAGAATTTGCAAAAATCGACCTAAACCATTCTTCTTCATCCTCATATACCCTATCATCATCAACCAACAATTTAAAAAAAAAAAATTAAAATCAAATTAAGATACAAAATTACCTCCAAAAAAAAAAATTGTACCTGGTATAAAAGTTAGTGGAAAGATCAATGAAAGTCTGAAGACCCAATTTCTCAAAAAGGTTAGTGTCATCAATTGCAAAAGCATCGTTTGTAGCAACACCACTATACTCAGAAGCCTTTTGCTGAAGTGACTGCATATTTATTTATTTATTTATTAAACTTGTTCAAAAGAATTGTACAAAGTACAATTATTAGTGCCCTTTATAAAATGAAGGGCAAACGAAATAATTAAAACAATAAAAATAGAAAATATTTTAATAAAATAAAAGGGGTAGAATATGGGAATGTGAATTGGTGGTGGTGCAAAAATATGCTTTAGGTTCATGCATGAACCATGATGTTAATAGTATGAGTGAACCATGATGTTAATAGTATGAGTTTATAGAGGGAGGTTGAAAGAATATAGGAAATTGACTACTTGACGAGTTGAAAGTTGCGTAAAGCTGTGGGCTGAGTATTTGGGTGGTAGCGGAAAAAGGGGAATTTGATGGATTATGGTGACATGGTGAGGTTAGTATGGTTTAATGTCCTAACTTTAAAATTCATTTAGGTATTTTCTTTTTATGTGATTAGCAAGAATGAGATTATTAGGGTGAAATACACAATAGAATCGATTAGATTCGAATGAATTGACAGAATTAGAGTGGATCTAATCCAACCCATTATAATCCATTCAGTCCTTTCTAATCTTCTAATTGACTAATGCAAATCCTCTAATCCTCTAATAGACTAATACAAAACTCAATCTTTCCCTTTGATCAATTCTAATTTTAAAATTATTAACAAACTCTTTAAAATTAACTTTATTAATGACATAATAATCTAAATAACAAATAGAGGGTATGTATATGCTAATACTAAATATACAACTCTCATTTTATTTCCACACTCCTTCCGCTCTCACATAAATAGTTATTAGTGCTATTATTCATATGAGAATAGGAGGATTGCAAAAATCATCACCCACAAATTAACTATATTTGATACATACTTACTCCGTATATAATAATAAAACTAGTTTTTCTGCCAAGACGTTGCCTCGGACAACATGCCTAATATACTTATATACGTGTAACAATGGTAAAGTCAATTAAGGTGCTATATTAGTATGTCACATTTGATTTTTACTGGGCTGAGTTAGTTATTTGTTGTTGTTATTTAAGTTTACTATTAAAACAATATATTTAAAAGATTGGAGAAAGGTCACCAAAAACATCTAGTTGAGTTGGTAATTTTGTTGAATTTCCTTACATAGGTCTTAGATTCGATTTTTGTTGACGTTATATTCTTGGTTGAATAATTATATAACTTATATGTCTTACATATATGGCGCAATGGTTGAGTATAACTTAAGTACATTGCATACACGGTGCAATTATGATGAAGATTGAGGAAGCTTAGAAGACGCACATATGTTGTCTCAAACGCCTTCGATGAGAGGTGTTTGAGAACAATATATATTAAAAATAACCTATTAGATATTGGTATTTGGCTTCGATTAGGTAAGAGAGATCATGGGTTTAATCCTTGTTGCTATTATACTTTTGGATATATTATATCATATGTTGCATACGTGGCACAAAGTTGGAAATAGGTATAGATTAGATCAAGCCCAAGCTCTTTTCGAAGTCCTAGTTCAATCAAAAAAATCTTCCAGAAATCAAGTCTGATTTAGGCACTTACCTCTGGAGAAAGAACTGAAGAAGATATAATGGCGACAGTTGGAATGGAGACTAGGCAACGAAGGAAACGACGTCGTGTTGTTTGGGACGTTGCCCCTTCTGACGTCATTCAGGTTCTTTTTCTCACCCTTATTTTTTTATTAGGGTTTGTTCTTCATTATTTTTTCCCACATAAAAAAAAATGATTTTTTTAATATACAATTGAACTTAAATTATGTCATTTTATTGGTTGAATTTCAACAGGAATATCAACCAGTTCCTGCAACCGTTGAATTGGAAAGATATATTTCGCCGCCGAAACGAGATGATGATCGTGAAGGCCATTATGTGTTTAATGTTGGCGAAAATTTGACTCCAAGATGTAAGAATTTATGAATACTTTGTTAGAAATTTGCATTTTTTTAAAATAAAAAAGAAAAATTGAGCAAATATTGGAGTTTTTGGCGCTTTTTAAATACTGTGTACTCAGTTGTTTACTTGAAATTAGCTACTGATGATGTATTGTTAAAAAGAAAATTAGGCTATATTAGAAATTAGGTTGTTGTGAATTGAATTTAATTTCTTAGTGTACGTCCGCCTCAGCCTCAACGTCTATATAAAGGATTACGTATGGGCAATATTGAAACCGTCCTTCGAAAATGTGAGAAAACATCAAGAAAGAAACAACTATTTTTAGGTTTTAACTCTACGACATAAACGAAATAAGAAAAAGTCTTATAGAAATACTTTCTAAAGTATTTAAAAAGGGTCAGTCGACCTGGTCTACGAATCATTTTGAAACATGTGTAAACTTGTGAGAATTAAATTGCTAATGCTAATGCTAATGCAGCCATGTGCTGAATTCACTAGAACAAATGAAATCATAGACGTTGGCAAATTTGGGGATGAATTTATTTAATTACGAAGAAGTTTATTTGTAAAGTTGTGACTTTTGAGAATTAAAATGGATTGTTTTGGGATTTTTTTGAACAATGTCATTTTTGAGTTAATGTGAAGAACCAGGCAGCTTAGTTGTATAACTTGTATTAATCAATTCTATTAGTTGAAATTATAAATTTCTTCTGTGTATTGGGTAAGGTAATTGCCAGGTAGCGTGCACAGGTAGGTGCTGCATTTGAGGTCATGGATTATGATTCCGATAATTATTGGAGTAGCTAAATTTGATATGGCAAGATGATAGACCATCATGAGAAAATTACCTGTTACTGTTTTTCTGTTGGTGCTTTGAGAATTGTTGGTTGGTATTTGTTTAACTGTTTTAACTTAGTAGACATTGTAATGGTTTACGGGAATAGAGAGATATATATGATGGGTCATAAGAAGTGTGTTTTAACTTATGTGGTTCACTTATTGCGTAGGAAGTTATGAAAAAGTAGGGATCCCAGGTGTTGCCTTTTACAGTTAAAGTTTGGGAAGTATACCTTAGGAAATGTTGGGCAGTATTTGGTTTAACGTATCAGCCTAGCAGGTTTTGTGATTTATACCTTTATATAGGGTTTAAAGACATTATGGATTATCATATGGTCAATGAATTCAATGTTCGCTGTTAGCATTTTTTTGAATCTATCATGTAGGAAGTTATCAGGTAATAGGCTTTAGCATACTAGTATGATTTTCATATAGTCAATGAATTCTCAGTGACAATAAGGCAATAGGTTTGTTATCTTAAATAACCTGATTCTTCATTGAAATGCTAAAGCGTAAAAAAGCCTTCTTATCAGGTTGACAATCAATGAATTCAATGATCGAAGAATTCATTCATTGACCATTGAATTCATAAGTAACCTATTGTTCATTGTTCATTGATTATCAATTCATAAATAACCTCAGAATTCGATTCATAATAAAGCGTTCTTATCAGGTTCAGAAGAAGTATTGATTATCAGCTTGTTATCCATATTATTCCCTTATTGTCAATGAATTCTTTTTCAACCCATGATCGGTAACAAAACATTCATTGACCATTTTGTCAATTCATACTAGTCTTTGTTTATAGGACCTATGATGTAATAAATCAGATCTCTTAAAGTCTTTGGCTGTCAATCATATATTGTTATCAATTATTGTTTATATGATTCTTTCTTGGTGAACCCTATAAGGTAATAGCATTCTTCTTTATATCAAAAAAATTAATATTGAGATGCTAAAGGGTAAAATAGCCTTCTTATATTGATAACAATCCTTTATTGTTCAGCTTTTTTTTTTCCATCATTTACATCTTTTTTCCCAATATAAAAATGGGCATAGCGGGTCAATCATTATAAGAAGAATGTGATTCTCTTATGGGTAGCAAATGGAGGTAAGAGTATGGGAAATTTAATGTAAATGATTCTTTCTCAGTGATTGAGTTCCTAGTTTCTTTTTACGCTTGTTAGTTTAACCTCATATGATGATACATGGAGTATGATGTAATATTACTTCTCTGAATGTCTTTCTTTTTCGTTGCTGACGTTTTTATGTTTTGGGTTCTGTATATTGCTTGACAGATAAAATTCTAAGCAAGATGGGTGAAGGTTAGCTAGTCAAATGATCAAGTGCCTCTCAGATGTTCCGTTTTATGATTCTGCTTGTGTCATCTTAGCAAGCTACTCATACTGTAGGCACATTTGGACGCGTTTTGGAGTGTCTAGACAACCAAACACAGGAGCATGTTGCAATCAAAGTAGTTCGAAGCAATTCAAGATATCGTGGTGCTGCAATGATTGAAATTGATGTGCTTCGTCATCTTGCGGAGAATGACAAAGTTGGATCCCAGTACGTACTTCTGGCCTTTTGAAGCAAAGTTTTTGATTCCGAAGCTATGAATTCATAAAGTATTCATGTAGCGGCGCTACATGATGGATGTACAGCATTTTGTTATGGTCACTTGGATGTTCTCTTCTTACAAGCTGTTGCTTTCTGGATGCAGTTGTGTTGAAATAAGAAGTTGGTTTGACTACCGTAATCACATCTGCATTGTAAGTCATCTAAGTTTTAAAGATCGTATTTTTCCGCTTTTACCTTCTCTTTTTTTTCTTGTCAGGTTATATACAGCGGCATTTTAGGTTATGAATTTTGATGAAGATGCTGATACTGCTTCTATGTGGATGTATATTGAAATATTGAGGCCAGACCATGTGATTTTTATCATTAGTTTTGCGTTGAATTTCTAGAAGAATTTGGAACTGCTTATCAGTTATATTGCTGACTATTTATTGACTTGGTGACTGTGTGTTTCTCCACACCTTTTGTTACAGTTGAGCTTTTATGTTACTTCTTCGCTGTATGTGTTAGGGACTTAGGGTTCTTGTATGATATGTTCATCTACAAATAGTTGTTAAGATTGCTGACAACTGAATGGAAACCTACTTGGATGTGTTTGATGATGTTGTCAGGTGTTTGAGAAGCTTGGACCAAGTTTATATGATATCCTAAAAAGAAATAGATATCGACCTTTCTCGTTGGACCTTGTTCGGGAATTTGGGCGTCAGCTTTTGGAATCTGTAGCATGTGTGTCACTTATTCTTCGCTTTCTATCTACCTTCTTGCATTATATACTTAACCCCTAACCACTTAACCACACTTCTCCTATTCTGTTTTGTCCAGGAATCTTGTTCATCTTTGTTGACTTTTTTTTTTTTTTTTTTTTTTTTTTGCAA
>PYUH01003993.1:237381-251848 GCA_016808085.1 Suaeda aralocaspica
CATCCAATCTAACCGAAGAATGGTCATTAAGCTCCTCAAGGTCACACACTATACATCAAATTTTCACGATGATTAGTGTTTTCAGGCATTATACAGGGCTAATACAACACAAAATCAAGATCAACAGCTGCTGCCAGCAAGCCAGGGCATGAGTTATATACCCACTCTACCCCTCGGCTTAGAAGAGAATGAACAAAAATTAAATTATCGCCACTAGAATATGGAATGCCATATAAATACTATTCCTCCTAAGTCTCACAAAGATATCGAAGCAGAAGTATGGGGTAAGTCAATAGGGTCCTTAACTACTTCATGCCTCTGTGTGTTATAACTTACAACAGACCACTACACCACGACCACAAATGAAGAGAAAGGAAACCATGAGACCACTAATAAAGAAATCAACCTGGGAACCCCATCAACACCAAACCAATATTAGTTCACAATCCTCACATCTAACAATGCACAGCTGATCACCCTAAATTATCTCTATCCACTAGTTCTCATACTCGCCCCAAAGACAGGTCAATAAAGCTTTGGTCTCTGTATAACACACAGCACGGGGAGCCTGGAGCAGGAAAGATATTTGAAAATACACAAGGGAAAATAACCTTCAAAGATTCAACTCCCCAGAAAGCAACTAGTTACCTAAGATAACTTCAGTGCTCTGTAGTGCTGTGTGATACGTAAGCTGTATTTGGTATTATATACATAAGTACTACCAAAATCAATAAGCTTAATGTTGCTTGAATTTGGCAAGCAACTAATGTTCATTCGCCTGTATCATTTCTGTACCACAGCAATCATTATTTAGCATCCATAACTAACCACATCTACTATTGCAACGAATTATCAACAGCAAAGGGCTGAATACCTCCCAGTTGGGAATTTTAACACACTCAGAGGACACAAAATGTTGTTTTCTGGCTCAGATCAGTTGGATATAGTGCAACTCATGCATATCGTACTCCATAATAAAGGATTGCAAAAGTCTTTTTTTTTTTTTTTTTTACCTTTTGCAATCCTTTATTATGTGTGACAGATATGCATGAGTTGCACTATATCCACACTGATCTGAAGCCAGAAAACATACTTCTTGTGTCCTCTGAGTGTGTTAAAATTCCCAACTGGGAGGTATTCAGCCCTTTTTGCTGTTGATAATTCGTGCAATAGTAGATTGGTTAGTTATGGATGCTAAATAATGATTGCTGTGGTACAGAAAATGACTACAGGCGAAATGAACATTAGTTGCTTGCCAAATTCAAGCAACATTAAGCTTATTGATTTTGGTAGTACTGTATATGATAATCCAAATCACAGCTCTACTGTATCCACAAGACACTACAGAGCACCTGAAGTTATCTTAGGTAACTAGTTGCTTTCTGGGGAGTTGAATCTTTGAAGGTTATTTTCCCTTGTTGTATTTTCAAATATCTTTTCCTGCTCCCAGGCTCCCCGCTGTGCCTGTGCTTATACAGAGACCAAAGCTTTATTGACCTGTCTTTTGGGTCGAGTACTGAGAACTAGTGGAATAATTTTAGGGTGATCAAGCCTGTTAGCATGTTGTTAGATGTGAGGATTGTGAACTTAATATTGGTTTGGTGTTGATGGGCTTCCCAGATTGATTTATTCTTTATTAGTTGGTCTCATGGTTTCCTTTCTCTTCATTTGTGGTCGTGGGTTAGTGGTCTGTTGTAAGTTATAACACACAGAGGCATGAAGCTATTAAGTACCGACTATTGACTTACCCCATACTTCTGCTTCGATATCTTTGTGAGACCTTAGGAGGAATAGTATTTATATGGCATTCCATTATTCTTCAGTGGCGATAAATGTATTTTTGTTCATTCTCTTCTAGGCCTAGAGTGGGTATATAACTCATGCCCTGCTTCTGGCAGGCAGCTGTTGATTCTGGATTTCTGATTGTTGTATTAGCCCTGTATAATGCCTGAATAACACTAATCATCAGTGAAAATTTGTATGTATGTGTGACCTTGAGGAGCTTAATGACCATTCTTCCTGGTTAGATGATCTTGTGCTGTTGTATCTTTGCAGGTTTGGGCTGGAGCTTTCCATGTGATATATGGGGTGTTGGTTGTATACTTGTCGAACTTTGCTCTGTAAGTCTCTACAATTACCTTTCAGGCTTTCAATGATCGTCTTTATGAATAAAGGATGCGTGACTCTCTTTAATGTGTTTCAGGGTAGAGCGCTCTTTCAAACTCATGAAAACCTAGAGCACTTAGCAATGATGGAGAGGGTATTACAACCATTTCCAGAACATATGATACAGAAAGCCACGTGAGTATTGATCAGAACTTCGTAAAGATCTGTTGATGTTCTGTTGATTAATAGCATGACACGTGGCATATTTCGATGCTTTTATCCTACCTACAAATATAATGCGGATAAGAAATTTACATTTTGGTTTAGATTTTCCTTTCATCTTGTTATTCAGTGTGTTCTCTTTCATCACTGCAGCAGAGGTGCTGAAGCATATTTTCGAAAAGGATCTCGATTGAACTGGCCTGAAGGAGCAAAATCAAGAGAAAGCGTTAGGGCTGTACAGAAGCTTCAGCATGTTAAGGTTTGGATCACTCTGTAGATGTCAATAACATTTTTATTTTTTTGGGTATTTAGATTGTCTCATTAGCCGACCCGAAAATAAGGCTTTGTTGTTGCATTCGGAGTGTCTCATTCTGCTTGCCAAATTTCATTATTGTAGGACATCATATCTTGGCATGTAAATAATCCATGTTCCTGGGTCTTCATTGACCTGCTGTACAAGCTGTTGAGTTTTGATCCTTCTGAGCGGCTTACTGCCAAAATGGCGCTAAATCATCCCTTCTTTAAGAAGAAACCCTGAATTCTGAAGGATTGCTTATGTCGAAAACCTTTTTAGCATCTATCTATCTCAGCTGAATGCAGTGAGGTTTTTAATTGTGAGGATCGGATGTGAACAAGTTATCAAAGTCAGATGCAAGATCAGAGCTGCCATCTTTTTCTGCTGAGGTCTAAGAAATTAAAACTGCAACTATTTTTGTATATATAGAAGTGTCGAAATGTCATGAATGGTCTTATATACGTGCATATTCCTGTTCCTGTTTAATCATTCTGACTGTAAAGAACACAATTTATGCGCATGATGGCAATGTTTCCAAATGATATAGTAGCTATACTGCATCCAATAATTATTTGGTTCAACCATAACATTACAATGTGACAAAATCTCCTTCAATTAATGTTATCGTATGACAAACTAGGCAATTTATTTCAAGGCTATTTTGGGGTGTTGGGCAACCCAACCATTTATATATATGATACTTCCTACTTGTAAAGTTGTAATCATAAGAATAACTCAAATTCCTGCCCTAAAAATAACTTTTTCACTCATCAAAGTAACATTATATTGTCCATATAAGTAAAACTAATTTATCTTACAAATATCGAGCAATCAATATAAGTAATCTAATTAACTTAATTTTTTTGTAGACTATTATAAAAGTAACTCTACTTATTTATATGAGTAACCTTAACCTTATATTTACATTAGAGTAACTCTCTACCTATCCTATTAACCATATTAATTTTCCCATTAATGTGACCCAAAACAAACAACATTTTCCCATTAACGTAACCCAAAACAAAGAAATATAGGGTCCGCTTGTATTAGAGGAAAACATTTTCGCGGAAAATGATTTTTCATCATTTTTACATTTTCCTTTGTTTTGTTAAGGGGTGAGAATCAATTTTCTCAAAGGTGAAAAACTTCTTTTTAAAAAAGAAAGCGCATTTTCCTTTAGTAAGCAAGGTATGCCATTTTTTTTTCCATTCCTTACTTTTTTTTTATTTCTCTCGTTACATCTTTCTCCCCCTTTTGTTTTCAATTTTCTTTTTTGTCCATGTGTTTTCTTTCACCAAAACAAACAAATAAAAACTTGTTTTGCAATTTTATTTTTCATTAAAAACTATTGTTCTTAGAAAATTAGTTTTCATGAAAAGTGTTTTTCATCAAAACAAACGGAGCAATAAAGTATGTAAATAAGTGGCTGCACTATTAACTAATGGTGTGGCTTGCTACAAATAAAAGTTTAGCAATATGATTACATGGGATAATTAAGACATTACTAAACATGCATGTCTGGTGTCTGTAAACACCGAAATTTTAAAGTGTCAAAATTAAATTAAAATAATTATTTAAGTTAAATAAAATAAACATTTGCTCATTTTAATTACTTTAGCCCTTAAATTAAATACTCAAATTAATTTGGACAAATTATATTATTATTCCAAATAAAATAAAATGTCTATTGGGCCAAAAAGACTACATGACTTTCAAATCATCAAAATATTCTAAGCTCATATCTTTCGGGTCCATGATGGAGATATAACTCTCCAATAAATACCTATGATCACCTAAAAGAAAAAAAATAAAAAAAGAAGAAGAGAAATTCAGTTGGAAAAAGTCAATTGAAGACCATTCAAAAGAATTTACAAATTCTCTTTACCAACAATTGTAATACCCCATATTTCACGTATTTTAAGAGATTTAATTTCATAATTTATTTGAGTGTTTTTAGTATTTTTATTGAAAAGTTAAGTTAACTAAATAAATTAAAGAAAGAAAATTGAATTAATTGTAACTTAAAATAATTATTTTTTATGTTTAATAAAGTTTATGAGTTAATTTTATGTCACTTTAAATTTTATAAAATATTTTGAGAAATTTCAAATTTTAGAAATTTCAAAGTTTCCTTAATTGTTTTAAAATGAGGGCACAAAAGTAATTTCAAACATCAAGGGTATTTTTGTAATTTCGCCAAAACCTAATTTGGGCCTATAAATACCCTATTAAACCACAATTTTCAGAATCGATACTAGGATTTATGCACTAGGATTTCAAAAAAAAAAAAAAGAGAGAGAGGAAAAAAAAGAGTTCGAACAAAAAAAAAAAAAAAAATCAAAGCTCTAAGCCGCCGGACCACCTTCGTCGGACCCCCCTCCCCCCGCGCCGGCGCCTGTCACCTGCTGTCGGCCGGTCGCCTGCACGTCCCACCTGCCGCAGGTCCCAGCTCTCGTCGCCGGCCACCTCTCCTCCCCTTTTGGTGATTTTCGAACATATATATATATATATATGGTGAGGATCCCTTGAGAACCCTCTTTGCATGAGAACCGTGAGTACTACTAAATAGCAATCGTATTTGATACATTTAAAAGTTACAATCACTTATTAACAATGTATTATAACTAGGTATACCCCTAGTTTTCAATTTAAACAAAGTTTAGTTAATTTTTTAGGCTTTTGAAAATCGTACTCTATTTAGGGGGTCATAATTACTATTTATAGGTCAATTATATATGATAGCTTAAAAAACTTGAAATTAATGTTTGTAGCTTGTTATTATTAAAATCGATATAAAGTAACACTATAACACCTAAAAAAGTAAAAAAAAAAAATTTATTGAATTAAGGAGTTTTGATGTAGTTCTCACGGTTCTCATGTAAAGGAGGTTCTCATTTGAACCTCATCCTATATATATATAGACATACATACATACATATATATATAAGGAAAAAAAACTTTTCTTCTCTTTTCTTTTTAATTCAATCTTGTTTAATTATGTTTTACAATTATGTTTTAGGCATGTTTTACAGTTTTAATCATGTTTTAAAGTTATGATTATGTTTTGAAGATTTAAAATTTATATTTAGGTTTAGTCTCATATGCAATAGGTCATACAATCACCAAATGGTGCGGCCAACCCTAAAATCTTCGGTTTTTTAGAAAAATAGTTGTTGCCGTCGTCGCCGACTAATCATTGTCGTTTCTCTCTCTTCCATGTTCTTCTTCCTTCTCCATTTCATCTTCTTCTTCCTTATTCCTCTTTTCTTCTTCCTTTTTATGCGAAATCAAGTAGCAATTTTTGGTTTGTGTATGAATTTAGCAACTAAAATTGAATCAAATACCAATTTTAATGTCTTAAATTTCATCTCTTTTTATTTATAATTCGACATTTTAATACAATTTCTTGTGTTTATTGTAGAATTAAGATTCTTAGGGTATTTGATTTTTTAAAAGTAACATTTTTCTTAAATTCTTAAGTTCTATATCCATATTCCAACAAAGTAACTCATACTATATATTGAAGAAAGTAACCATTGTATCTGAGTTGAGAATAAATAACCTTCATTATTCTCATAAGTAACCACAAAAAGTAAACATAACGTATCCAAAAAGTAACCACCATTGTTCATATAAATAACCACAGTATTACAAACAAGTAAATCACAACTATCAATAAGTAATCATGCATAACTATTCTAAAAGGTAACCTCAAGTTAATAAGTAGCTAAGTATCCTGATAAGTAACCACAATATTACTAACAAGTAACCTCAGTACTACTATTAATAGGTAATCATAACACTTCTAAAATGTAACCATTCATGTAATTAACCACAATAATATTACTAATAAGTAAACCAAAATTATGAATAAGTAACCATAACTCTTCTAAAAAGTAACTATCGTTGTTCAATTATGTAACCACAATGTTGCTTACAAATAACCTCATCTTAATAAGTAGCTAATAAGTAACCATGCATAATGTTATTAGCGATTAATAATATGAGTATTACAAATGAGTAACCATAACTTATTATTTAGTAATCATTACACTATTAATTATAAACCATCAATATTTAACAAAGTAACCTGGCTATAAGTAAGTAACACTCAATTTCAAATACATAATTAATAATAATCTCTATATTTCTAATAAATAACCATCAACCATGATTCAAATAACTAATTCATATAGTTTAAATAACTAACCATTGCAATTCAAATAAGTAAAAAGTTGTTTAGATAAGTGTCAAACGTGAGTAATTATCATTGTTCAAATGGGTAACCATCATTATTTATAGACGTAACCATCGTTATTCTACTAAGTAACCATTGGAGTAAAACCCAAAACAAAAGGACGACTTTCACATGCATGGTCACACCATTATTTGACGGTGCAACCTGTTGTACAGAAAACACGCCCTTATATTTATGAGTTGTTCATAAAAAAGTAGGAATTAGGGCTCATGAAAATACTCTAAACTTCCATATTACAATCAATCATAGATTGTTGTAGTATTAATTTATGATGATTTGAAGTTTAGAATGATTTTTAAAGGTTTTAAAGTAATTTAGGATTGCTGTCAAAATTTTAAAAGTATGAATACTAGAAGTAAAAATATTATGAACATGTTTTTGAGTATGAAAAATTATTTTATTGCATAGATTATAAGTGCGATGATATTATAAGGTCCCAAAAGTGCTTTATGCATGAAATATAAAGTTTTAAAAGAGTTTTAATGAGTTTTGGACAAATATATAATGCTATGAGTTTTTATTAACATGTGTTCATGCATAATAAAAATAGTAACACATGAAATAGTAAGTTATAATTGTTTTTAACACACCAAAACATCATATGATGATCTTAGGGCATGAATCTATTGTTTATTTGTTTTAAGGTCAAATTATGATATTTAGGAAGGTTTTAAGGAGTTTTTAAGCAACTTTTCAAAGCTGCCCTTTTTAGAAAATTGTCAACAATCAAGTGTTTCGTAAAGGAAATTATAAAATAAAGTATGAAATTGAATAGAGACTATATAGGGAAGGTTTTGGACAAATTTCTAATGTAAAAAGTTGGTTTAGAGTTGTTGTATAAGTTAGTCAACATGGTTTTAATTAGTTTTGATTTTTCCTATATAGGAGATTTCGAGTTAAGCGATTTCTAGAAGTAGTAGCGGATCACCGTTATAACACAAGGTACGTAAGCACTAAGACAATCATGTAGTAAATAGGGTTCATGCTAAAATAGTTTGGATTTCATGCTAGATTTCACATAAATAGAAGTAATACTTTGTTGACTAGAGATGAATTGCATGAGAAGTTATGTTGACATGATTGTATGAAAAGTATGCATTGTTTAGTAAGTTTGACATTTGATAAGTGCATTTTATTCGTAAAATTTACCCCCTTTCCCGGATTATTTTGACTCTAACTTTGGCGCTTGGGAGCTATTTTGGCTAATAGTTGGTTGTATGGAGTTGTTTGTGCTTTTAGTGACATTTTGCAGGATTTCGGTGTTTTTGCATTGATTTCGAGGCAATTTTATGAGCTACAACTAGATATGAGGAGCCATGGGTTAGTATTGAAGTATTTTGGGAGCTATGATATAGCTTGGATGTATAGAAGACGAGTCATCTTGATTATGGCGAACAAAAGAATTTGCCCGGGCACTTGGGCATAATCCGCCGGTCAGTCGAGCGGAATTTACTTAGAAGTTTTTGGAGCTTTTGGAAGAAAACAGTGATCGCCCCCGATTGGGTGAGTTTTGCCCTAGCAGCCAGGCGGATTTCTCCCTTAGCTAAAATCACTCGCTTTGTGAGCCCGACCAGGCAGATTTCGCCCGGTTGGTCGGGTGGTTCATCCAGATGGGCTTTTCTCTATTTTAGCTCGAAGCTCGGGATTTTTAGTTTATGTATAAATAGTTAAAGTTTTTAGGCTTTGTAGCATCACATACACTACTATTAGAGCGTAGGTTTTCATTCAATTTCTCTCTCTAGTATTTTACTCTGTTCAACTCAATCATTCATTCAATACAATTCGAATGTCAGGTTTCTATTCAATTTCTTTCTTTGTTTTCTTTATTTGATTTATGTTTCTAGTTCATAGTTATTAGTAGTAGTTTAGTTTAGTTAATTATTTTTAGATCTTGTTTTATGCCCTAGAAATTATGTTCTTAGTTTGTTCAGTTTATGTTAATTAGTTTATTCAGTTCAATTATGTTTATAATTTTAGTTTTTAATATTAATTTGTTTTCTATATTTTTGAATATGTGTGAGTAGTTTAGTTTCTAGGGCTAGGGGATCCATGGATTAATTTCAGTGTTTTGATTAATGATTAATTAATGTGATTGGTGATTATCAGTTTCCGTTACTTTCTATTAAATTTTGGCCACGTTTGATTGTTAGTTTGATATTGTCGAAATCGATGCCGAGTGGTAAGTTTACCACAATTAGATCACAGGGATGATAGGCAAAACGAGTCTAAGTGAGGGAGAGCCATTAGAAGAGTTTTGAAGGAGTCTAGATTCGTGAGAATTAGTGAGCCTTAATTCAGGAAGTCATAAATCTGTTAGTTAATTGTTAGTAGGTTCATTGTTCAATTGATTCATGGTGAACCGATGTCCTAGGTTTAGTTATTGATATATTTTTGTGTTTGATTTCTGTTTTAGTAGTAATTAGTCCATTAGTTAGAAACCAATTCAAAGGTCCTTTACAGCAAAATAACTTTTTAGAATTAGTAGAATTTCGTTGCTTCCCTGAGGATTCGATCCCTACTTCCTTATCTACATTAGTTAGAGTTGTAGGGTATTTTTGATAGGTATATGACTGTCCCTTATAAATTTTGGCGCCATTGCCAGGGAGGCAATTGTTTATTTTCTGCTAATCGGGTTATTTTGTTTCTTTGTACTACCTCCATTACACATTATTTGCAACGATTTGACATAAAGTAGAGAGGAAAAATGTCTAATCGTTACAAATAATGTGTAACGGATGTAGTATTATTTTTCTTTCATCTCAAGGAACTAACTTTTCTTTGAGATAGTTCTCACGGTTATCTGTAGTTTCAGTGTTTGTGCAGGTACTAGGTTTGTATGCCAGTCTGGATCGATCTTGAACCAAAGAGATCATTACATAAGCGGAGTCGTAGAAGGAAGTGGACATTGCGGAGGTCTTATCTTTCTGAACCGACACTATCCGATCTGTCACAACTTTTGGCTGATTTGGATATTTCTGAGAAAAAAGAAATGGAGGAATCTGAGTACAACGAGAATAATTTGCCGCCATTACCATTGCCGCCGCCGCCAGCACGGTCATTGAAGGATTATTCCCAACCCAGTTCTGTAACAGTAGGAGGTGGTTATCGGTTTCCTGATACAGAGACTCTTAATTTTGAATTGAAGCCAGGTTTGGTAAATATGGTGAAAAGGAACAGTTTGCAGGAACATTAATGGAGGATCCGACTTTGCACTTGAATAATTTCCTCCAGTATTGTGGTACGATCAAGTAACATGGAGTTTCTCAGGATTACATTAGAAGAATGATGTTCCAATTTTCATTGAAGGATAAAGCTTATACTTGGTTGAATAGTCTCAATATGGACAATATCAACAGTTGGGAAGAATTAGCTCTTGCATTTCAAAGGAACCCTCGAGAGCCAACTGCAACCCTTCAAAGCAAGATCGCAAATTTAAACTAGGAGACGGATGAGACATTGTATGAAGCACGGGAAAGGTTCAAGGATCTATTGAGGTTGTGCCCACATCACGGTCTTGAGAAGTGGATCCTGGTCCTGTCGTTCTATAACGGTTTAGGGAATAAGAGCCGTACATTGCTTGATTCAGGTGCTAGTGGTCGATTCATGAACCAGGAAGTTAATGCTGCCTATGAGTTAGTTGAAGAAATTGCCATTCACAATTCACAGTTTAGCAATCCCAGAGGGCACTCGAAGAGAGGTGGATAGCATGTTGATGACAAATATGAGAGTCTAGCTTCACAGATCAATGCCATTAGTGAAAAGCTCGACAAGATTAGCACTACTTCCCCTCCACCATCATCTGTAGCTGTGACGGCTGCACTTTCAGGATGTACAAAGCCTTTCTGCGATTCCTGTGGTTCATTCGTTCACAATGCCCAATCATGTCATAGTTTGATGGAGCAAGTGTGCGCTTTCCAAGCCTATAAGAACAACCCGTTTTCTAACACATATAATCCAGGTTGGAAGCATCATCCATACTTCTCCTACAAGAGCAACAATGTGCAGAATCCACAACAATTCATACCACAACAACCACATCAGCAGATTCAGCGGTTTGCACCACCACAACCGCCAGGTTTCAATAGACCACCATTACCAGCACCACCATCCCAACCAAGCAATGAGATTTCGGAGTTGAAGAATATGATGCTATAGATGCAGAAGAACATGGAGGCAATGTAGGCTCACACAAGTAACTGTAGACCCAGCTAGCTCAGATTGCACAGTCTATAGCTCAATGGCAGCAGGGTCAACTACCTCCTCAACCAAATCCACCAGCTCCAAGGGACCATTGCAATTCCATCACCACCAGAAGAGGGACCCACTATGAGGGCCCGAAGATGCCAACTAAAGATGCTGATTTGAGATGGGAGCACATAATGGTAAGACTAGAAATGTGGTGATTGTGAAGATTGCAGAGCCTACACCTTCTAAGGAGAAGGATGACATGGAGAAGAGAGCTGTAGTAGCTGGCAAGCCCGTTGATACATGACACCTCCCAAGGTGTCACTACCTTTTCCTCATAGGGTAGACAGGAGTAAGAATGACAATAACTTCCGTAAGTTTCTTGATATTGTTAAAAATTTGCAGGTTACTGTGCCTTTCATTGATTTGATTACGCAGGTACCCACATATACGAAGTTTTTGAAAGATATATTGAGCAGGAAGCGTGAATTGAGTTCGGTAGAGACTCTTGCTTTAACTGTAGAGGCTATTTTGCATAACAAGTCTCCACCTAAACTCAAGGATCCTGGAAATTTTTCTATTCCTTGTAACATTGGTCCACTATTTATGGATAAAGCTTTATGTAACTTAGGGGCTAGTGTTAGTGTAATGCCATTGTCTATTTGCAGGAAGTTAGATATGAGTTCTTTGAAATTTACTAACATTACTTTGCACATGGCGAATAGGATTGTGAAATACCCAAAAGGTATTTTGGAGGATGTCCCATTAAGAGTTGGGAAGTTTTTCATTCCTGTAGACTTTGTTTTGCTAGAGAAGAGGATGCTCATATCCCTATTGTATTAGGTAGACCATTTTTGAACATTGCAGGTGCTGTTATTGATGTGAAAAATGGTAGTCTAATTCTTTATGTAGGTGATGACAAGGTTACCTTTAACCTTGATAGTGCATTGAAAAGCCCCATGTTGATGTAATCCTACTATAGGATTGATATTATTCATGAAATTTTTTGTGATGACTTGACTCGATCCCTTAAAAAGGATTTTCTAGGGGCCTTTTGTGTTTGGATGTTGTTTCAGGTGAAGGCAAAATGGAGTCAAATGAGTTGATCCAAGACCTTTTAGGAGTGGAGTTGAATTTAGAGGGCAATCATCAATTTTTGAAGTTGCCTTAGAATATTTGTTCAGTACAGGAGGTAGCACAACCTGAGATAAAACCCCTTCCCTCTAATTTGAAATATGCATTTCTAGATGGAAAAGAGCTATGTCTAGTTATTGTTAGTGCATCTCTTACTGATAGTCAACTTAAGAAATTATTAGTTGTGCTTAAATGTCATAAAAAGGATATTGGCTAGACTATTGATGACTTGACTGGTATTAGTCCTGATTTTTGTATGCATCACATTCATTTAGAGGAAGGTCATAAACCATGCATACAAGGTCAACGTCGTTTGAATCTTAACATGCAGAAGGTACTTAAGAAAGAAGTCATTAAATTACTTGATGCTGGTATTAATTATTCTATTCTTGATTCTACATGGGTTAATCCAGTTCAATTAGTGCCTAATAAAGGTGGGACCACTGTTGTGCGTAATGATAAAAATGAATTGATTCCTACTAGAGTTGTTACAGTTTGGAGTATGTGCATTAAGTACAGGAAATTGAATACCACTACTAAAAAGGACCATTTTCCCCTCCTCTTTATTGATCAAATGTTAGAAAGGTTAGCTTGGCATAAGTATTTCTATTATTTGGATGGATACTTGGGGTTTTTCCAAATACCCATTCACTCGGATGATAGAGAGAAAACTACTTTTACATGTCCTGATGGTACTTTTGCATATCATAGAGTGTCTTTTGGTTTATGTAATGCCCCTACTAATTTTTAATGTTGCATGATGAGCATTTTTTCTGATTTCATTGAGTCTACCATATAAGTTATGATGGATGAATTTAGTGTCTATGGAACTTCATTTGATGCATGCTTAGACAATCTAACAAAAGTGCTTATGAGATGTGGAGAGGTGAATCTTGTGCAGAATTAGGAAAAGTGTCACTTTATGATAATCGAAGGTGTTGTGCTTGAAAATTTAATCTTCGAACGAGGTATTGAGGTAGATAAAGCAAAGATACTAGTAATCGAGCATCTTCATCCTCATGTGAATTTCAAGGGGGTAAGAAACTTTTTGGGTCATGCAGGTTTTTATCGCAGGTTTATTAAGGATTTTTCTAAAATTGCGGAACCACTAACCCAATTTCGTTTGAAAGATGCAGATTTTGATTTTACTGATGAATGTCTTCAGCCTTTTAACAGTATTAAACAAGCACTTATTTCTACACCCATCATTCAGTCCCCCGATTGGGACCTCCCGTTTGAGATCATGTGTGGTGCCATTGACTATGCAGTTGGAGCGGTTTTAGGCCAAAGAAAGGAGAAGGTCCTACATGCAATCTATTATGCCAGCAAAACACTTGATCTAGCTCAAGTTAATTATGCTACTACTGAGAAGGAGTTGCTAGCAGTTGTGCATGCACTTGACAAGTTCCAATCATATCTATTGGGCTCAAAAGTAATTGTTCACACTAAACATGCTGCTCTAAAGTACCTCCTAGCAAAGAAGGAAGCAAAGCCATGGTTGATTAGATGGATTCTATTGCTGTAAGAATTTAACCTCGAGATTCGTGATAAGAAGGGAGCGGAGAATGTAGTAGCTGATCATCTATCAAGAATTCGTTTTAAGATGCAGAGCTTGCGCCTATACATGACTCCTTCCCCGATGATCACTTACTTTCTGTTGTAGTTAAATCACCATGGTTCGCTGTTTCTGCATTAAATATTTTTATTTTAATGAAGTTTTTAATTAAGGGCATTACAGCAATTTGATAATAATTATCAAGGAAATGATGAAAGTTAATGGTCTTCTTTAATCAAGGGGTAAAATTTTAAATTCATACTATCGTTTTACCGACGGTAATTTAATAGAAGGGCATTTAGTCCATAATCAAAACTTAATAAGGCTACCTCTTGTGTTTCCTAAACTATAACGGTACCTCATGCAACTTGGTAAACCTAAGAGGTATCCGGTGAAAAAGCTGTAATATTTATAAAGAAGTATTTAAGTATTATGTAGAGAAAGAATGAAGGTCTATAAATTATTAATTAAAATGATTTAATCAATTAAAGAGTATAATTTTTTTATTTTAAGGTTATTATAGTAATTTTAAATATATGATTTTGGACCTATAAATACCCTTTAAGTCATGAAATTTAGAATTTTTCATTCAAAATTCATTTTCTTGAGTTTGAAGTAAATTGAGAGAAACAGATCTAGAGAAAAATACAAAACCTAAAACCTAAACCTTCTAACTAGCCCCCCCCCCCCCCCCCCCGGTCTTTTCTCCCCC
>PYUH01003993.1:251855-322965 GCA_016808085.1 Suaeda aralocaspica
CCCCCCCCCCCCTCTCGTCGGTCTTTCCTCACTCGCAGACCCCCAGCAGACCCGTCGGCCATCGCTAGCAGCAACAGCAACCCACCGTTTGCTCCTTCCCTCCTTTCTTTCAGTTTTTGGTTAATTTTAAAAAAAATATGTTCCCTAATTTTAATTCCAATATATAATTAAATTCATGTTTTATAATCATGTTTAAGTATGATTTTAAATGTTCGTGATCATGTTTTAAAAGTATGATTATGATATTTGTTTTTAGGGTTTTCAAAAGTGCATGAAATTATTAGGATTTGTGATTTTAATGTTCTAGATTGTTATATGATGATTATAAGTAATTGTTATGATGATTTATGATCAAATTATGAAGTTTAGAATGATTTTTTTAAAATGTTTTAAGTGTATTTATATTGCTGGAAAATTATGACAAGTGTGGAAAGTATTGGTCATTAAGTTGCGTTCATACTATAAATTATGTAATTATGCTAACTATCATATAATTGTAGGTATTAAGTTCCCAGCTTATGTTTTAAATGATGACAAACTACATTGAACTATTATATTGTATGCAAGTTTATTTTTGCATGTGCAGGTACTAAAGAATTGAAACAAGTTCAATGGATGACAAGATGAAGCTCATGAAGGTTGCATGAAGACCAAGTTCATAGAGTCATACTCTTAAGTCTTAGATGCAATGTAAGTGGTATGAAGGTTTATAGATGCATTATAAAGGTTGGGATTAGAGAGATGAACTAATTATGGATGACAAGGAACCTAAAGTTATTTGTCATACATAATTATAAGTAAACTTGGCTGACTGGAACAATCTGAGAACAGTGCTGAACCTGTCCTCTCGAGTTTACTTCATACATCCATATTTTAGGAAAGTTTCTTTCCGCGCAAAAATGTTTCCAAAAATTATGAGGATGTTTGGATTGTTATATTCTCTTACAATATTACATAACATACTAGCCAAAGGCTTATTTAAGGAGATTTGCTAGCATACAAACCTAATACTTTTTGCATGAACAAAAATTCAAGAACACTCATTGCAAAAGGTTCTCTCTAAAAGTCTTAACCTAGCATAAACCTTATTACCACATTAAGGTCTTAATATACTCTCTTTTGTAAGCGTTTAGGCTAATTATCATTGAGAGAAAAGTGTTGTAATTTGAGCATTATGTGAGTTCAGTTTGCTGGGGAAGTTGATCTGGGATCATCTTCATTTGAACCTTCATAGTTGAGTGTTGAGTCGAACTTCCATAGGTGGAAGTTGGGGAATCATATTGTACATAGGTGCATAAGTGATTGAGTGTAATTCTTTTTGTTATTCTGAGTTGATTAATAAAAGGAGTGAGTGAGTGGAGGACGTAGACTTATTAGAAGTCGAACCTCGTTAAATCTTGGTGTTGTTTATTTTATTGCATTTTTGTTTCCGCTGCTTGAGAACTGCTTCTTAAAATCAATTGAAAAATTTACAACAATCTTACAGCAATCAATTCACCCCCTCTTGAGTGTCACTTGTACTTTCAATTGGTATCAGAGCCTAACTTCTTGAAAGGGTAACACCTAGAGAAGGAAGAAAAGATGAACACTCAAGAGATGATAAATGTGAATGGTAGATCAAGGCTGCTCAAATTCAATGGAACAAATTATCCTTGGTGGAAGAACTGCATGCAGAACTTTGTCATCGGTACTGACTATGAGTGCTGGATGATAATTAAAAATGGATCAAAGAAGGTGGCTAACAACACTGATGGCACAAAGAAGAAGGAGAGTGAATACAACAGTACAGATCTGAAGACACTCGAGAAGAATGCCAAGGCTATGTCACTTCTTCAACAAGGCATTGCTGATAATGAGGTAAGCCGTATCTTAGCATGCTCTACTGCTAATGAAATATGGAAAACTCTAGAGTTAGCCTATAAAGGCACTAGTGAAGTCAGGAGATCAAAGGTTGATTTGCTTATGTCTAAATATGAAACTTTTGATATGAATCGAGATGAAAATATAAAAGATATGTATACTCGTTTTATGTCAACTATTAATGAACTAAAATCTCTTGGCAAAAGATTAACCAATGAAGATTTGGTTAGGAAAATTTTGAGAAGGTTGACAGGTAAATGGCTGCCTAAGGTAACTGCAATTCAAGAAGCCATGGATCTATCCACTTTGTCTGTAAAACAACTTATTGGGTCATTAATGACTTACGAGATGTTAATAAGCACAAAGGAGAAAAGTATAACCAAAAGCTGAGGGCCGGCCTTGAAGGGAGAAGAAAATGAAGAAGATCTTGATGAGATAGGCCTCATAGCAAGAAGGTTTGAAAGGAGTCTCCTATCTCAATATAAAGGAAAATCCTGGTAGAACAAAGGCAACACAAAGAAGACCAGTATCAGCACTGGTTGCTTCAAATGTGGTGAAACTGGAGATATGATCAAGGATTGTCCGGCATGGAAAACCAACAAGGGAGGACCAATGGAGAAAAAGATGACAAAGAGAGCCATGCTTGCTGCCAGGGGTGATACTGACTCAGGTGGTGAAAGTGAGGATGACGAAGCTCTAGTTTGTGTAACTACACTGTTGGGAGGAGTAGACCAGAGGCAGACCAATTCAGGAAAGAAGGGACACATGTGTCTCATGGCAGGAAGCAGCTCTTCTGATGAATAACAGGTAACTATTTCTGATATGCAAGAACAAATGAGATATTGTGATAGAGATGAGTTACTAAGTTTTATAGATTTCGCTATCGAATGAAATGTTAAAGGCAATGCTTCTTATAAGGCTAACAAAAAGAAGTTAAGAGAAGTAACTCGAAATCTAGGCCTTAGTGAGTGCCGTTCTACTGAGCTTGAACTTATTTGTACAGAACTGAAAGAAAATATTTTAGAGCTTGAAATAAGTTTGGATCAAAAGAATATAGAACTTGAGATGCTAAAACCTCAATCAGTTTTTCAAAAACAGATTTTTATCAAAATAATAAAAGATGTTTTAGTAAGCTTAAGGAGGAAGAAGTTGAAGGTATAAATTTCGAATTACGGAAACATAAATCCTTCACTCTAGAACATTCTGACTTGATTTTAGCCTATAACTATATGATTGATGATGTGGAAGAATTGTTCAAAGAGTATGTAGATATAAAATCTTCTCTTGTTAGCACCAGTGGTTCTAGTGTTAATAACTTATGTTTGGAATATGAGGGTAAGATCTGTGATTTACAAGCTGAAATATTTGAATTAAAGAAAGATATCAATCCTAAAGTTACCTCAGGCAATCAGGGTGTTGATATTGAATCTTTACGTTTAGAATATGAAACTAAAATTTTTGATCTCCAAGTTGAAATATTCCAAATAAAGAAAGGTAAGAATACTCAGACCACTTCTGAACCAGATTCTGAATTGGTTTCAAATCTTAAGGATGAGCTTCATAGGGAAAAGTTGGATCTTGCCATTGCTGCAGAGTATAATGAAGCTCAGCTTAAGAAACTTGAAATCAAGGAACATGATTTGAGTGACTACCTAAGACAGATGAACAGTTTTGTCGATGCTCAAAGTACTCTAAACATCCTTACCTCACAATTTGGTAATCCTATGAGGTTTGGATTAGGGTATTCTGGAAGTAGTTCCCAACAACCCCAAAAGTTGGGTAGAGTTGTGACTTGGTTTTCTGAATTCAAGAGAGGTAAGTATGTTTTTGCAAAAGACATGCATGTATGCACCTATTGTGGTAAGAATAATGGACATGTTATTGAAACTTGTTGGACCAAGCAAAAACATGATAAGAGAAATCAGTCTCACGTTCACAAGGTTCATAATCAAAAGAGTCACACATAGTTTGTCTAAAAATGGAAAACATGATAAAACAAGAATGACAAATTTGAAACAAAACTGGATTAGAAAGGACAGTATCAAACCTGTTCCCAATAACAAGGAACCCAAGAAAATCTGGGTTCCTAAAACTAAACCTTGATTTGTTCGTGCAGGTTAGAGTGAAAGAAAAGACATATTGGTATTTGGACAGTGGTTGCTCAAGACACATGCTGGAGATAAAAGTCAATTTCTTTCACTCATAGCCATGAAGGAGGAAGTGTCACCTTTGGAGACAATAGTAGAGGTTTGATCAAGGGTATATGTAAATTCGGTAAGACACTCTTTTAAGCAATTGATAATGTATATTTTGTTGAAGGTTTGAAACATAATTAACCTCTTGAGCATATCTCAGCTATATGACAAAGGAAACCATGTTGAATTTGAAACAAATCTTTGTCACATAGTTAACACTGAAACAAAGGAATTGGTCTGTAAGGGGTTCCGACACAATAATGTTTTCATAACATTGTTGAGTTAGATTCCTAAGACCAGTGCCACTTGTCTCAATGTTATAGAGGATGACCATTGGATGTGACACAAGAGACTTGGACATGTAAGTTTTTCTTTGTTAAATAAACTGCGATCTCAGGACTTAGTTACATGTTTACTACATTAAGTTCGCTGCAAATCATCTTTTCCATGAGTGTGCTAAATGTAAGCATGTCAAGTCTTCTTTTTAGCCAAAGAAGGTTGTAAGCACCACTAGACCATTCGAAATTGTGCACATGGACTTGTGTGGGCCCATGCGTGTACAAGGTCGAAATGGTCATAGTAATGTGTTTGTGTTAGTTGATGATTACTCTCGTTATACTTGGACAATCTTTCTAAAATTTAAAAATGAAAATTTTGAAGAAATTATAATCTTGATGAAACAGGTCCAAAACAAAACTAATCATTAACTGGTCTTTATCCGGTCTGATCATGATTCTAAATTTGACAACGTCAGCTTCATAACTTACTGTAATGATCATGGTGTATCTCACAATTTATCAGCTCCCAGAACTCCACAAAAAAATGGAGTGGTTGAAAGGAAAACTCATACTCTAGAAGAAATGGCAAGAACAATGCTTCTAGCGAGTGGTCTACCTCGAAATTTCTGGACTGAAGCTGTGAGTACTGCATGCTATATTTTAAATAGGGTAATGTTGAGACCTCTACTAAAGAAAACACCTTATGAGCTCCTTAGGGGAAGAAAACCAAACATTGCACACTTACGCGTTTTTGGGTGCAAATGCTTTGTACACAACAATGGTGAATCAAGTTTAGACAAATTTGATCCTAGAAGTGATGAGAGTGTTTTCATTGGATACTCTTCACACAGCAAGGCATACAAGGTTTTCAATAAAAGAACCTTGTGTGTAGAAGAAAGTATCCATGTTCTATATGATGAAACTAATATGTTTAGCAAGCATGTGCAGGTTGATGATGATGATGAATTCAAAATTGGCATGCTGAACTTTGCAGGAGCTAAGGAAGAAGAAGGTGGTGAACAAGACTCACCACACAACTCTCCTAAAGAGGAAGAGTCAGGTACAGCACAAAATCAAGTAGCTCAAGAGGTAAGAGAAGAAAATAGCGACTTAGAGGCTCATCCACATGAAGATGATGCAGCTAAGACCAATATGGAACCGGGTTTACCTGTTCAAAGCAACAAAAAAAAGGGGGAACCAGTAAAGGAACCAGTTTAACATTAGGAGGCACCAATGTAAACATTGATATGAACAAATCTTTTAAGTATAAGTCCACTCATCCCCCTGATCTTATCATTAGTGACATTAACAGAGGGGTGCGTGCAAACAAGGAATTCCACTTTACAAAACTTTTGTGCTTTCTATTCCTTTCTTTCAAATGTTGAACCAACTGATTATAAGGATGCTTTAATGGATTCAGATTGGGTTCTAGCCATGCAAGATGAACTCTATCAGTTTGAGAGAAATCAAGTTTGGCATCTTGAGCCCCGGAAGGAAAACTGGAACTAAATGGGTATGCAGGAACAAACTGGACGATTCAGGTATTATAGTTAGAACCAAGGCTAGGCTAGTGGTCCAAGGGTTTAATCAACAAGAAGAAATTGATTATGATGAAACCTTTGCTCCAATAGCCAGGCTTGAAGCAATCAGGATTTTAATTGCTTTTGCTGCTCATATGAACTTCAAACTCTTTCAAATGGATGTTAAGACAACCTTTCTTAATGGTTATTTGAAAGAAGATGTATACGTGGAACAGCCCTCTTGGATTTGAGGATAGTGACTTGCCAAACCCTGTTTTTAAACTTCATAAAGCTCTTTATGGTCCCAAACAAGCTCCTAGAGCATGGTATGAGAGACTTTTCAGTTTTCTTTTAGAAAATGGATATAAGAGAGGTTCAGTTGACAAGACACTATTCTTAAAGGAAAAGGGAACTGATCGATCTGCCAGTGGTCCAGATATATGTTGATGATATTTTGTTTGGAGCTACTAACCTTGCTTTGTGTAATGAGTTTGCAGATTTGATGAAAATTGAATTTGAGATGAGTATGATGGGAGAACTTGGGTTCTTCCTAGGGCTTCAAATCAAGCAAACCAAGGATGGAATCATGATTCATCAATAGAAGTGCTTCAAGGAGCTGCTAAAGAGATATATATTGCAAGACAGCAAATCCTATGAAACACCTATTCCAACTTCTACAAAATTGAGTCTTGATGAGAAGAGAAAGGATGTTAAGGGTAAGCACTATAGAGGTATGATTGGCTCATTTCTTTACTTAACAGCCGGTAGGCCAGATATAGTGTTTTCAGTAGGGTTGTGTGACAGATTTCAAAGCAACCCTAAAGAATCTCACCTAAAGGATGTTAAGAGGATTTTAAGATTTCTCAATGGTACTAATGATTTGTGTTTGTGGTATCCAAAAGGTAGTAGTATGAATCTTATAGGATACACAGATGCTGACTTTGCTGGTTTTATTGTGGACAGGAAGAGCACTTCTGGAATGGCTCACTTCTTAGGTTCCTGCCTTAACTCATGGAGATCTAAGAAACAAAATTCTGTGGCCTTATCTACAGCAGAGTCTGAGTACATTGCTGCTGCTTTTATGTTGTGCTCATCTCTTGTGGATAAAGTCACAACTAAAGGATTTTGGGATTTGTTTAAGAAGTGTTCCCATTTTATGTGATAACACAAAAGCAATCAATATTTCGAAAAATCCTGTCCAACAATCTAAAACCAAGCATATTGAGATTAGGTAATGTAGAATTGGAGTTTTGCAGGTTAGAAGATCAACTAGCTGACATTTTTACAAAACCTTTGAGCAGAGAAATGTTCATCAAGCTTCGTACCTTGTTGGGTATGATTAAAATTAGACAATGAGCTCTTAGGTCTTGACTTGTCCCTTTGGCTAGTCAAATGATGTCAATTTGTATATATATATTTTTGTTTTTGTTTCTTTTCTGCTTTTTAGGTCTCACAAAGTTCTTATGCGATGTCGAGCTGATCAATTTAGTACTCAAGTACCTTAGCAAAATCTTGTAAAGAGTAAGTTGGCACAAACCAGTTGCAGACCATTAGGGAACCAGATTCCTGAGGCGGTTATTTTTTTCAGTCAGTTTATTTTCAAAATTTCAAATTTTTGGAAATAAATGTAGCGACGGTTATATTTATGGCAAATGCCTTTTTGGTTGAACGAATAAATATCTTTCAAATATTTGAAGATAACCATTTTGATTCAAATATTTTATAAATATATTTCTGTTCATCTTACTTTCCTTTTTCATTTCATTTCATTGATCTCATATTTTCTATATATTCTCTCTCTCGATCATAATTTTGTCTCACAAAACCTAAATTTTCTAAGTTCTTCTTGTTTCTCTCGCTAAAATCATTCAAAGTTTTTTTTTTGTGCTCAAAGTAGAGGAAAAAATTCAGTCTCATCATGTCAAAGAGAAGAAGCACACGATTGGTTTTGAAAGAAGTCAGTGAATCTCCTAAAATTGAAACGAAGAAATCATAGAAGATTATTGATAAAGTAATTGAGTCTGTGGTAGAAGATGTGTTGGAAGAGGAAATTGATGAAAAGGAAGAAGTGCCTTTGATTCGAAAGAACGGCAAGCCAGAAACTTCAAAAGCTCTCACCATAAAATCAGCCACCCCAAAATCCACCACAAAAGCGGTTACTCCAAAATTAACCGCCAAAACCACTAAATCTTCTACATCAACTTCCACAAAATCAACTACTGCCAAAAAGCCATCCACACGAAAATGCAAAGAATCCACACCACTACCAGTGGAGACTTCTAAACCTAAAGAACCTGAAATCGCTGAAGAGTCTGAACTAGAGAAGGAATCTAAATCCGAATTAGAGTCAGTTGAAAAAGAAGTCAAGGAAGAAGAAGTTGAATTAGAAGAGAAGGAAGTTGAACACAAGGAGGATGTAGTTATATCCACGTGAGAAGAATTGAAGGAAAAGAAAGTGAGTACTAAGAAACCGTGGTCAAAAGCGGTTAAGAAAGTTGAGAAGAAGGTCACTAAACTGACAACCACAAAATCCAAAACACCCATGCCTAAGACCACTCCAAAACCAGTGGAGAAATCGAAGAAAAAGGAAGATGCTGAGTATGAAAAGGAAGTTAAGATAGCTTCAGAGAAGGAGGGCACTGAGACTATAGCAAGCAAAGGTGCTCGAGTAAAAATAGTTTCCAGGAAGGGTGCTGAGGCTTCCAAAGGCAAGGCTATCATGCGCGAAGCTCAACCAGACCAGCCCACAACAGGGCAAAAGAAAAGGCAATCTACTATTATGGTATCTTCAAGTGCTAAATCCAAGAAAAGTAAGTCTGCCACTCCTCAACCCCTTTATAATCTTAAATATAGACAAATTCTGGTAGGATTTCTGTTGCAAAGAGTTGGGTTGCACAGAAGTTTTTGGTTGAGGTTAAAGAGGCTTTAGATTTTCAGAAGTAGTCTTTGTTGTTTGCTAAATATCTAGATGTTTTCATGCCACTGGTTGAAGAAATTTATGAACACCTGCATACTAAGGATGATGGATCCTATTTCTCCTTTGTTAAAGATACTCCTATTAATTTGTTTGAAATTAAAATAAACTGGTCCACCTATTAATTTGTTAAAGATACTCCTATCAATTTGTCAAGGAAGTCACAACAGAACATATCTAGACCAGATTGTTTACTGGTCCACCTGATCCCAAGCAGGGGTACTCCATTAGCCACCTAAAGGAGCTAATTATGAGGATATTCCATACCATAGCCTCAAAGATTGTGTGTCCTAGACCACAAGGTCGTATGACTGTACGGTTGATGGATAGTGTTCAAATTTACTGCCTCATTGAACACATTCCTGTCAACCTCCCTGCTATGATGTTAAGTCATATGATCTGCTGTGTGGAGAAAGCGAACCATGCTCTTCCCTATGGAGGATGGGTGACCTTGATATTTGGAGATTGGAAGGTTCCTATGGTGGGAGATTATGGCACCATGTCTCATCTCACCAATCAGATAATAGGTCCAAAGGGCACGACATATGGAGGTGGTGTTTTAAAGATGAAGGATGAGGAGAGGAGTGATGCTGGTCTTGCTGGGACCAGTACAAAATCAGTTCAGGAAACTTATTCCTTGGTAAAGCGGCTATGTGACCAGAATCAACTCATGCAGAATATGGTCAACAGTGTCACTATATTATGTGTTGCACTTCAGGATTCCTACAGGAGAATTGAGGTTTGTCTTGATAAAGCTGGTATAACTGCAGTTGAGGATTCTGAAGATAAGGAAGAGTCATCTGAAGCTGTTGGTGATGCTGATGATGAGAATGCTGAATTGTTCTCTGAGAAGAATGAAGAAGAGGGTAATTAATGAGGAACATGATGCAAGTGCTTCAGAGGAAGAGGAAGATGATGGGACTGAAAACGACTCTGGAGCAGATTATATTTCCTTTATTTCTTCTTATCTTCTCTTATTGCTGCTAACCCCTCCTATTTATTGAACACTTATTCTGGTTTCCCCTTTTCCCTATTACAAAGACATTATTATTATGTAATTTGGTTCAATGCTGGTTTGTAATAACTATTCAGGACAAGTAGATTTGGTACTTTGACAGGAACAATGGTTGAATCAACATCTCTAGAATGCTGTTAGAACTACCCAAATTAGCTGAACTTTATATAATTAGTAGTTTAACTACTGATTGTGTTTAGTTGTTTGTTTACAAGCTTTTATTCATTGACTGTTTTGATTATGCCAAACGGGGGAAGCAGGTGTGAAGTTCTGATCTCTTCTACCTATCATAGGGGGAAGCAGGTCAAATGAATGTTATTAATCTATGTGTGTTGCAGCAACTAGAAGTAAGATTAAAGGTCTTGCTAGTGGTGACAGACCTGCATGGTCTGGAAGTAAGTGTATTCAAAGCATTTTACTTCTTATCATCCCAACGGCTTGGAAACAAGTCTGATGAACTTACTGATGTTCTTATAGTGAATGCATGTTTAAGTCTAAGAGCTCTGAGTCTAATTAGTATTTTCCCTTGGTACTTAGAAACTCTTTCTTAAAATGTTGTCAATTAGAGCCTGTTTACTTCAACTGAAAATAACTGAACTGAACTGATTGGAGCTGAACTGAAAGTTTTTTATGAAGGATTAATGAGTAGCAAAATAAAGAAGAGATGAACTGAACTGAACTGAACTGATTTTAAGCTGAAGTAAACATGCCCTTAGTTGTGAACTGGTGTACTTGTAAATGATGCTTGTTGTTTCTACTAGAACACTACTACTGGAACACTGCAAGAGGGGGGTGAATTGTTGTGTGGAACTTGTTTATGAAATTTAAACAAATTAGAACGAAATAAAGAGTAGGAGAGATATTTCTACGAGAAAAACTTCCTTGGCCCAAAGGAATAAAACTCCGATCCACTTCTATTATAGGCTTGTAATACTTTTTACAACCTAAATTCTCTACTTTCACTCGTCAGTTCGTGTAGGAACTTGATTCTCAATTCTCGCTCTTTTTCTCTTTTTCTCCACTCTTCTCTTTTTCTCACACTTCACTTTTTCTCATAGATTACAACTCAATACAGACTCTAATACATTGAAAGAACTTGTAAACTGGACTGGAACATCAATTGAAACTTAGACTCGTATGAATGCTCAAGTGTGTTCTCCACTGCTCTACCTATTCTTCTGAAGTTCTTGGAGTATTTATATAGCGATTCTTCCTTGTAAACACCAGCCGTAAACCACGTACATTTCTCATCCACTACTGCATGATTTCTCCCCATTAACCCACGTTGTAAGACCAAGAGAATAGGACATTTTTGACTGAATTTTTCTAACCGTTTAATTTTGTCCATAATCCCATGATTTAATTTCTATAATCTAGGATTGCCTAACAACTTTTATTTGACTTCTTAAAAACCCTAGATGTCGTTATTTATTCTTCAACAACTAAGTCAGATTTTTATCTCCTAAAATTAAGGCATCATGGAGAAGGTTTTTATAACCTAAATTACAGTGTGAATTAACCTAGACTAATTTGTGGGATAGATTCGTTTTGACCTCTAGATATGATGTTCCAACCAGAATTAAGACTCCAACGTATTTACAGAGATCCTAGAAAATTACTCTCATAATCTTCTTGGAATTCTCTTCTCTTCACTAAGACACTTCGTTGGAATTGCCTTGATGTTGTTCGCTTGTTCCTGTAGGAATAACTCGATTCTCGTACCTTGTTCCTACGCAACTGTGTTACTCAGGAACTTCTCTTCTATCTTAAGTTTCCCTTTGCAAGCTACTGTCTAGGAACTTCTCTTTGAACTTGGTTGTTAACTTGTCACGTTCCTACTCTGGAATGCTTCAATATAGTTCTAAGTTCCTTACTCTTTGAACTTGTGAAATCTCATAGGAACTCAAAGTATTTATTAGTTAAGTTTGTTTGTGGTAGTCATCATCAAAACTTTCAATTCATGGTTAAAAATTTCCCTCTTTTTGTTGATGACAAACCAAGGCAAACAAACTTAGAAAAAGTAAAAACATAAAGAACATATTTTTTTGATTTTTATGTTTTTGAATTTTTGAAAATGTAAACTACTGTACACTAAACTAAGACTAAGACTAAGATTATTTACTTAGAATTTTGTAGGTTTTTAAGAGAGTGAGAGAGAGTTAGGATTCAGACTTGATTTCATTATGCAGTTGTTTTGCCTTTCTCTTCCCCCTTTTGGTATCATCAAAACTTAAAACTATGTTCCTTTTGGAACTTCTCATCACAACACCATCATTTCATATATAATGGTAGAGACCCCGCTTTTGGAAATCTATTATGTATCTCAAGCAGCAATCTAGCAATATTAGCCATCAAGATGCATCTAAAGACTTAGAAATAGAAGTATGACAGATACATTCTAAATTAAAAATGAAAGAAAGCAAGAAAATGATTCACTACCCGTACTAATAATAATTATACTGAAAAGTGAAAGAAAAGGAAACAACGAAAATAAAGCAAAAATAAAAACTAAATAAAATAGAAATCCAATGCAAATATTACAACCATATTGAAATAAGTTTTAAACAAGGGTAGTGCAATTATGAAGGAGTGGGATATAAAAGGGTTTAGGAGGCAGGGGTAGTTTCTATAGGAACACAGTCAGCTGAGGTTTCTTCAAGAACAGAGGTAGGGGTTGTTTCCATAGGAACTGAAGTGATGGGAACCTCTCCTTCTGGTGCTGCTTCGTCAACATGAGTTCCATCCTTAACTTCAGCAGGAGCAATTCCAGTAGTCTCAGACTGAGTTCCTTTCGCATTTTTAAGCTCTGCAAGGCATGCCTTAATTTTTGCATGCTTCTTGTCGTAAGATAACACAAAGGAACTCAAGGTCAGTCTCATCATAAAGACTTGACCTTCAACATCCTGCTGTTTCTCCTGAAGTTCCTTGAGGAACTATTCAAACTGCTCAGTCTTCTCAGGAACCAGAACCTCAATTTCAGTGGTTTTTATGCCCTCATCCTCAAGATCAATGGTAGGAGTCTCACTATTAGACTTGTTAAGAAGTCTCCTACTCTTCCTCACTTTTGATTTTTCCTATTCCTCCCTCTTATTTTTCTCTTCTAGCCTCGGAATCTCAGTGTACCATTGAGTATGCCCCCGTAAAACTCCCAAATTCAGTCCATTCAATATAGAAACTTGAATGTACTGCTCCTTCTTTATTCCTACTTTCCCATACCCCTCCAATGGAACATTAAAACTTTTGAAAATTTTGGTTAACAAGGTTCCATATCCAACTTTCAAACCACTTGGAATAGTGTGATCTAAGTGTGAGATCATCAAGCTTGTGAAATTAACTTGCACATTAAACAAAAGACATTAACTAACTGCACAATCTAACAAATTTTCTTCACCCCTCTTCTGTGTTTGTGGGAACACAGTTCGCCTTACGACATTAAACATTAATTTTCTAAGAGGTGAAAGCGAATTATGATCGATTTTATTCACTCCCTTCTTCCTTCCTAATTCTATCAACATCTCATCCTTTCCTACCTTCCTAATCTTCAGATTATATCTACCCTTAAAATAATTATCATAACCTTCATTTGGAACCTCAAACAACTTAGCCAAATAATCAACATCAAAAAAAATCTCAACATCATTCACGGAACTAGTGATAGTTCCTTTAGCGAATCCATAGTTTTCACAAAATTCGTGGATTGCTCTAGAATACGTATCATCAATTCCGTGCTCGGTCAACAATTTTATCCACCCTTGATTATCAACAACATCCAATAATTTGACATAACTAACCGAACTACACCAAATCCAATAACAAACCCGGAACATACTTACTTGCTTTTGCTTCCAACGTTTTCGTTGAGTCATCCCCAACATCTACATCTTTATCTTCATCACTTGGTTCGACTTCCTCCCTTTTTCGTTTTTGGTCAGCCATGGAGGAGCTTGGTTTCAATTCAGATTTTCCGTCGAGTTTTTCGGCCGGTCTTTGCGTGGGTTTGGTTGTGGGGGTTTGGATTTCGGTTTCAAGAGAAGATGAGTGTTGAGTATCCATGGTTAATGAAGAGTTTAAGGTTTTGAATTTTGGGGTTTTTGAAGAGTGAGAAAGTGAAAATTGATTAAAGGAGAGAGAAATTTTTACGGGTGAGAGTGAAAAGTTTGGTGTGAATAGTTGGGTGATTAAATGGGTATTTAAGGGAAAAGTAATGCATGTATATAGGATAGTTAATTTGGTATCTTTTGGTGAATTCCTTCTAAATGCATTCCCCCTATTTACGTGAAATTGGTTGCAAAATTTGTTCATGGAATTTAAAACTCAAAGTTAAATATATACATCATATAGGGTAGGAATATGAAACAATATATATAAAAATTAATTTCTGGAAATTAAAATTAATTTATGGAAGTAAAAAAAAAATTTAAAAGAAATATATTACATGAAAAGAGGGAACATATTGCACAGCATCTAATTAAATCATCTTAGACAAGAAATCATGACACTAAGGATAATATTGATAGACATTTGCGAGTTATATCGAAGTTCCTGCAGGAACATGCTTTCGCACAAGATTTGAGATGAAAAATGCATATAGGAACTTCGTTACAAATACGGACGTACCTGGAGGAATTTTATGGCTTTTATTGCAATTTTATCAATCCGAGTTCCATTCTCATCTTCTCATATCTTTCTCTATTCAATGGCTTTGTTAAGATGTCTGCAATTTGATTTTTAGTTTGACAAAATTCATGTTTTATCAAACCTTTTTCTACATTGTCCTTTAGAACACTAGTACAAAAAAACACATTTGCTGCGGTTTTCTTCCATTCATCTAAAACCGCAGCAAATAATCGGAAAAAATAAAAAAAAACCCGCCCTTTATTATTTGCTGCGGTCTTTTAGGAACCGCAGTAAATAATATTTTTTGCTGCTTTTTTTTTTCCATTTGCTGCGTGGGTTTTCATCAAGCAGCAAATAAGAAGCCTGTGTTTTGTTCAACGCACAATTCAACTTCATTCCTTCAATTCACTTCTACCTTCATTCACTTTTTCCCTCCTTCATTCACCCTATCTTCTTCCTTCTTCGTCCCTCGTCCTTCCTCCTTCCTCGTAAACCGCCATTGCTCCACCACCACCAACACTCCACTTGCTCTCTTCTTCTCACTTCGATCCTCTCTCACTCAATATAAACTCTCTCTCACTCTCTCACTTCCTCGTAAACCAAAAAACAAATCTTCACTTCACTTCGATCCTCTCTCAATTTGCTGCTGTCGAATTCGTGAGTTTTCATCAACACCAGGCGTGAGTTTTCCAAGTCGATTTCGCGCTTGAAGCTGTCGAATCAAAATCTGCTGCTAACCTCCAAACGAATTCGTGGTTTGGGATTTCTCTTCTCCTCTTTTCTCATTTTTTAGGGTTTTTAATTTCTGGGTTTAGGGTTGTTGATTGTTTTTAATTTCTGGTTTTCGATTGAAGCTTGAAGCTTCCAAGTCGAATTAGGTTGAAGCTTCTGTCGGTGTTCGTGGCTGAAGCTGCTGTTGTTCTTGCTGTTGCAACGTATTCTGCTGTTTTAGGTTTGGGATTTCTCTTCTCTTCTTTTCTCATTTTTTAGGGTTTTTAATTTTTGGTTTTAGGGTATTTGATTGTTTTAAATTTCTGGTTTTAGGGTTTTGATTGTTCACTATTTTACATTATGATGTCCTGTTTATTGTTTATCTATGGCAATATTTGAGTAGCTTATCATTTCCAATGATTTTCTTATACCAACATACTAAATAAATCATTTCCAATGTAGTGTTAGTATTGATATCAAATTCACCCGAAGGAATCCATTAATTGATTTGCTAATTAACAACTTTGATTTATAAATTCGGTTTATTGTTGATAAAATTCTGCTTGAAATTTAGAACTATGGTGTTTCTTACTTAATTCTAGTTGCAAATATATACAAAAAGTAGTGTAAATTGGATTGTTTATCAAAATTACATCCAATTTGATATGGACTAGGCTTCTCGGCTTCACAAGTTTTCAGCCATGGAATATTGTTTCGATTTTTGATTGTTCAACATAAACGACGGTGGCTTGTTTGATTAGTCTAATTTAGAGACTTTTATTTTGATTTTGTGGTTTGATTGGGCTGAAAATTGTTGCTAGGTTAGCTATAAGGTTGAATTGTTTCGTGTGGAAATGTGAATCGTGGGCAGCGGCTATAATAGCCTCATAGGAAGCTCGTGGAAGCCAAAGTATATCATATAATGCCATGGGACCTGGGTTAAGCATAAGATTGCAATTATTAAGCTGTAAAAATTGTTTCCCTCCAACTCGTTTACCGAATTTTTGTCAATTCAGTCCACCACCAAAAGACCAATAATTCAATATGTTTGGTTTTTTATTCTTTTAAATCGAGTTTTCTTAGGCTAAGTAAAGATTTGGCTTGTGATGTTCTTAATGATTATGTCGGCTTATGTAATATGGTGGGACTTGATTTTCAAAATCTTCTCATGTAATGTAGGTTACAGTTGAGCGATTCAAGCAACAAGTTGAGTTCAACCTCTCCACCCTCAGCTTGGTACAAATTGTTACTTACACTTATAATGTTTCTGAGTTACTTATTTAGAAACTACAAATGTAAAATGATGGACATATGAGATAATGGTGTAGACTGTAATTTAGTTTATATGCTTGGCAAATGTATTAGTTTCCTTATATATTTTGGCTAAATTATTAGTATAACACATGTTTATGCTTTCCCATGCTGACCTAGATACCCATTCATACTTACTCATTAGAGTAAGTGTTGATAGTCCCCCCGTTTTTGGACTGTTCTTTGGACGTCTAATCTCACTTAGGTGGTGAATGTTTTGTCATTTTGACCGATCCATGAAATCTAGGCATGTGTTTCCCTTTTTGTTTGTCGAGTACAAGTGTTGATTAATGCAAATTATCTACATTTGTACTTGGAGACTGTAGGGAGATGCTGCCGGATTTTCGTGTGAATCGATCAAATGACAAACATTCACTAGTGGGATTAGACGCCAAGGCTGGTTAGGTTGGAGTGATAAGGACCCTTGGACTACATGCATGAAATTATGGTGTTTGCCTGCACTTATATGACTAGATCCTATATACTTACATCCATGCTTCTCTGAAAATGAATGTGTAATTAATTAAACTACATTGCTTATGTCTAGTGAAACATGACAAAAGACCGTTCTTGGATGTATAATTGCCCTGACAAAGGCAAATTTGTGGATGGGGTGTTTGAATTTTGCGATGTTGCCGTAGCATATGAAAACACCAAACAGAGCGGGGGCTTTTATTGCCCTTGTTTCAAGTGTGAGAATGATTGTAGGTTTGAGAGCATAGTTGTTATTAGGGAGCATCTTCTTCGTTTCGGATTTCGACCTGGGTACTATGTTTGGGTTTTTCATGGTGAGACCGGTGTTTACCAGGGTAATTCTGAGTCAGGTAATATGCATCAAAATGTGGAAAACACCATTGGCACAACCAATAATGATGTCTTTGAAAATGATGTCGACGATTATGAAAATGAGGGTGACCAAGTTCAGAACATGGTGGAGGATCTTGAGGGTGACCGTGCTTTCGAATTCATTTCAGAAGCTTCTCAAAAGCCTCTATACCCGGGGTGTACTAAGTGGACGAAACTTTCATGTGTATTGGATCTATTTAGTTTAAAATCCGAAAGTAATTGGACGGACTCAAGTTTTACAAGGTTGTTGGAAAAGTTGAGTGACTACCTTCCGGACGGCAATGAACTACCTAAGTCGACCTATTATGCAAAGAAGCTAATGTTTCCATTTGGGTTGCAGTATGAGAGAATACATGCTTGCCCGAACGATTGTGTCTTGTACCGGAATGAGTTTGAAAGCTTGGACAAGTGTCCAAAGTGCAGTTTGCCCCGGTACAAGCGGGAGGGGGTGCGAGCAAACTCAGGTCCTCCATCCAAGGTGTTGTGGTACCTCCCCATAATACCATTCCGACGGTTGTTTTTCAATTACACAAGACGCTAGAGATTTAAGGTGGCATGCAGAGGTAGGAAGATTAAGGGTTTGCTCCAAAGCCTTCAGATGGAAGACTATCAATAGGAAATATAAGACTTTTGGGGCTGACAATCGTAATTTGAGGCTAGGGGCTGACAATCGTAATTGTTTCCCCCCGTGGCTTTGCATGAAACGGAAGTATCTTATGTTGTCTCTTCTAATCTGTGGTCCCAAACAGCCTGNATATCTTATGTTGTCTCTTCTAAACTGTGGTCCCAAACAGCCTGGTAACGACATTGATGTCTACCTACAGCCACTTGTTGATGACTTGCAAAAGTTGTGGCATGAAGGGGTATCTGTGTACGACGCTTATGCGAAGGAGACATTCACATTGCATGCTATGCTTTTGTGCACCTTAAATGATTTTCCTGCGTATGGTAACTTATCCGGTTACAAGAACAAAGGAACGTATCCGTGCCCTATCTGTATGGATGACCAGGATGCCACTTGGGTGGGTAAATATGTTGATTGGTGCAACCGGAGGTTCCTCCCACCTAATCACCCTTTTCGTAAGAAAAAGAAGGCATTCAATGGGAAGGTAGAAGATTGTGTTGCTCGTCGACCACTNTTCGTCGATCACTAACCGGTTATGAGGTTTACGCACAGGTTAAAGGTGTTAAAACTACCTTTGGAAAATCCAAGCACTAGTAGAAAAATTGGATTTTGCTGCGCCACATTTGCTGCGGTTCTTTGAGATTTTTAAAGAACCACAGCAAATAGTTGTTAATGATACCCAATAAAAAGTATTTGCTGCGGTTGATCTATTTGCTGCGGTTCTTTTTCTTATTTGCTGCGGTTACAACCGCAGCAAATAAATCAACCCAAAAAAAACGTTCAAGCCCAGCCCAAACGAAGGGCTATAAATACAAAAACCCTCCATTTTTCCACCAAACCCTAACTCCCCTTCATTCTCGCCTCTTTCCCTCTCATTCTCGCCTCTTTCCCCTAACTCCTTCTCAATTTCTGATCTCTCAATCTCTCTAACCCTAACTCCCTCTGTAATTCTCGCCTCTTTCCCTCTCATTCTCGCCTCTTACCTCTCTCATTCTCATTGTTATTCGTCCTCCCCATTTGAAATGGTTACTTTACTATGTGCTTTTAATTGTTGTTTTTGTTTATTTGTTTTTGTTTTTTTTTTTTTTTTTTTTTGATTCGATGGTGAATATTTGTTTCGATAGTTTTTTGTTTTTTATTTCTCTTGTTGTAATGTTGGTGTTGAATTGATTTTTATTATTTGATTGTTTGATACATATTGAACAAATTTCGGCAATTTTAGAAGCTTTGAGGCGATATTCGAGCTTGGGTCAATTTTTTCCAGTCTATCTTTGAGGTAGTTAGGTTAATCGGAAAATACCCCATTTTTTTCTTTTGATTGTTTTCTGACTCTGGGCGATTTTTTTTCTTCAAGATCTAATATCCTCAACTGGCAAGTTTTCTTCTTTGTGTCGGCTGGTTATGGTCTTGTTTAGTTAGTGTTTTTTTATTACGTTGTTGACTGTGTTTGTACTTGGTGTTTTTACAGTGTCTCTGGCTTGTCTAGGATGCAATTATGTTGGGGTTGCTCTGGCTTGGAGTGTTTTTCCTTTAGGAGGAGTATCCCAGATCTTGGCTGGAGTGTTTTTTTGTCATGTTCTTTGTGCTGTTATTTCACAAGGAAAGGCAAACAATCATCTTCAATTGTTATTGTTCGGCAACATGAGCATGTTTTCGTATTCGTTCTTCCTTTTTGAATGCTTTTGGACTGGCTATAACGCCTCAGCATAAAATTGAGACTTGAGAGGTTTGTATGGAGAAACTGGGAGTCTTACAGACACGCTCAGACAACTGGCTTTTGTTTCTTTTCTGCTGATCTGCAATTTTTTTACATTTTATCATATTTTTTTTCTGCAACTTGAGCCATTGTTGAGTTTGAATACATGTCACCTGTAGCCCTTCAGTAGTAGTCATCTGAGTATCTTGTGGCGGCATTCTGCAGGGTATAAGCTTCGAGAATGAAGCATCTGACCTATTGAAAAACTGGTGCGATATGCTGAAGTGTGACAACATGGCGTCTGGTCCAAAACCTTGTTCAGCTTTCATAGGTTAGTTTGAACTTTCCTACAAACCTTTAAGTTGCATAGAAAGCAATGTGTAAAGGCTAGTGTGTGTGATCTCACAAAATGTTGTTTATCGTTGGCTATACAGCAACGCGCCATATCTTATATACTAGCTTGCTTTAGTAAGATTTTCATATCGCACACTATCTGTACCCTGATGCAACATGTTTTGTTTGAATTCTTACTTGATCTTCCATGATGCGCTGTGAGTATAATGTGATAAGACAGTAAGAGGAAAATAAGTTAAAATGTTTACTTACGTTACAATTACAAAACCCGATGAAACTCTGTATTCAAGTCAAATTCGACACCCCCCGAATATGACAATGCTAAACCTCCAGGAATCACTGACTAGGCTGTTGAAAGTCGTAGACATCAGTTGTGCCTTTGCAGACGAAATAACTATCTATGTAGTATTAGTCCGATGTAGAACAAAAAAATGTGTTTTGGGGTGAGGGATTGGATGTGGTGTTCAAATTACTACCGTGTAGAATATAGATATCAAGCGAATGGTCTAGATCAGTTTTCTGGGAACGCTCGGTGTCTGCGATTGGGATTTTTCTGGAATTCATTTGGGTCATGGAACTTCGTAGACAAGAAACTCTTTGCAGTAACTGTGATGGTGATTATGCTAGACTGGAAAAATCCTGCCTATAGGGTAAAAAATTAAAAATGTCTTACTCTGCGATATTCCTATGAGTACAGGTCCCGAAAATTACTTTAAAAAAGTTATTTTGGTTCCATTTTCATTTATGGTATTTTTGTAATACATATTCTTTAGTCTAGTCCCGGCAACCAGAGTTTGACGTCCTGCAACATCCATGTTTACTTACATCTAACAGTCTGAAAGTAAACATGGTCTTTTGAATTTGATCTTTTGGCTGCAATAAATACAAGCATGGTTGCCGAACGGCGGTGGTTGTGGTCTGCTTCAAGTGTTGAATCTGTGGGTAGGCCTTGTTTCATGAATGCTCTTACTTATAGGCCCTTTGGGTGTAGGAGAGGGAGAAACAGGCTTGCATTTGTTTTAACCAACTGTTCACTAGAACTTTATTTTTGTTTCATGTTGACTTTAAAGGTCTCAATGTATATGCTGCGTCCTTCTGCCATGCTTGCTTTAATTCCAGTGAGAACAAAAAAAGTGACACCTTGATTGTAAACTAAGGTATAATAAAAATTCTTGTACTATTTTGAGCCATATCTGTCAGGTCCCACTGCTCTGGTTATGCTATCTTTGGCTTGACCTTTCTGGGGGCTGATTTTTATACAAATGGGAGCTGGGGAGCATTGGGCATACCTGCCCAATTTCTCAATGATATTCATGACATTTATTTTGCTTTTATGTACTTATGGGCGCTATCAGTCAGATTCAGTCATATCACTTACGCGATGCAAGTTTTACTCAATTCGTTTCTTGTTTGCATAGAGGGGTTTGGTACTAGAAATGAGATGAGTTGTTCCTGTGTTCCCATACCATGGGGTGTGCGAGTCCTAATTTGCTTATGTGGTGTTCTGCACCTTGTGTTTTTTGTTTGTGATTCCATTCTTTCCAGACATGGGTTGAAAACAAGGGTTTGCTTTGATCCTTCCTTACTTATTCCTTATGGTCACAAATGCCTCCTCTTAGTGTGATGCATTTTTGAATGAGTATCGAGTTCCCTATAGTCCGCAATTGCTAATACTAAAAAATGAGTCCTTAGATCCCTGTTTCACACTAATTATGGCATGCTGAGTTCCCTGTTAGACCCTTTTAGTCCCTATTGTTCCAAATGATTGAATGGACGTCAAGTGATACCGCCACACCCCAACCATGGTCCTCACATCATGTGAGTTTAGTTTGTCCAGGCTTAAATAGCCTGTTTGAAGGATACCTAACTCGATGGTGTGTGATCGTTCACCATCTTCCTAGGCAGATTATTTCCAGCAAAACATAATATAGAGTATAGTCTATTGCTTGTGTTGGTTGGTGCGTGTTGTGTTCTTGTGGCTATTGCGTGAGTTGGTGTGACATATCTAATATATGAATGTCTTTGTGATTGAATTTGCTTGTTTATCATTGAGTTATGGAATAGAACACTATATTAAAATAAATGATGAATGAGACTACTCTATATATAAATGATTGAAAACAGAATGGTTTGAATGCAGTATGGAGTGCTGGAATGAGATATTTAGCATGAGTTGAGCTTATATTGATTTTTATGAATGGTAATGCTTGAATGAATTGAATTAAATAGGAGGCATGGTGATGAATGTATGATATGGTTTGTAATAAGTGTATTTTTTGTGATAGAAGGTGTAATTCATTGAAATAATTGGAATTCTATGTATGTACTACATTTCAACTTCTAAATTTTGCTGTTAAAATGCAAAAAAAAAAAAAAAAAAAAAATTTTATTTTCTTTGGTGCTATTGCTGCGGTTATCCAAAACCGCGCAAATAATGTTTTTGTTGGTGGGAAAACTGCCACTATTTGCCTGCGGTTTTACACAAAGAACATCAAGCAGCAATATGAATCGTTTTCCCTCCAATTTCTGTGGGTGTGATTTTGCTGCGGTTACCTGAAGAACCCACAAATAACCAATTTTTTGCGCGGGTTTTTTTAACCGCCAGCAATAAAATTTCATCATTTGATTGCTTCTATAAGTGCTGCAGGTTTCAAAACCGAGCCAATATCCCAAGGGAAAAAACCGCAGCAATACCTTTTTTTCCACATGAGTGAAGCCTTGACTTATGATGGGTTAGGGAAAAAAAAGAGTCCATATTTTGGCAACTTCCATACTGGAAGGATTTACAAGTCAGGCACTGCCTTGATGTGATGCACATTGAGAAGAATGTTTGTGACGCCATACTTTCGACTCTTTTTAACATTCCGAACAGGACTAAGGACACCAAGTTCAACAGAGAGTTCTTGCAACAAACTGGAGTTTGACTAGAGTTGTGGCCTCAGGTTAAGGAGACTAAGAAAAGGAAGAACCTTGAACAAGAAGATAATAATAATAGTAAGGGAAAGGGAAAGGAAAAGGTTCAAAAAGAGAAAACCACTTTCTACTTGCCCCCAGTTTGCTACACATTGTCAAAATAGGAGAGAAGGAGGTTTTGCACAACCTTGTACAACATAAAGGTACCATCAGGATACTCTTCTAACATGAAACGGTTTGTATCCCTAGATGGTGAGCTAATGTTATCGGCCATGAAATCACATGATTGCCATGTTTTAATGCAAGTGTTTATTCCAATTGCAATTCGTGGGATTCTGCCTAAACATGTAAGGTACACCATCACTGAGCTTTGTTCATTCTTCAACACGATATGTAGTAAAGTTCTAGATCCCACAAAGCTAGATACTCTTCAAGCACGTGTCATTGAAACACTTTGTAAATTTGAGATGTATTTTCCTCCTGCCTTCTTTGATGTCATGGTTCACCTTATTGTTCACCTAGTCCGTGAAATCAAATTGTTGGGTCCTGTGTTTTTGAGATGGTGCTATTCTTACGAGAGACATATGGGGATGCTAGGGAACAAAGTCATGAATCAAGCTAGACCAGAAGCTAGTATAGTCCATGGGGTAGTAACCGATGAGGTTGGGAATTATGTCGCAGAATACTTAGCGAGTGCAAAGCCTATTGGGATGCCTACTTCTCGCCATGAAGGAAGGCTTGATGGGAAGGGTACAATAGGGTCTAGAACGGTTATTGCTTGTCCAAACGGTCTCCAAAAAGCGCATTTGTACGTGCTGCACCACGTTGCAGAAGTGCATCCTTTTCTGAATGAGCATATGCAAGTCTTGAAAGCTCAGAACCCAGGAAAAGACCATAGGGGGTTGATGATTTTGCACAATAAAGGATTTGTTGAATGGTTTCACGAGCGAGTCATTACTACACGTTTGGAGGGTGTTTCTAATACTGTAAAGTGGTTAGCCTATGGACCACGAGACACTATCACAAATTATGAAGGTTACGATGTGAACGGGTACACATTTTGGACCACTTACCAAGACGACAAGTCACCGTGTCAGCAGAACAGCGGGGTTTCAGTTGATGCCTCTTCCACATTTTACGCCAGTGCAAAGGATCAAAATCCAGTGGATGCTAAGTTAACGTATTATGGTAGAATTTATGAAATGTGGGAGCTTGAGTACAGCACCTTTAAGGTATGTCTGTTTAAATGCAAGTGGGTCGAAAATAATCGTCGGTCGGTGACAACTGATGATCCGTGTGGTTTTACACTTGTTGATTTGAGTAAATTGCAATTCGGACAAGAACCTTTTGTGCTTGCATCTCAAGTTAAGCAAGTGTTCTACGTAAGTGACCCTGCTGACCAAAAGTGGTCAATCATAGTACCAGGTAAACGCAGTATTCTTGGTGTCGGCGATGTAGATGATGAGGAAGACTATGATGCATTTGAAGATTCTCCACCGTTTACCTCACCCCCAACAAATGTGGCCGAAACCGCTGCCGCGGAGACTAGCTACATGCGAAACGACCACAATGAAGGGATCGTAGTGGTGGAGTAGGTATGACTTTTGCTACAACTTATTCAATATTATAGTAGTGGTAATATTTAATATTTTAAAGCCAAAATTTATGACTTTTGTTACATTTTGATGGATTTTGAGTTGGTGTGTTCCAAAGTGTTTGGGACAACAATTATGTTGTAAGGATTTCAGATAAAGCTAAGAAAATGACAGAGTGCTAAGAAAACCACCGACCCTTCTACGATTAAGGCATTATTATAAGTTAAAAAAACGACTACAATTCCAACAAAAATGAAATTAAAAAATTATTAATAACAAAATTATTAAAAACGACTAATATTTTAAAGCCACTTCACAGGCCACATCACAGGCCACTTCACAGGCACTTCACAGGCCACTTCACAGGCCATTTCGAGTTGCAATTATAGTTCTGAATATTTAGTTGTTGAAGATATGGCTAGGACCTAATTGGTGACAACTTAAAGGCTACTTATGCAGTAATTTGATCTACTTTTTTTCTTGTTTTTGTACAGGTGTGCATGGCATGTCCAGTGAAGAATTTACCAGTAGTGACGGTTCGGACAGCTTTGACTCGGTGACTTCCTCTGAGTCAGACCCGCTATATGATGTCCAGCTGGAGGAAGATCGAGGTGAGCCATAGGACGTAGAGTACGATAAGTTCATGGAGCGGGTAGAGGAGTTTGAGAGAATGGCCGATGCAGCACCTTCCATTCCGGATCACGAGTTGGCTAGTATTTCCGCTAGTCCGCCTACCGATCCCGGTGAGCAAGGAACGGGTCCCGAAGNTAGTCCGCCTTCCAATCCCGGTGAGCAAGGAACGGGTCCCGAAGCATAAACTGCTCAAACTGGCCAGGAGAACACCGTCAATGTTAATGTGCAGGCCACTTCACAGCAAACATTAGCCTTAGCACCATCAACAAGTAATGGATCAGCAAAGAATTCCAAGAAGAGAAAGGGAAGAGGTCAATCTAAGGGGGTGAAAGCAGAGGAGGACATGCACCTTGAGTACGATGAGTTTGGCCAGCCATGCGGAAAATGGCGGCAGAAGTACGGGAAGCACGTTGGGGCTTCTATTAGGAAGCTTTCTATCCTGCAAGATTGGGATGAGGTGGATGAAGGTCTAAAAACATCGATGTGGGAGGATACAGTTGTAAGTACACTTTTTGTAACATGCTCTTGTAATTGTTGAGTAATTTTTTTCGACATATATTTAAATTATTTTTTCTTGTGTTTTGCGTTATCTTATAATTTCTTGATTCTTTTTGGCTCCTGCTTTTTCCTACTGCAGTTTCCGTATCTTTTACTACATGTTTTTTTACCTCCTTTGTTTTGGCCTCCTGTTTTTTTATTTTAAGCTGCTGCAAAATGGCTCCTGTTTTTTTAATTTATGCTCTTGCAAAATGGCTCCTTTTTTTTAATTTATGCTCATGCTAAATGGTTCCTTTTGTGTGCAGAATCTTTTCCACATAGATGATGATGTGAACAAGAAAAAAGTGTTCTTATCAGGCGTTGCGCAGAGATTTAGGGACTTCAAGTCGAAGTTGGTTAGTGGTTGGATCTCCAAAAAAAGGAGAAGAACAAAGACGGGTAACGAGCTTTTGCCGCACCACATATACAATCACATTAGCAGCGACATGTGGGAGGCTTTTGTGGCGCAAAAGACTACTCCAAAGCAAGTTGTAAGTACCAAAGCACTTGGCCCTCGAAATTTATTTCCGCTTCTTAGACATCCTAGCATTTTTATTGATGTTATGATCAATTATTTAATGCAATTGGACAGGAAATACGTGCAAAACACTCTAAATGTGCATCTTTGAAGAAGGCGTATCACCACATGGGTCAGAACCCATACTCCGAACATGTGGAAGTGTTGATAGCTGAAGGTTTTTATCAGAAGTTGTTGTCGTACACTCAATCACAATCGGGCACTTCCTCATCCATGACTTCACAATCGAGAGATCGGACAGTTGACTGGGTTTGCTCCCTATACAGTAGAGATGCTAACGGGGAACGTGTCATACAGGATCCAGAGGTGAAAAAGATAGTTGATGCAGTGGTACGCGACTTCAGCATCCTTTTTCTGCTCTAAATGCCGTATAATTTGTATTAGAAGAGTGTAGCTATTTATGACAGCATTTAAACCTTTCTTACGCATCAATTTTGATCATGTTAAAGTTTATGGATTATGAGGTAATTAGGACAAAAAAATCTGATCTTGTTAGCTATATTTTGCTTGTTATACAGCTTGGAATCAAGCAGTAAGAAAGTACAGGAGATTCCCAAATACCACCCAACCAAGATGCATTGACTGCAGTGTGTGGGCCTGACCACAAAGGTCGGGTGAAAGGCTTCGGAGGTGTGCTTCTTGGCAAGAGAAAAGCATTGAAGAAAGCTGGGGGAACGAGCCGAAAATCAACCTCCAAGCTGTCTCCGGATATGGAGAAGATGGTTGAGGACCTGGTAAATGAACGCTTCAAGCTGATTTGTAAAGAGCTAGGGGTCCCTGACGTTTCTTCATTGTTCGAACGGCAACTTCAAGACAAATCCAACAAGCATGCTTCAGAGAAGTGCTCAACCAAAGACCCAGAACAATTGGTGCCGGATGTGGAGGTGAAGCATCCTTTCTTTGCTATTTAAATACTCATAATTGATTATGTGCTTGACATTCAAAAAGTTGAAAGGCTGTTAGCTAAATTAGGTAGAATAATATATACTCTTAAATCTTATTATAATTAGAATGTTACATATAGTCTTTTAGTCTGTGTTTTCGGTCCCCAAGGAGCCTGTTAGTCTTTTAGATACCTGGTTGCAACACAAGAAATTAAATGAAGCCAAGGGTTGTTCCAAAATCTAATAACATAGTAGTGCCATAAATTATTTTATATGCATATACTTCGTAATACATTTTAGCCAATGCTTAATTAAATTTTATANCATTAAATTTTATAGTATACCATTTATAATTCATTCATGTAGTCGATTGGCCTCACTTACGATATATTACAGATTTGATTAATTGATTTTATCCTATATATATAAATTAAGTTCTATACTGCCCGGAGGCCCGGAGTATAAATTAAGTTCAGCATAATATGTAAGACTTCTTGTTTCTGCTTAAAACAAAAAATTTAGGACTGATACAAATTAAACTATTCAAGGNAAAATTAAACTATTTAAGGGACCACAATTTATATTGTCTGTTTCCATCTTTCACATTGATCCTAAATCCTAATGATACTACTTTCACATTCTAATTACATTCAATTCTTAAATGCTTCTATATTAGATTAAAGTGAACCGAAAACCCTTATTTTCCTATGTACAGGAAGAGACCCCGTGCACATTGTTCCTCCCAGACCCTAAACAAGAAAGGCAAGTGTTAGTAGCTGCAGCCTTTGGGAATGTGCAGCCGAAAGTCCACTCTCAATTGTCNTAAGTGTCCCATTTGAGAGCAGTGTATGAGCACCATTGTTGTGTTTCTATCGATTCGATAACAGATGGATGGGAAGATGCGCCATTGCCTGTACCTCGTCCTGAGTGGACTTTGAATGTCATTGGCGATGTAGTTGGGAGTTTTGTGGCATGGCCCCGAAAATGGGTCCGTATTTCGAAAGAGGTGATGATTATTATTGATCTTTGCCTTTTGTTACTTTGTTAAGATTTGATGAAACCGAGTTGTATGTGATTGAAATGATCTTCTCAATATGGATATAAATTCAAAAATGAAATTAAGTTCAAAAAATGAAATGTTAATTCAAACCTGTAATTTTGTGTTTCCCTTCAATTTTGGAAGGTGGCTTTGCTTGTAGTTATGTTTTGCCTTGTTAATTAAGAAAATTTTACTGGTTATGGTCATTTGAGACGATTCTAACATGATTAATAGTGCAGAACATACTTGCAATAATGTGTAACATGTGTGAAGCAGGTGTAAGATGATGAACAACCTGATTTGGGTTTGAAAGAAGTAAATAACAACATGCAATGCAATTCAAAGGAAGTGACTTCAGAAAAAAAGGGTGACGATGGGCAGGGACATGAGGCGGTGCAAAAGAAGATATCATCAAAGGGATCAAATAAGGAAGCTATGTTTGTTGACGATGATGGTGTGATACGGTCTTTGTCATTCGAGTGTCGATGGCTGCATGATGTTGTGAAGGACGAGCCAGAAAACAGGGCACTAAAAGTGGTGTTGAGTAAATCTCAATTCCACTATTTTGAGGACACAGACAAGTGGATTACCAAGGGAGATATAAATGACTTTTTGATTGGAAACCAGGTGTCCGTTGCATTATTGCAAGCATTTATGAGGTTGATTTCTTCCTTACACTTGTTTTTTATTATTTTATTTTTTTTGTCTGAAGTTGACTAAAAATCCTCATGTTTGGTACACGCTTATGTGTCGTCTCATATTTTTCCATTTAGTTTGCTTCACCTCGATTTGGATGGGTGCGAGTCCATATTGAAGGTTGGATGGATGTGTCCGGAAGAGATCTACGACCAACGTTGTTTGAAGAACAAGGCCGAAGNGAAGGCCGAAGTGAAAGATTACATTGAAACCGCCATCAAGGAAGTGATGCAATCCAAAAGGAAGTTCGTGTTCGCTCCTTACCTTCAAGAGTAAGAATTATTATAAAACTTTTTCCCTTATTTTCGAAGTATGTCACATTTTGCTGTATTTCTGCATGTACTTGTCTGCAATTGTCTTGAACCTGTCATGCTCCTTTTCCCTTCTCCATGACGACCTTTCATCCATGTTGAAATTATATGCCCAATTATGTTTCCTCCATATTTGTTTTAATATGCAGCCTTAAATTTCCAGTCCAATTTAACATGTTGTTTGAAGTTTTTTGTTTTTATTTTCCAAAAATTACCCAGAAGTTGTTTTATAAAACGAAAAGGCCGAACAATATTTGGTTTACTTTTTTATTAAAAAAACGGAAATCAGGAAAACATTTTGGGTACTGAACACACCCTTAATTGATGAAAATGATGGTAATCAAAGTGTTACTTAATATTATTAAAACTATGATAGTTTGTGTGGATGAATACATTTTTTTCATTCATTACAATATATATATGTAACAAAAAATAAAGTTTTAATGAAAATAATGAATATATAAAATCGTACTACATGATGGAAAATATTCTTTTAAACAAATCTTTGGTCTAAATAGTTTAAATTAGATAAAAAAATATGTGTGACAGAAATCTAAGTATATTTGAATTGATTGATAAATGATAACTATTTTTATAGCCTTTTGAAATTTGACCTCTAAATTCATTTACATGGAGTAAAGCATATTTGGATAAACAAGAGTACTAAAAGCAAATAATAGGAGGATAGGAAAAATAAGGGAAGAAGATACATGTCCACAACTATATAGTATTGTAGAGTATAGAACTGCAATAATTATTTATAGCCTTTTGAAATATATGACCTCTAAATTCATTTACATGGAGTACAAAAGTAATGCATATTTGGATAAACAAGAATAGAAGAGAAATAATAGGAAGTTAGGAAAAATAAGGGAGGAAGATACTTGCCAGCATAGTAACCACAATCTCGTAGGAGAAAATACCAACTTTAATTACCTCCTTTAATTAATATACATGACGCCTATAATTGACTCCTCACATTACCTCCTATACTTACGGTATTAATTACCTCCTATAATTAATAGAGAGAATCCGTCAATCGGTATCAACTTTTGCTTTTTAAAACAATAAATGAACAAAGTAAACGTTGTGCTAAGATGAATTTGACTAAAACCGCAAGTGATGTCATTGACAATCGTTTGTTATCTATGTAGTACACATTGGGTGCTATTGATAGTGTCACCTTCCACATACACGGTGTATGTGCTAGATTCTTGTCATACGGAGCTGCCCCGTAGTTTGATGATCATGACTTGGGTGAATAGGTATGATCATAGCATCTTCTATTGCTTTACTATTTAAAGTTGGTTTTCATTTTCTTTTTTATTTTGACATCTGATATAACATTGTTTATCAATATAGCGTAATGAAGAAAGTAAGAACAAGCACAAAGATTCCTAACTTGATATCAATTAAGGTAAATGATAAAGTGTTGCTTAATTTCGTTACACATACAATATAGTTAGTACCGATTTTGATTTTTCCTCATTCTTATCCCGTTTTTATTATGCAATTAGTGTGCACAGCAAGAAAATGGTGTCGAGTGCGGGTACTATGTCATGAGGTACATGTGTGACATCATCGCAAGTTGCACGGAGAATGGTGATTTGCAAACGGTATGTTACAAATTTTCATTCGTACAAAAATTTACTTTAAATAATCCCGCTATATTATCTCAAACGGAAGGTCAATACCCCAGCTAAACTCCTTCATTTAAACATTGAGAATGTTTATTATTTGGTCTTCATAGTCTTGATTATGTGGTTGGATTTTGTTGGATTTTGTGGAGTTGAGGAATTGTGAAGTTGTGAATTTGTGGTGTTATCGGTAGACGTGGGCAGTTTGCTGTGGATTTGTGTAGCATGAGTGGTATTTTTTTGTCGATGCAGGTGTATAATCAACATAATTAGTTGATTGGGCATGTCCTATTTTAGGGGAGGTGCTGCCCAAATTTACATTGATATATTGTTGAACAATGGGTTGACATCTACCATAGAAAGCGTAATCGTGTCAATATATGTATCTATGATGTATATTTATATGTGAGAGTAAAAATGTGTTAACTTACATTTTGATCGCCAAGCTAGGTAGGTAATTTCTTTCATTCTTATTGGATTTCAGATTATGAGGACGTCGAAAACAATTCGGGATGGACCTTTCACTATTTCGGAGATTGACGAGGTTCGCGACAAGCTTGCTAATTTCCTTACAACATATTGTTCGTGATGACAAAGTATTTCTTCGTAGTATGTGAATGTAACTAAGAACCATAATTAGCTAGTAATTTATGAAACTAACGATGTACTCGATCATGTAATAACTAATAATTTTAACTTAAGTGATGGTTTATTTAATTTGCGTAGTTGTCGTTGACAGTTGATGTATTATATATATTGTAGATTTTATTATTATATATGAAAATCATTTTGTCTTTCCAATTTGTATTATTTTATTTGGTTTATTGTAATGCAAACAAAAAAAAAAACCGAAAAAAAAATTAAAAAATTAATTTATTTGCTCCGGTTCTTCTCCAACCGCAGCAAATAACCTCTTTCCCTCCAAAAATCAGGTGGGTTATTTGCTGCGGGGGTAAAAGAACCGGAGCAAATAAACCATTATTTGCTGCGGTTCTCCCGCAGAAAATAAGAAGGTTCTTATTTGCTGCCCCCTTATTTGATGCGCCCAAAAACCGCAGCAAATAAGGGGGTTTTACCCGCAGCAAATGACCTTTTTTCCACTAGTGGGTGCCAAGAGGTATGNAAATGATGACGAATATCAATGTGTTTGACACGTGAGTGGTGAACTGGATCTTTAGAAATACATATAGCACTAATATTATCACAATAAATAAGAATGCAATTATAGATAATACCAAAGTCCCTTAATTGTTGTTTTATCCAAAGCACATGGGAACAACATGCAGTAGCAGCTACATACTCTACTTCAGTAGTGGATAAAGCAATAGTGTTTTGCTTCTTGGAACTCTAAGGAACTAAACATGTTCCAAGGAACTGAACCATGCCTGATGTGCTTTTTAGATTTACGAAGTCACCTGCATAGTCCACATCTGCAAATCCTGTAAACTCAAATGTGTCACAATGAGGATAGTATAAGGATAGTTCATAAGTTCCTTTCAAATATCTCAATATCCTCTTGACAATTGTTAAGTGTGACTCCTTTGGATTTGCTTGGAACATAGCACAAATTCCAACGCTGTAAGCAATATCTGGTCTACTAGCTGTTAGATATAATAAGGAACCTATCATGCTTTGTATAACTTTTGATCCACACTTGTTCCACTGGGATCCTCATCCAATCTGGAGTTAGTTCCCATAGGAGTATGGTTCGTTTCTGAAGTTTCCATCCCATATTTCTTGAGGGTTCCTTAATGTACTTTTGTTGGTGAATGTAAGTTCCTCTCTCAGTTTTCTTGATTTGCAAGCCCAGAAAGAAATTTAACTCACCCATTAGGCTCATTTCAAATTCCCTTCTCATAAGATTAGCAAAATCTTGACACAAGGATTCGTTAGTAGCACCAAATATTATATCATCAACATAAACTTGAACAATGAGAAAATCAGTTCCTTTGGATTTTATAAACAAAGTTTTAGCAACTTTTCCTCTTTTAAGACCATCTTCCGAAAGAAACTTTGAAACCTCTCATACCATGCTCTAGGAGCTTGCTTTAACCCATAAAGAGCCTTGTCAAGCTTATAGAAGTACCAATGCTACCATAAAACACTGAGCTCTTGTCCAAAGCAAGTCTTAGAAAACTTTTGAAAGGCATGATATAAAAGCATCAATGAGCCAAAAGAAATTCAATTCTTGGACAGAGGGGACACTTGGCAGCAACCCATCATCGATTACCTCAGGGATGAGCAATTACCCTCTGATTCGAGGGAAGCAGACAGGATCAAGAAAGCTGCAAAATGGTTCATCTGGCATGATGGACATCTGTATAAAAAGTCCTTCACACACCCACTATTGAAATGTGTCACGCCCGAAGAAGGGGATTACATCCTCATAGAGAAAATGCCTATACACCTATTTAACTTAGGATTTCCAAAACCAGGAGGTTGTTCCACAAAAACATCTTCATTAAGAAAACCATTTAACATCCATTTGATACAACTTAAAATCCATAAAAGAAGCAACAACAATTAAAATTTAAAACCCATAAAAAAAGCAACATTTAACATCCATTTGATACCTGGCCTTGTTCTTGATGATTGTGCCGTACTCATTGTAGACACCGAAAATTTATTAAAGTGTCAATATCAAAATAAATTTGAGTTAAATAAAATAAATATTTGCTCAATTTAATTAATTTAACCCTTTAAGTTAAATATCCAAATTAATTATATAATTTGGGTCATAATTAAGTTATTTGGGCTGATTATATTATTAGCCTAAATAAAATGTGTTTTGGGCCAAAAAAACTACATGACTTCCAAGTCATTAAAAGAGTCCAAACCCACATCTCCGGGTCCAAGATGGAGGTCAAACTCTCCTATAAATACCCATCATCACCTCCAAAGAAAAGGGGAGGGAAAAAAAGGGGGGAAAAAGAGAAATTCATTGGGAAAAAAAGTCAATTAAAGACATCCAAAGAATTTACAAACTCTCTCTATCAGCAATCAATAAGCACTATCAAATTGTATTGATTGTTCAGGGATACTCAAATACATTCAAAGTGACATTGAAGCTAGTCAACCCTCACTCAATTTTGGTTGACATTGACAGGTGTCATCTTTGGTTGACGTCAGCAACTGTCAAACTTGGTTGACGTCGACATGTGTCATCCTAGCAGTGGAACATAATCAGAAGACTTAGTTTATTTTCTATAATTGCTTACTGAGATTGTACCTACATTCAAATTATTAATAAAATATCATTTGTTTACTTAATTGCTTGTCGTTGACTTTGACTTGAAATTTAGTAGCAACAAATTTCTGGCACGCTCGGTGGGACCATCTCTGCTTCTCATCTTTGTTCTTTAAAAACATAAAAAAAATTAAGAAATGTCTTCCACCAAGAGCATTTCAAAGTCTGTTGAAAAAAAGAAGCCTGTCAATACTTGACGACAATCGGCAAGCCTTGGTGAAGTCATTGGGAATCCGGGCAGTGGCATATTCACCAGGGGAATGAAAAGAGCTGCAGTCACGTCTGCTGTAGCAAGTCTGCGCGCAGCTGTGGTACCTACCAAAGTACGTAAGAATAGCACTGTTGAGGTTGTTTTGGAGGCACTTAACACATCTTATAGGGCACGTGAGTCTCCTGTCTTTTGTACAAACTCTACCATTGAACATACATGTTCAAGTTCTATTGCTGGACACAAACGATTGTCATTGACTTCTTTCCAGTCGCCAAGGCAAATTGATGTTGACAAGGAAGAAGACTTGGTTGTTCACACTAGTCCCTTTTACAACCCAAACATAGAGGTTGACTCTGAAACTGATAGTAGTTCTCCTCTATCATCACCTTTCAGACCTTTTATGCTCAAAGAATCAGATGAATCACCGTAGCTGGACACTGCCTCTGTCATGGTGATTCATGAAAATAAAACTATGGAGGAACAACTTGCTGACATGAATGCTCTCATTAGCAAGTTGATAAGATGGAGAGGAAAAGGATGCTGAAATTAAGAAGCAAAACGAGCAGATTGCTAAACTGACGAAGAAAATTGAGAAGCAAATTGTTGAATCGTATGAAAGTGACGAGGACAACTCTGAATCTGAGGACAATTCAGATGACGAGAAGGACAAAACTGGTGATCCCAAGAATGCTTTAGTTACTCCTCGACAAAGTAAAAACATGACAACTGAAGCAATCAAGTACCAAATAAGTCTTATACCAAGTGTAAAGGAGGATCACCGTTACGTGAAGCCTTATACCAAGAGGATTGATAAGTTGTGCATGCCAGCTGGTCATCAACCACCAAAGTTCAATCAATTTGATGGTAAGGGCAACCCTAAACAACATGTCGCACATTTCATTGAGACATGTAACAACGCTGGTACTACCAATGACTTGTTGGTCAAATTATTTGTTCGTTCTCTCAAGGGAATTGCCTTTGATTGGTATACTGATCTTTCCCCCCAATCAATTGATAGTTGGGAGCAAATGGAGGGATAATTCTTGAATAGGTTCTATAGTACCAGGCGTGTTGTCAGCATGGTTGAGTTGACTGGCACTACACAACGGAAAGATGAACCTGTCATTGACTACATCAGTCGATGGCGCGCTCTAAGTCTTGAGTGCAAGGACAGACTGACTAAAACTTCTGCTGTAGAAATGTGTATCAATGGAATGGATTGGGATTTGCGGTACATTCTTCGTGGAATAATTCCACAGGGATTCCAGGAGCTAACAATGCAGGCTCATGACATGGAGCTTACCATTGCTAGCAAAAAATAAAAGTAAAGAAAAATATGAGTCTAAGGAAAAGAAAGAGTTCAGAAAGGGTGATAAACCCTCTAAAAGCTCTACGAAAGAGTCAATGGCGATCACTAACACTTCTTCGCCTATAAAAATCTTAGGAAAGGCTAAGGAGGAGAAGAAGACTTCTTACCAAAGAGCTTACAGAGGTGATAAGCCAACCTTGAAAGAGTTGCAAGCAAAGAAATATCCGTTCCTTGACTCAGATTTGGCTGAAATGCTGGATGAATTATTGGAAAAGAAGATAATTGAGTTGCCTGAATCTAAGCGGCCTGAGGAAATGAATAAAATATCGAATCCAAACTACTGTTGATATCAAAGGCTGGTGAGTCACCTTATTGAAAAGTGTGTTACATTGAAGGAGAGGATCATGTGTCTTGCTCAAGAGGGGAAGACTGTGCTTGATCTCGATGAAGCTGTTGGGACTAATCATGCTGCAGTAGTAATTGATGAAACTTCTCTTCAGTTGGAATTAATATAGTTTGGGTCTTTAGAGCCTGTTTTGGTTCAAGTCAGACCATCCCATGTTCAATGTCAAGTGGAGACACATGTTCAAAGTTGTGTGTCAAACGACAATGACAATGACGAAGGATTGACTCTAGTGACAAGGAGGTGTACTAGGAAGCAAATGACTTCAAAGTTGCAACCCCCTTACCAAACTAGAGGACAACAAAGAAAGAAAACTGCTAAACGTCCAAAGAGGGGACCAAAAAAAGTCACAAAACATAAGATGATGTAAGATGAAGTGCTTAAACAAGAAATTGTGGCTCCTATAACAGTTTAAGAATTCTTCCCCAGAGAGTACTTGAATGATGTGACTATCAACACAGTCTCAGTTGAAGCTGAGGAACATAAAAATGAAGAAGAGTAAGGAAAGAAGGATGAACAAATTAATGAGCATGAGGTGTCACTAAAATTAACCTTTTAACATTTGGGGTCGTCGACGGATCCGAAGATATTGGCGATCCTTGATGCTCTCCCTACGCGTGTGGGATGGAGGGAAATATTTCATTTTCCAAGAGAAATGTGTAAACAATTGGCTTTGGCACTTCAGCAACCAGAGCTTTATACCGACAGGGTGGAAGATGTTGGTGAAATCAAAGAAAATTCTGACAAATGCGCATTATGTAATAGCGCCATAGTCTTTACTAATAATGTCTTGCTCATGGGATCTGAAGCCCACAACCGTCCATTATTTATGACAGGGTTCGTTCGGGGTCAAAAGATTGGTCGTATTCTAGTAGATGGTGGGTCGGCTGTAAATATTGTGCCTAAGTCCACAATGAATGAATTAGGGATCACAGCAGCAGAACTATCCCAAAGTCGAATTGTGATTCAAGAATTTAATTTGGAGAGTCAGCGTGCAATTGGCATAATTCATGTCGATGTTACCATGGGTGATTTGACAACACCTACTATTTTTCATGTGATTGATGCTAAAACTTCTTACAAAATGTTGCTTGGACGCCCATAGTTGCACAAAAAATGGTGTGGTTGCATCTACCCTCCATCAGTGCTTAAAATACTATCGTGGAGGAGTAAGGAAAATTGATGGAGATGTCTAGCCCTTCGCTAGAGCAGTGTCTTACTTTGCGGATGCCAAATTCGTTGAGAGTAACGGAAGAACTTCGTCCGAAATATTGCCGTCTCAAGTTGCTTCAACAGGCAAAAAGGGAAACAAAACAAAGGTTGAGGCTCCAACACCAGTAAACATCACTAAGTCAACAACTGTTGAGAGGCAAATTCTTCAGGAAGAGAAGGCCAAAGAAAAAGTTGAAAGCTTTCTTCTAGAGAAGACAAAGACAACTCCAGTTCTCCGTTATGTACCCAAGTTGCGCCGCAAGGAAGGCGAATCACCATTTGTGTTGTATCAGGATGTTCAAGTTAAGCATAGCCAAAACCAATGAGCTACAACTTTGGTTAAGGAATTGAAGGATAAAGATGTTGTATTACCATTGCCTAAAGGTAATCAAAGTCAAAAGCTAATGACTTGCAAGTGGGTCGAAAGTTCCAAAAACCAAGGGCTCAATAAAGACAAGTTCGACCCAAAAGCATATAGGCTATTGGCAAAAGTTGGGTATGACATTGAAAATTATGCGCCGATGGGAAAAATCGTTGAAGTTAAGGCAAACAGACTCTATGGTACGCAAAAGATGCTTCAGCAGTATGGCGTTAAAGTAAATGCGCCTAGGGTAGGTCTTGGTTTTGAATCGTCCGAGCCTATCAAGATCACTGTCAGGCATAAGACAAATACCTCTTCCATGAAATACATTACAGCAACAAAATTAGATGAAGGTGGGGATGAAGACAATGACATGCCACCAAACGGTTCTATATCTAATGGGGTAGAGCCCTCAAGATCTAAAGCACGCCATTCTGTATTTGATAGGCTAGGCAAACACGAAGATGTTGTAAGAGAAAATGATAGAATATTAAATTTAACTCCAAAAGCTTTATGCATAAGGGATAAGCCATCTATCTTTAACAGGATTGGTGCAACACCTAAGATTCAAAAGCCGTCGTGACAGTCAGTCTTTAGTCGTTTGAAGAGTAAAGCTAATGAAGCCAAGGAAGATGATTCCAAGAAAAGTCGTGTTAAAGGAAAGTATGATGTCAGCAGTGTCATTCCATCTAGGATGATACGAAAACAAGAGGTTGATATCACCAAACGACAGCGTCTAAAGGCCAAGGGTCGGATTGTTGTCATCTCTAAGCAAGATGAACCATGTGAGAATTTAGAACAAATTGTTACGTCGCATCACGTCACAGTGCAAGAATTCTCCAACTTGGAGGAAGAAGTTGAAACTAATGAAGCTCTCAAAACATTGGAAGATAGTGGGCAAGCCACGGTGGATGATTCGAAAGAGCTAAACTTAGGGAGTTCTGAAGATCCTCGACCAGTGTATGTTAGTGCTCATCTTTCTCAAGAAGAGGAGCAAGAATACCAAAATATGCTGTCTAATTATAAAGATGTCTTCGCTTGGAGTTATAGGGAAATTCCAGGACTCAACCCAAAAGTTGCGGTACATCGCTTGACAATAAAGAAAGGCGTCAACCCAAACAATCAACCTCAGTGAAAGTTCAGGCCAGAGTTATTCCCTGAAATAGAGAGTGAAGTTAACAAGCTCATAGATGCTAGCTTTATTCGCGAGGTTAAGTACCCAACTAGGATAGAAAATATAGTTCCTGTAAGGAAGAAAAATGGACAGTTGAGGATTTGTGTTGACTTTCGTGATTTAAATGACACATGTCCAAAAGACGACTTCCCTCTTCCAGTCACCGAAATCATGATGGATGCAACTACTGGTCATGAGGCTTTGACATTTATGGATTGTATAGCTGGATACAATTAGATTCAAATGGTGATTGAAGACCAAGAGGCAACTACCTTTCACACTCCAAAAGGGATATTTTGCTACAAAGCCATGCCTTTTGGACTAAAAAATGTCAGAGCCACATAGCTACGGGCCATGCAAAAGATATTTGAGGATATGATGCACAAAATTGTGAAATGCTATGTGGATGATTTGGTGGTTGAGTCTAAAAGAAGGAAGGACCATTTAGAAGACCTTCGCAAAGTGTTTGAGTGATTGCAAAAATGTCAACTTAAAATGAATCCTCTTAAACGCGCATTTGGCGTCACGTCTGGAAAATTTCTAGGCTTCATTGTGAGATATAGAGGCATTGAAATCGATCAAGCCAAGATCAAAGCGATCCAAGAAATGCCACCACCCAAGAACCTCAAGGAAATAAGGGGCCTCCAAGGGCGCCTTGCTTATATACGACGATTCATCTCCAATCTTGCTGGAAGATGTCATTGTTTTAGTCATCTCATGAACAAGGGTGCCCCATTTGAATGGGATGAATCATGTCAATATGCTTTCCAAAGCATCAAAAATTATTTGTCTTCTCCTCTAGTGCTGGGGGCACCAATCAAGGGGAAACCATTTATTCTTTACATTGCCGCACAAGAACGATCCTTGGGGCAATGTGTGCCCAAGAAAATGAAGAGGGTAAAGAAACTGCTCTGTATTACCTAAGTAGAACCTTGGTAGGAGCAGAAGTGAATTACTCACCCATTGAGAAAGTTTGTCTTGTTTTGGTTTTTGCCATCCAAAAGTTGAGACACTACATGCAGGCTCATACAGTTCATCTTGTTTCAAAAGCAGACCCAATTAAATACATATTGTCAAGATCAGTACTCGCGGGTCGACTTGCAAAACGGGCTCTTCTTTTAAAACAATATGACCTCATCTTTTTCCCTCAAAAAGCTATTAAATGGAAAGCAATAGCCGAATTCTTTGCGGATCATCTAGTACCCGCAGAATGGGAATTTAAGGATGATGAGTTGCCAGGGGAAGGAGTGTTCTATGTGGATATCTTGCCACCTTGGCAAATTTATTTAATGGGGCTTCTCGTCGTGATTGAGTAGGGTCAGGGGTTATACTACTGTCACCCGAAAAGCATGTGTTAACTTATTTATTTGTCTTGACTCAACTATGCTCAAATAATTGGGCTAAGTACCAAGATCTTATTATAGGTCTCCAAATGGCTATAGAAATGGGAATAAAGTACTTGGACATCTTTAGAGACTCACAATTGGTCGTAAGTCAACTTTCTGGTGAATATGAACTAAAGAAAGAAGACTTACATAGGCATGCTTTAAAGTAATGGCTAAGTTTGAAACTACTAAGTTAGAGCATGTTCCAAGAAGTGCCAATAAGATGGCTGACGTGCTTTCTAATCTTGCAGCCACTTTGGCACTGGGGGCAGAGCAGACCATGATGTGTAATCGATGGGTTTTGTCGCTTGATGAGGAAGAGAGTGATGAAGAGGTCAATTCAATATTTGTCTATCAAATTGACAAGGAGGACTGGAAACAACGACTTATAGATTACTTGGAACACGGAAAGCTACCAAGTGATCCAAAGCGCAGGAATGAGATACGTCGTCGAGCTCCTAGATCTATATACTACAAGAAAACATTTTATCAAAGGTCCTTTCATGGCCTTTAATTGAGGTGCCTTGCAGAAGATGAAGCGACAAAAATCATGGAAGATGCTCATTCTGGGATTTGTGGTGCTCATCAATCAGGCCCAAAGTTGCATGATCATGTCAAAAGAATGTACTATTGGCCTACATTGGTACAAGATTGCATGGATTACGCGAAGAAATGTGAGGCATGTCAGTTCCATGCCAACTTTATTCACTAACCCCAGAACCATTGCATCCTACAGTGGCTTCTTGGCCCTTTGAAGCATGGGGACTTGATGTCGTAGGACCTATCACTCCAAAGTCGTCCACAGGCCATGCACACATTTTGGCTGCAACGGGCTATTTCTCCAAGTGGGCTGAAGCAATTCAACTTCGTGAAGTGAAGAAGAAAAATGTGGTTGACTTCATTCGAACTCACATTATCTATAGATATAGTGTACCAAAACAAATTGCCACTGACAATGGCACACCATTTTACAACAGGTTGATGACAAGTCTCTGTGAAAAGTTCAAATTCACCCAACATAAGTCGTCAATGTACAACACCCCTGCAAATGGGCTAGCTAAAGCCTTTAACAAAACGCTTTGTAACTTGTTGAGTAAAGTGGTGTTAAAAACTAAGCGCAATTGGCATGAGCGAATTGGAGAAGCAATTTGGGCATACAGGGCAATATATAAGACTGCAACACAAGCAACGCCATATGCTTTTGTGTATGGTGTGGAAGCTGTCCTACCATTGGAGCTCCAAATCCCATAATTACGAGTTGCTATACAAGAAGGCCTAACTAATGAAGAAAGCGATAAGCTTCGATTGGCAGAGTTAGAAGCACTTGATGAAAAGAGGCTACAAGCTCAACAAAGTTTAGAATGCTACCAAGCTCGCATGTCACGGGCCTTTAATAAAAAAGTTAGGCCTCATTCCTTTCAAGTTGGGGACATGGGGTTGGCAGTAAGAAGACCTATAATTTTATCCCGCAAGACTGGGAACAAGTTTACATCTAAGTGGGATGGCCTTTATGTGGTGCAAGATGTCTATACAAATGGAGCTTAAAAAATAGTAGACAGTGATGGGTTGTACATTGGTCCTATAAATGGAAAATTCCTTAAACACTACTACTCATGAAGTGAAGTTTGTTGAAGAACAGTAGTAAAAGCTAAAAAAAAAAGTGTTACTAGAACTACGTATGGCTTGATCTTGCAAAGTGATGTCATTGTTGTTGGCAAGTACATAGGCAGCTTGAGTAAGTAGAAGTGATATGACGTTCAATGATATATGATAAAAGAATGAAAACTCAAGTCCAGCCAAACAAACAAAAAAAACTATCTCCTAAGCAAGAGTATAAACTGCAAGTCCAAAAAAAGAAAAACCCCTGGCCCACAAGAGTCTAAACTGTGAACGGCTACAACAAAAAAAAAATAAATTAAAAAAACAATTAACGGGGCAAGGCCTAATCAACGTTCATCCATGTTGTGGGTGTACTTGAGGATTGGTAGTCAAGTATCTTCCTCTTATGTTCCTCAAACTCCTTGATTGCTTCGACAACCCACATAGAAGAAGCATCCAGTTCTGCTACGCGTTTCTCTGCAGCCTGCACTTTATCCTCGAAAGAAGTTTGAGAATTTTTCTCTTCCTCCAATTTATGACGAAGAGCCTCAATTTCCATCTCCAACTCTTTCTCTTTCTTCAGTGATGCAGCAATTCCAGACTTAAACTGTTGAATTTCCTTAGCTATTATATGTTTAGCATGCTCCACTTGGTTAGGGTGCTGACATGTGGCAATATTATCTTGTAACTTGAGAATAAATTCAACAGCTGTGATGTAAGACTCAACCTAATGCTTCAATGGTTTGGGATCTCCCTTCAGTCCATTCCCAATCCCCTTCAATGAAAATTGCTTCACCAGGAACCTTAAGACTACTAGATGATCCCCATTATGTCGAACAAGAAATTATTCGACACCCATGTAAGGAAAATTGAGTGATGGGTTCATTGTAGTCCCGGAGGGTGCTAGAGAGAATATGAGCAATAGATGACAGGTGATGTTCGCTTGATGCTGGTTTCATCATGTCACCCAAAAATTTGTTTTGTTGAATTGATGACTTGACACCATTTGGTTGACGTAGTGTTTTCTCAATGGCAAAATAGGTGCCTGTTGAAGCTTCATCATCCACATGATTGACTATAGAAAAGAAGTGGTGCTCCACATTCTTGAATTGATCCTTCTTCTTAAATTATTTCAAAAGTACCATCCAACAAAAAAAAAGAGGGAGTTAAATGATAACACAAGGAGTGTTGGAGTTGAATGTGTCAAAAAAAATAATGATAAAAAAAAGTGTTAGTGTGGTCCAGGGTTGCTGACAATTCTTTGGCTCTAAAAAAAAAGGGGGCAACCATCATTAGAATGTCAGACACACTGGCAAAGCCTAGTTGGGTCTGACACCCCTGACAATTTTCACTGTCACCAATGGCTTGTCACGATAGTCATTGATTGTCCTTCAATTCTTTAATATACAATGATTAGTAGAGTGTCAGACACACTGTCATAGCCTAGTTGGGTCTGACACCCCTTGACAATGTTTACTATCACCAATGACTTGTCACGATAGTCGTTGATCATCCTTCAATTCTTCAAATTACAATCATCATTAGAATGTCAGACATACTGGCGTAGCCTAGTTTGGTCTGACATCGCTGACAACTTGTCACGATAGCTGTCAAATTTTATCATGATAGACAGACTGGCGTAGCTGAGTTGGGCCTGACACATTTGGCGAGTTTATGGAATAGTGTGGTTGAAATCTGCAAGTTCTGAATAGAAATTGCCAATATACAAGCAAGAAAAGGGTATGATATGTTGCAAGAAATAAGGGAATATACAAAAAAGAGCTAAGTAAAATACTTCACTTGATAGACGTAAGCTCTAGAAGTGGAAGTCAATAACTCCCGTAATCCTTTATCCTAATACATCAAGGAAAAAAAGGGATATTAATATTTAAATGTAGGATCAGAGATATGAAGATAAATACATAGTGCTCTAGCCGTGATTATTTCATCCAGTAATTAAACTAAATTGGTTTATGATATTGTGATGTAAGTAGCTAGTAGCATACATGCATCACCTATGATTCACGATTTCACGCTGTGTGTGCCACCCATAGAAAAGAAAATTAAAAAAAAAACTAATATAAGCCTTCAAAAAAAAAGTATTCATGCTAAATTTTTTATCAAGGTATATGCATGTGCTTATTTGAAGAAGAACCAAAATAGCAAAGCTACCAGGCTATTACTCCACATATGCTATATTCGATGTTCGACATTATTAATTACGGAGTATGATGAATCCCTGCAATCAAGCTATAAAGTTATTGGTTATAGCTTGTATTGTACAGTATTCTTTACAGTAGTTGTAGCTTGTATTCAGGTAGTTACACTTGTGGTCCCACTTGTAATAATAGCTGTAACTACCTCAATAGATTAGCTCAAGTATATAAGCTGTATTCTGGTGCTTTGCACATTAATCTTAATGAATTTTGATATTTTCTCTGAAACACTTTCTCTCTCTAGTTCTTAAACTTTCTCTCTCTAAATCTTTTTCAGAAACTTTCATGGTATCAGAGCAAATCTTGTTTTCTGATTCTTTGTTTCTTTGATTTTTTGCTTTCTTCTTGAGCGTTTTGATTCTACGATCGTCATTTGATTACTCTGTTTTTGCTTCGATTTCGCCGTTTTTCTTCGTTTTCTTGTTCTTTGCAAGCTTCAACTTGTTCTCAACAATGGCGTCTGAAAGTTTTTCTGCAAATTCTTCGCAATCTACTTCAACGTTGCCTTTAAATCAGAACCCATCTAGTATATACTACATACATCCTTCAAATGCGAACTCCGATCAACTCGTTACGACGCACTTCAATGGCGAAGGTTTTTCTAACTGGAAGAGGTCGATGATGTTATCTCTTTCAACAAGAAATAAGCTCGGTTTTGTTGATGGAACAATTCCTAGATCTACTACTGATCTTCAGGAGTTGAATGCTTGGGATTGCTGCAATGATTTGGTCTGCACTTGGCTTCTTCTTTGTTTAGATGATAACATTGCTAAAAGTGGTATTAAGATCAGATTAGCCAAGGATATATGGCGTAATCTTGAAGAACACTTTGGATCTACTTCTTTTGCTGAAGCTTACTCTATTGAGCAGAAATTAGCTGAGATCACGCAAGGTAATCGATCTGTTGCTGAATTTTTTACTGATATTAAGAGTCTTTGGGATTCTGTGGAAGAAGCACATCCGATTCCGCATTGCGAGTGCAATCAGTGCACTTGTCAGCTTACTAAGCGTATCTACCAGCGTGAACAAGAACGAAGATTACTTCAGTTTATGATGAAGCTTTCGGAGAAATTTGCACCTGTTAGAGGCAATATTCTCATGATGCAACCTTTGCCAAAAGTCAATGAGGCATATCGGTTTTTTGCTCAAGAAGAGAAGCATAAAGAACTTGTTCAATTAAAAGAGAATTCAGAATCTCTCGGTTTTGCTGTGGATAAGCGCAAATTTCATGGTCAAAATGCTTCACGGTCTCATAAATATCAAAATCAAGGAAATCCAATTGTTGCGGGTTACAAGTCTGTTGTTGTTCCGAAGTCCACTGACTGGAATTCTAAAAAACCTAGTGCAAATTACTGTTGCATGCATTGTAAACTACTAGGACACAGTATTAATCGCTGTTACGAAATTCATGGTTATCCACCTGGTTTCAAAGCTAAAAAGGTAGCAGCAACTACTTCTGGTAATGAGATTCCTTCATCTACTACTCTGAAGTCCAATTCTGGAGGCATTTCTTCTGCAAATGTATTTGGAATCACTGGATTATCTGTTGAACAGTTCAACAATCTTGTTTGTCTTCTCAGTCAACACAAAGGAGATACTCATACATGACTACAATTTTCTTCCTCTGAAGATGTTTCTTCTCAGGCACTCATTGGAGGTAAACTTTGTCTTTACACTAGTTTACATACTCAATGGTTGTTGGATAGCGGCGCAACAGATCATGTTTGTGTCAGTCTTTCATCTTTTCACTCTTATACCACATTTACTGGTCTTGAGAAGTTCATTACTATTCCGGATGCCACTAGAGTACCTGTTAAGCACATTGGTACAATAAAATTATCAGATGAGATATTCTTGAAAGATGTGCTGCATATACCAGATTTTAAGTTCAACTTAATATCTTTACATAGGTTGTGTGCTGATTTACATTGTCAGTTGTTATTCACTGCTAATGAGTGTTTTGTTCAACCTCAAAGAGGTCCTTGCATTCCTCTTGGTAGACTGTAGGCCGGATTATATCGAGTAACAGCTCCTGCCAGTAAGAGTACTACAATTGCCAGTTCAGCTGCATTTCAACATTGTAGTTTGACAGCCACTGAGAAAGCCAAATTATGGCATCTTAGGTTAGGCCATTTACCTTTTCATATGTTGAAGTATATTCTCCTTGAGTGTGAAATAAAGGAGTGTAGTAATAATGACATTTGTCAAGTTTGTCCTACTGCCAAACAAACTAGAATTCCTTTTCCTGTTAGTGTGAGTCAGTCTACTAAAGCTTTTGAACTCATTCATGTTGATATTTGGGGTCCAAACAAGGTGAATACCTACACTAGTTGTAATCAATTCATTACTATAGTAGATGATTTTACTTGTTTTAAATGGGTGCATCTTATCAAATATAAGTCTAAAGCAGTTACTATTTTGAGAAATTTTGCAAAGATGGTTGTTACACAGTTTTCTTCAAAAAAATTGTGTTTAAGATCTGATAATTCTAAAGATTTAACTGAAGGAGATATTAAGTTGTCCTATGCAACTTTGGGTATTGTTCATAAACCTAGTTGTAGACATACTCCACAACAGAATGGAGTAGTTGAAAGGAACCATAGGCATCTTATGGAGTCTGCTAGAGCCTTATATATTTAGTCTAGATTGCCTGATAAATATTGGGGAGAGTGTGTTTTATGTGCTGTGTATCTGATAAATCGAATGCCACTCAAAAGCACAGATTATAAGACACCTTATTTTAGGTTGTATAATCAACATCTTGACATCAGTCATCCCAAAGCTTTTGGTTGTCTATGTTTTGCTTCCACTCCTCCTGTCCATAGGTCCAAGTTAGACCCTTGAGCTGATGCATCAGTTTTTATAGGATATTCTTCTACCACAAAAGGTTACAAAGTTCTTAGTTTGAGAACATTTCATGTTACTATTTCCAGGGATGTTGTTTTTCATGAGCATCATTTCCCTTATCATTTACATGCTCAACTTCATACTCCAGCTACACCATTCTTTCCTTTTTATCTTCCTAAATTCAATGAACCTGTTACAGCTCATTGCACTGACCTTTTTCCATTATCTTCTTCTCATTCAAATCCTGCTCCTATACCTTCTGATCATTTTGTTACTGATCTTACATCTGATGATTCTTCTTTGCCTTCCCCATCTTCTTCTCCTACTTTTGTCCCTAGTTCTTCTTTTGAACTACCTACTAATCTTTTACTGGACCTTATTACTATTGATACACCTCCTTCTCCCATCCTTAGAAAATCTAGCAGAGCTCTTAAACCTCCTTCTTATCTCTCAGATTACCAATGTTATACTTTTTTGGATTCTCATTGGTGTAATTTGGTTTCTACTACTTCACTCAAATTACATTCTTCTCCTTGTACCTTGAAAGAACTAGCAAGTTACAATGAAGCTGCATCTGATCCACTTTGGGTAGAAGCAATGAATAAGGAGATAGCAGTATTAACCCAAAACAACACTTGGTTTTTGACTGATTTACCTAAAGGAAAGAAGGCTATTGGCTCTAAATGGGTACATAAAGTAAAACTCAAACCAGATGGCAGCTTAGAAAGGTGCAAGGCCAGATTAGTTGCTCAAGGATATACTCAAAAGTATGGTGTGGACTATGAGGAGACTTTTTCTCCTGTTGTCAGAAAGAGCACTGTTAGATGTGTGTTGGCAATTGCAGCAAGTAGAAAATGGGATTTACATCAATTAGATATGAACAATGTTTTTCTACATGGTGATCTTAAGGAAGAAGTGTACATGAAGGTTCCTAATGGGATTCCTAATCCTAGGAATCAAGTTTGCAAGTTGACTAAGTCACTTTATGGATCGAAACAAGCATCCAGACAGTGGTTTGAGAAGTTGGTTACTGCTTTGACCAGTAAGGGTTTTACACAATCCAAAAATGATTACAGTTTGTTTGTGAAAAAATCAGAAGCTGGCATTTGTATTGCTGCTGTCTATGTGGATGATATTATTCTGACAGGTTCAAATCATCATTCCATCACAGATGTGAAACAACATTTACACTACAAGAAATCGGCAAAATAGCGACGGATCTTTGCGACGGATGTAATTTCCGTTGCAAATTAAGAATTTGCAACGGATCCCTTTCCGTTGCAAGTTTGCGACAAAATTTTGCTTGTTTGCGACGGACATATCCGTCGCAAAAAAGTGTCAAACCAAATCAAGTGAGCAATTGGTTTTTGCGACGGATTTTTTGTGTTTGCGACGGAATAATCCCTCGCAAAATTCCCTCGCAAAAGGCGACAAACCCTTTTATTATTTTGTCGCGAAAAAATTCCCCCACAAAAGCCTTTCTTCTTCGAACTCGCCCTTAATCTCTCACTTCTCCCTTCTTCTTCGAACTCGCCCTTAATCTCTCACTTCTCCCTTCTTCTGATAACCAAAAACCTTTCTTCTTCGACCAAAAACCTATCTTCTTCGAACTCGTCGTCTTCTTGCCATCTCTGAATCTCTCACTTTTGTTTCATTTTGTCAATTCGCCATCTCTGAATCTCTCAAGCAGTCTCACTCACTTTCAATTCGTCAATTCAGGGGTAAACCCTAGAACTTGCTCCAAAATTTCAATTTTCCTCAAAACGAAACCCTAGATTTCGAATTTTCTTCAAATTGGTGTAATTTTTAATTTCTGTAATTTTTAATTTAAAATTTTTTAATTTTTAAAATGATTTCGGTTTTTTGTTTTAATTTCTGTAATTTTTAATTGTTTTTGCAGTAAGAAGTTTCTTCAATTGTTTTTGTTTCTTCAATTGAATTTTCTGGGGTTTTGAGATTAACAAAAAATAATGTCAGGAATTGGTGTAATTTTAGATCTATTGAAGAAAAATCCAAACTTTTATTCAAAACATAGTTTGCATTCTATTGGTTCTTTTTCTGCTAATGTTGCGGTTTCTGGTGTTGCTGCTTCTGTTCTTGCTTCTTATCCCTTTGGTTTTAGGGCTTTCATTGGAAGGTATAATTTTTGTACTATTTTCCTTTTTTTTAATATATAATGTAAAAATTAGCTTAATTAATTTGAGTTTATAATGGTTTTTTTGGGCTAATTAATTGATTGATGTTGTATATTGTATGTATTGATGTTGCACCTTTACTTCAATGTTGGTTTGCTCTTTCAAAGCTTAAGAACCTCAAACTCTTGAGCCTCTCAACCATTTAGGGTGGGATAGTATAGTTGGATTAATTGAGTAAATGGTGACTTTGCAAGTCAACTACTGCAAATTGTTCAGTTATATGATGATACTATTGTAGTACATCATGTTTTTAGTGTCATGAACTTGCTGATGTATAGGTTTATTCCTTGAAGACCTAACAAACTTCATTTTTGATAGGCATATGCTTTAATTATTATATGTTCAAATACTTTTAGTTCGCTGAGTGCCTGAGCCTCTATCAACTCTTATCTTTACCTTTCATTATGTTGCTTTTCCATTCTATGGAGCTCAAGAAATTTATTTGAGGAAGTTATGATATTAATCATTGCACATATGTTTCCTAGTGTAGGATAAACGGTATAGAATCCCTTACTATATGTTATTTAGATTTGGCTTTCTTGGTGTCTTTGATAATTATTTAAGAAAGTCATCCTTGCTGTTGTTCTTTAAGTCTACCAGCATAGCATATAATTGATTTGTACTCCCTTTGGCTTTGTTCTGATTTGTTGAACCATGTTTCGGTGCTACTTAACAAAGTTATTCACAATCCTTACCCGCAACAGCCTTATTCTATGTTAGTTGGGGCACTCTGACTTAATTGGTTATATTTGTTGTATATATGATTCTCAAAGCTGCTGCAAGACTAGTTACAAAATGTTTATGTTATGTGGGATGTAAATCAAGTACCCTTTTTCTTTTAGATTAAATGCTATTTGATGAGTTAATGGCCTTAAGCTGGGGCATTCATATCTAATTTTGTAATCTTTGATTATGTTTGAAATAACAAAAAGGCATTGGTCTGAGTTGAATTTGATATCTAGTATTGCCTCTCGCAGACTTTTCTGGTGTGGCAACTATGCCTTTCATAATCGGTTGCTTACTTGTAGCGGCTGATGTTGTCCTCGCAGTTTGTAGGCATGTTGCAGCCCTTGTGTAATTTTCAGTTGAAGCACAGTAATTTAATTTGGTGCAACGCTGTTATTTTCTTCACAAACAACTTCAAAGTCATAACTCATGAAGCTTTATAATGTGAAAACAAATAGTAACCACCAGCATGTTATAGTCGCTTATCAAGTTCCTTTTTTTTTTTTTCTACTTTGGGTCTGAAGGCCACCAAGTTCTTTCTGGAATTGCATTTGTGTGGCCAGCTCTTATAATCGGTTCAGGAGCTTTCCATGTTGCAGCTTCAATCATCAAGGTGAGTTAATTCTTATGTACTATAGCTTGATTCCTATCATTTGCAGCTTATGATATGGCTTCAAACTAAAAGAACATTTATATGAACATGAGTTTATTTTTGTTGATGCTGCATCACGTCTTGAGGTTTCACACTTGGTCCTTATAGCTTTGTAGATTCCGGTTTCATGTAATGTACCATCTAGTAGCTTTACATATGTTACATTCTAATTATGTATACTGTTTGATATGTTCTGCTCTTGAAGATTTTAGGATTAGTTGGCCCTCCGGTTAAGCATACAGAAATTAAAGTTGTGGATTCTGTTACTAATGAAGTGTTGACTCTTAAATGTTTGTAGGTAAGATAGTTGATATATCCCCTCCCAATGGATCTGATCTGTTCAATTACTTGTATGGCTGTAACAAAATCAGAATTTATAATCGTGCTACTGCTATATAATCATGTCTGGATCACCATTTACTCAACAATTTAGGGTGGGATAGTATAGCTTAAGATAGAAAGTAGTGGAGTTGTGGTAAAAAATGCATCTATAAACTGTTTGTCTGCCTGGAACGGGAGACAGAGTGTAGCTCTTGTTTTTGTTTATTTTCTTATTTCGCCTTGTTCTGGAACTATTCATTTCTGCTAGGCTGATCATTTTTGAGGGACTGTGATCTGTGATTAGACCTACTATTTATCATCTCCTTGTTCACCTAACTAATGTATACAATAATCTGCAGCAATGAAAGGATTGCTTATTGTGATGCTGCTCCAACATGGAATGAGGGCAACTTCTCTGCAGTATATAATGTTGAGTTAAAATCATTCTTCTATGCTTTCCACTTGAAAATTTTTGCTCTCACAGCCTTGAGATCATTTTTGATGTATTATTTACCACTTTTGGAGCCTCGTGCTGCATTGGAAGATGATGATGATGAAGATTTTCTTGCTGATAATTCTGAAAAGAAACCTGTAGATTTGGTTACTTCCTTCCACAAGTCAGTAAAGCAAACTATTCGTGAGGTATGAAATATTTGACGGGCTAGCCTCAATAAGCAATAGAACACATCTGCAAGAGATAAGAAAGGGAAAGAGTGGAATTGTTATGTATAGGAACACAAACCTGTTCGTGACGGGCTTACCTCAATATGCATAGTTTGCCGAGTTTTATTTTGTTTGTTTGATGTATAGTTTTTGGAGCTGTTTTATGAGCTACCTTAATATAGTATTTGTTATAATAATTTTAATTTTTGGTTATTAGTATTATTATTTCATTACAATTGTGATTTTATGTTTTTTTCTTTTCAAAAATCGCTATTAGTATCGTTTTTTAAAAACAAACGATACTAATAGCTATTTTTTTTTATATTCAAAAAACCACTATTAGTATCGTTTTTGTAAAAAAACGATACTAATAGCTATTTTTTTTATATTTAAAAAACCACTATTAGTATTTTTTTTGTAAAAAAAACGATACTAATAGACTGTCGATTTATATCGTTTTACAAAAACGATACAAATAGGTCATAAAAAACAATACTAATAAACTGTTTTTCAGTTGCAAATTTGCGAGGGAATTTTCCGTCGCAAATTTGCGAGGGAATTTTCCGTCGCAAACTTCAACAGTTCCGTCGCAACTTTTTTGCGACGGAATTTGCGACAAAAATTTTAGCGACGGACGTTTTGCGACGGAATGTGCTAAGTTTGCGACGGAATTTGTCCGTCGCAAAATAGCTGTTATCTTGTAGTGTTAGACCAACAATTCAGTATCAAAGATTTGGGCAAGCTTAGTTTCTTTTTGGGGATAGAGGTCACTTATGTTTCTGAAGGTATCATTTTGAGCCATAACATGTTTACTAAAGAGCTTTTGGCAGGCAGTGGACTTGATCTTTCCAAAAGAGATCTCACTCCTTTACCTTCGGGATTAAAGTTGCACGCTGAATCAGGAACTCCTCTTGTTGATGCTGAATTGTACAGGTCTTTAGTTGGGAAATTGAATTTTCTGTCCAACACAAGACCAGATTTAGCTTATGCTGTCCAAAGCTTAAGTCAATATTTGCAAGCTCCTAAGCCAGGCCACTGGACATCTTTGTCACATACTTTGAGGCATGTTCAAAGTACCTTAGGACAAGGTATTTTACTCAATGCTCAGGATAACCTTGTTCTACAAGCTTTTTCAGATTCAGATTGGGCTTCTTGTGTCAATTCGAGAAGTCAATTACAGGCTATATACTGATGCTTGGTAAATCTCCAATTACTTGGAAGTCTAAGAAACAAAGTACTGTTTCTAAGTCTTCTTCTGAAGATGAATAGATCAATGGCAGCTGCAGCATCAGAGGTTACTTGGGTAGTTTGACTCTTTAGAAGAATTGGGAGTGCCCATCTTGAAGCCAGTTACCTTGCATTGTGACAATTAATTCGCTTTGCATATAGCTAAAAATCCGGTTTTTTATAAAAGAACCAAACACATAGAAATTGATTGTCATTTTACAAGAGACAAGATGCTTGAAGGGTTATTACAGTTGACATATTTACCAGCTCAGTCTCAATTGGCGGATGTTTTAACCAAGATACTTCCTTCTCCTTAGTTCAATCTTCTTTTGTCCAAGCTGGGAGTGTGTTCTTCTTTGCAACACCCTCCACCTTGAGAAGGCTATTGGTTATAGCTTGTATTGTACAATATTCTTTACAGTAGTTGTAGCTTGTATTCAGGTAGTTACACTTGTGGTCCCACTTGTAATAATAGTTGTAACTACCTCAAAAGATTAGCTCAAGTACATAAGTTGTATTCTGGTGCTTTGCACATTAATTTTAATAAAATTCTGATATTTTCTCTCAAACACTTTCTCTCTCTAGTTCTTAAACTTTCTCTCTCTAAATCTTTTTCAGAAACTTTCAAAAGTCAAGCCAATTATGTGTAGTGAACCTAGTGAAACATACATGTGATTAAGAGCAATGAAGGGGATCGTTGTGGCCTTATGGGTTTATAAAGTGGACAACCAAATTAGTGAAGGGGCATCAGATTATTCTTCCCTGATGGTTAATGGTGCTCAAAGTCATATACATAGAGTTGAAGTAGAGCATTTCGGCATCGATATTGAACAGAGTATCATGTAAGTCCGCTACTTATAACATGGAGCACCAAGACCCAAGGTACAAGGATAGAAGATTAAATTGACTCCAATAAATCAACAAGTTCACGTTAAGTAATGAAGCACTCAGGTTAAACGTAACATACAACTAATACGCTCTAGTAGAAGTATGTCAAGAAAATATCAGGGGGCGTAAAAAATCCATTAGTTCATCCCTTATGCTCAATTATTACTTAAATATTGAGTTTTGATAAAGGAGGAGCATTGATGTAAAGGGGTTATAAAGACTTTCAAGAGGATAATATTGCTCTAAGGTGTCAATTAACATCAATGGAAGACAATAAAACAAGCTGTCAGTTTAGAGTACATACTACAACTACGGAGGGTGTCGCAAGATTATTATTGAACTAATGATTCCATTGAACATCCATTCAAATATGTGAGGCCAACTGTAAAGAATGTTTTGGATGCCCTAAAGATGCACATAAGGATACTGTAGAAAACAAAAGTAAACTATTATGGGTTAGTTGTTTAGACGGACAACGTATAGTGTATAACTTAGCTATTGCCATCAGTGGTTGAAAATTTGTAGATTCAGTACCTTGAGGCAAAATTGTGCAGAAACATCCTAATCAGATACACCAAAGGCAATGACAGGAAGTGCAGTAAAAAAAAGACGTTATAGCTAGACAAGTACAATTGACTTCGATTTCGGCATATAGACCAAAACAGAAAAGATAGCAGTTTCATGGATTAATTAAAGGGTCTACAAACAAGGTCGTCTTCGTCTCTGTACTCGTCAAAAGAAACAAATCAATAAGTCATGGCAAATTTGTTTAAACAAAGAAAAAGAAAAAAAAAAGAAGCAATGGTAAAAGATAAAAAGGAAATAAAGAAAAAGTAAAAAAAAAGTCATAAGGCTTACCTTTAGTAGGGAGCTCGAAATTCTGCGAGAAAGGAAGAAGGAAGCACAAGCCACCTAAAATAATCAGTAGCAAAGTGAATTAGGATTATTAAAGTGCTGCATGATACTTGGAGAAGTGATGATTATGGCCACGTACCGCCTTTGGATTGATTTAAATACATAAGCTTAGGCGGTTAAGCAAATAAAATCCTACGTATTGTATGCTAATAAAAAGGATCAAATTTTATCATTTAAGGAAATATATGGATGAATATATCTTCTACGGATTGATTTTGGGTTGACAAAGATCATATCCTTCAATTTTAATATGACAAATCTTTTTCTTATGACTTACAAGTCAAGCGATCCACTCACAAGCGAAGACTTCAAGTCGTGCATATGACTGGCTCACGATCAAAACACTTCAAATCGTGTACGTGAGGTAGTCTTAACAAAAATCGAAATCTGACTTCCAGATCAAGTGAGTCGATACCTAGTCACGAGCAAACACCTCATATTGTGTAAGTGACATGAAAAAAAAATTAATGACTTCTAAGTCAAGCACATCGAGACCCCTCACAAGTAAACACTCAAAGTCGTGTACATGAAAGAGTCTAGCGGGGGCAATTTGTTGACACCGAAAATTTATTAAAGTGTCAAAATTAAAATAAATTAATTATTTGAGTTAAATAAAATAAATATTTGCTCAATTTAATTAATTTAACCCTTTAAATTAAATATCCAAATTAATTATATAATTTGGGTCATAATTAAGTTATTTGGGCCGATTATATTATTAGTCTAAATAAAATGTCTATTGGGTCAAAAAGACTACATGACTTCCAAGTCATCAAAAAGAGTCCAAGCCCACATCTACGGGTCCAAGATGGAGGTCAAACTCTCCTATAAATACCCATCATCACCTCAAAAGAAAAGGGGAGGAAAAAAAGGGGGAGGGGGGAAGAGAAATTCATTGGAGAAAAAGTCAAATTAAAGACATCCAAAGAATTTACAAACTCTCTCTGTCAGCAATCAATAAGCAATACCAAATTATGCCGATTGTTCAAGGATACTCAAATACATTTAAAGTGACATTGAAGCTGGTCAACCCTCACTCAAGTTTGGTTGACATTGCCAGGTGTCATCTTTGGTTGACGTCAACAACTGTCAAACTTGGTTGACGTCGACAAGTGTCATCCTAGCAGTGGAACAAAATCAGAAGACTTAGTTTATTTTCTATAAACTGTTTACAGAGATTGTACCTACATTCAAATTATTAATAAAATATCATTTGTTTACTTAATTGCTTGTCGTTGACTTTGACTTGAACTTTAGTAGCAACACTCATCTAGCTTGTTCCTGAACACCCATTTTAGTCCAATTACTTTCTAGTGTTCCGTTTGGGGCACAAGGTGCCAAACCTTGTTCCTTTCAAATTGAATCAGCTCATCTTGCATTGCTTGGATCCAATCAACATCCTTGAGTGCTTCTTCATGATTTCGAGGCTCCATGATGGACAAGAATGCATTAATGGCACAGAAGTTCCTTACTTGAGATTTGGTCTGAGTTCCTTTCGAAATATTACTAATAATTAGATCAATTGGATGAGACTTTTGATGTTTCCAATGTTTAGGTTGGAAATCCCTAATAGGAACTGCTGTCTCTCCAGTTTCTCCAGGAACTCCTTCTGGACCAATGGTGTTTACTTCATGTTCATCGTTGTATGGAACTTCATTCACTGTTCCTTCAGGAATTGCCTCATTTTTCCTTTCAATTGGGAACTGATCTTCAGGAACTCTTGCTTGTTCCTTGTTGGATGTTAAGTCTTCCTCATCCGGATCTCTTCTGACCAGCCCTATTTTGAAGTGCTCATGTTCCTGCAAAACGTTAGTATCTACACTATTTACACTATAGTCTGTTTCATCAAAAATAATATGTACACTTTCCTCGACACTTAATGTTCTCTTGTTGTAAACTCTATAAGCCTTACTATCACTCCTTTCATCAAATTTCCCTAAGTTCCTTTTACCATTATTATGGACAAAACATTTACAACCAAATGTTCCAAGGTGAGACACATTAGCACTAGTGGAAAAACTACAATAGGTTACGGGCCAAAGTAGACTATAGGTTACAGTTTTGTTCGTAAGCTATATTGCGTCGCATATAAGTTTAGGTTTCGGGCCATGAGCGTAACCTAAAACAGAACTTTAGGTTACGGGCTTCAAAATGACCGTAACCTAAAATCTAACTTTAGGTAACGGTCATTCATCTTTTTCTAGAAGCCCGTTAGCTAAAGTGGGTTATAAGTAACGCTTTGTTTAAAGTCCGTTACATAAAGGGGATAAAGTAACACCTTGATTTTATCCATGCCCGTTACTTATACTTAATTTTATTTAAAAAAAATAATCGATAGCAACAACATTACTAACCCCAATACCACCTGTCACCACCCTTAACTCTCGACCACTACCTCTTCCAACCTCCCACCACCACTACCGAAAAAAGAAACAAAAATTCACCAAAAACCCACAAAATAGGCCAATGAAAAATTTCTACCAAAACATAAATTTATCATTACAAACCAACAAATAAAAATACAATTACTAGTGTTTTCGTACATACGAGCATTAGCATAAATTACCAAAGATCAATGATAGGAAAAAAAGATTCTACCATAACAGCAAGTCTTACAACCAATTTAGAATTGTCTTGAACCTTTTCAGCTTCAGGGGTTACAGAATCTGCTATAAGGTCAAATCGTTGAAGTAGAGTGTATGAAAATCCATCTCCCAAATCACATTTTGTTCCAAGAAGACCTGATCTTATCATGTATCTACAGACAAAGAAGTTGGAATTATTTCTACCAAACATCAGGAAAAATAAAGTTCATAGTATGAACGCTTATCAGTAAAGCAGGACCAAAAACATCTACATTTCTGTAGAAATCACATTAATATTATGATAGGTAATTCCAAAGCCCAAAATTTGTAAGACTGAAAGACCTTCTCTCAATTACTTAAAACCACAGTTCAACGTAAGATAATGGGTAAAAGAAAAGTCTGTGGAATCAGCTTAGTTGTTATTTTTAAGGGTAATTATCAACAGGTTTGTTAGAAGAACAAATAAACCATGCTCAAAACTGAGTCTCAAACAATTCAGAATAGTCACACCCTAAAATAAAGTAAATCATTCTATAGAAATTGCAAGCATTGAAAAAACCTATAAGCCAAACAAAACTTGGCTATTTACAGATCCCCATCAGATTTGATAAGTCACGCACCTGTTTCTCCTGGATTTAGCGTAAATGATTTGTGATCTACAGTAGAGAACACAATTATGTCAATAACAGTAATTCGTTACATTTCTCCTCGCACAAATTGCAAGCAACCAATTGTGAGGAGACCGCATCGCAATCAACTTCTTCAGTTGCAGATTCACCACCCAAGCCATAAATTTTGCACGAACAATAAACATAGAGCCATTCACCTGAAGGAAAATCCTGCAAATACTACCACAATACCTACAATACCTGATGTTCCAAACAATTAGCATTATACTTAAACATCCAGGTGCCATTGAACACTCGATAAGTATAGACTGCAAAACCTATGTGCCAAAACCTGAATATAACGACATTGATCAGACAACTATTCCATAAGCCAAAAACATAAAACATCCAGCACGACAAGTAGAGACAAGCGAATTCGAAAGTAATTTCACAATGCAAATCCTATAGCTCAGCATTTAGGAACCACACCAATGTGTAAAACATGATCAATCTCATCTGTCGTAGCTAAAATACTTACTTGCCTATCGATATACCCCTCCCCATCACCACTAAACATAAAAGGGAGGAAAAGAGCCCTGCGGTGAATCAATTAGCAATAAAAAGTGAAGACAAACAATATAAATTTTAATTTCACTAATATACAGTTTCTATCAGAGATTTCAGTAGATTTGACGTCATCTAAAGAACAAAATCACCCACAACGTGGCATAAGCAATCAAGAATAGTTCAATGGATCAAAAATTTGATGGACATACAATTGAAAATGAAGTAAGAAGAAAAAATAATGCCCCTATTGAATGATTTTACGTTGTTATGGAGCTTGTTAATGGTTCAAAATCTACAAAGTAATTGAATATAGCATTTTGTCTAAAATAAGGGTACTAGAACGCTATTTTGGAAAAAATAATGGGCCAAATCCCCTCGGGAATTTTCCACGAAATAGAAATCAAAAAAATAACCAATTTGAATTGCATCATTCAGACACCCGAGCGCAAAGTTACATCCGTTGCAAATAATTATGAAATTGCTAATAATCATGAAACCACATTCACCAAAATAACTAAAAAATAAAAAATGCTAAAAACTTTCATTAAATCAACACCAAAATCAAAAAAGCTGAAAACTAAAACGAGTGATGTAGTGAAGAAAAGAAGCACACAAGAGCTATTGCATACAAATGGCAATATCCCACAGTAAACTGAGCTTCATGGGTTTAGGGGAGATATAATATTCCCACCTATTTTTCAACAAGACATACAGTAAAGAAATCTGGTGATGAATCTTTTGTGGATTGGTATGAGACAGTAGGGGAAGTGTTGATATTGCAACTGAAATCAAGTATGTATTTGATATTGCAAAATCAAAAAACCTTAAAACTTTCATCAAATCAACACAAAATTTAAACAATCAAGAAACCCCAATTCATCAAATTAAACCCCAGAAACCCCAAACTCATAAAATGTAAACTTAATTTAGTTTAACAAAATCATAACTTCAGATATTAAGAAAAGAACTACTCCCTCCATTCTTTTGTAGTTGCAACATTTCACTTTTCACACTTGCCGAGGCACATTTTTAACAATTTATAACACTAATATATTTGTATAAATTATAAAAATATATATTAATAAAGTGCACATCAAGACGAATCAAACGAGATCCATATTGACTATATTCCTATTTATACATTGTTCATAAAATTAAATCAAAGCTTAAGAGGTGAATAGTGCACATTTCAAAATGTTGCAACTAAAAAAAATGGAGGTAGTATTTTTTTTTGCTCATAATCCTGAAAACAATATGCGAATTGAATAACTAAAAAAACGAATAGCAACATCTATTAGAAAGCCAGAGATTAAACACAAAAAATCCTATTGTTACGAGTTTAACAAAAATTCGAAAAAAATAAAATTAAAAAAGAAAAATAAAACGTGCAATCACAAACATAATCACCTCGTCCAAACACCAAATCCACCACCATCTATTCAACAACCTTCAAACATCAACATCCAGTTCCCCTAAGTCGATTTAGGGTTTCGAATTCATGGTGGAGTTGGGGATTTTAATTCGGAGTTTAGGTTTCGAACAATTCGGGATGACATGAGATGAGAGATAGAGATACGAAGTGGTGATGAGAGTTGATAGATAGAGATGGAGATATGAAGTGGAGATGAGAGTTGAGAGATGGAGATGGAGATACGGAGTGGAGATAAGAGATGGAGTTTTGAGAGGATAAATAAAAGGATAATCAGATTTCAGTTGAAGAAATGTAATAAAACCCTCAAAGTTTAGGTAACGTGCACTTCATGGCCCGTTACTTAAAAAATGTTTAGGTTACGGGCTATATTTAGCCCGTTATTTAAAAAACTTTAGGTTACGGACTATACTTAGCCCGTTAGATAAAGTGGGTTTAAGGTTACGTTTTTTTCACAGCCCATAAGATAAAACTTTAAGGTTATTTGCCTTCGGTCTGCCCGTTACCTATGGGGCATTATCTATGATAATTTTTCCACTAGTGTAGGTTTTCGTCCTCTAAACAATTCATAGCGAGTTTTGTTAGTGATGGGTCTAATCATGACTCTATTTATAATGTAACAAGCCGTATTTACTACTTCTGCCCAGAAGTTCCTTGGGAGTCCACTTGCTATGAGCATCATTATTGCCATGTCTTCTAAGGTTCTATTTTTCCTTTCCACGACACCATTTTGTTGTGGTGTTCTTGGAGCTGAAAAATTGTGATCCATACCATGTTTCCAGCAAAACTCATTAAACTTGTAATTTTCAAATTCCTTTCCATGATCAGATCTTAAATGTATAAGTTGATAACCACTAGATTTTTGAACCTTCTTAGCAAAGCAAGTAAACTCATCAAATGTTTCATCTTTACTATGAAGGAACATAGTCCATGTATATCTAGAGTAATCATCAACAATAACCAAGACATATAACTTACCACTCCTACTTTGGACTCTCATGGGCCCACACAAATCCATATGGATGAGTTCCAATGGTTTCTGTGGAGCTCACGTAATTTTTTCTTTTGAAAGAACTTCTAACATACTTGCCTCTAGCACATGCTCCACATATTTTATCACATAGGAACATAATGTTAGGTAATCCAACAACAAGTTCCATAGATTTAATTTTATCAAGTAAGTAGAGACTAGCATGTCCAACACATTTATGCCAAAGTAGGAGATCATCCTCAATCACACTTAAACAAGAAAATGTACTATTGGGAACTTTGTGTAAATCAACGATATATGTGTTCCCTTTACGTTTTCCCTCAAGTAAAACTTGATTAGTGTGATTGTTGATGATTTGACAATGCTCATTAGTAAAACAAACAGAATTCCCTTTATCATAGAATTGGGAAATGCTAAGTAAGTTGGGTTTAAGACCATCAACAAGAAAAACATTATCAATTGCATGGGAACTTGACTTACCAACCTTACCTAAGGCAACTATGTTACCCTTTTGATTATCACCAAACATCACAGTTCCCCCTGAGTAGGCTGCTAGTGAGAGAAACTTAGATTTGTCACCTGTCATGTGCTTGGAACAACCGATGTCAAGGTACCACATGTTGTTCCCCCACACTAGCACCTGCAATACAGATTACATGTTAGGTGTAGGAACCCAGGTTTCCTTGGGTTCCTCTGTAGACACATCATCATTTAATTTTTCAATCCATATCTGTTTTACGTGTCTAGTATTTACATCTAAACTGCACTTCCGTTTGGAACACTGGCTTTTAAGATGACCCGTGTTCCCACAGAACATACACACTTTGCTACTTGGAAGTTCCACGTATTTATTCTGCTTTCCCACTTTCTTTTTATAATTAAAACCAAGACCTTCGGTCCTTTTTGTTTGGGCATTCAGAATCCATGTTGAAACTTTGTATTGATCATCCTTTTTGTTTCTTAAATTAGTGAGTTCCATTTTAACAACATCATGTTCCTTCATAATTTCCTTGATGACTGAATCATTTAATGTTCCTTCAGTGGAATTCTCATTTAGATTGGTCAACTTGTACCAATTTATTCCATAGTGACTTGACTAAGTTCCTTTTTGAAGTTTTTCAACTTATACCTTTAAATTCGTATTTTGATCTAATAAGTCCAAAAATATTTTCTCAGTCTCATTTCTATTTAACCTTAGCCAATCACTGTGTTCCTTACGAATTTGAAGAGCCTTTTCACATTTGGTTTTTACTCCTAATACATTAGTCCAGTTTTTGTGAAAATTTAGTACTAGATCTACTAATTCAAGTTTAGAAAAAGCATCAAGAAGATCAGAATTTGGAAATACCTCGTTAGCGAGTTCCTCGTGGACCTCGTTCCTATCAGTTCTGGCCATCAAGCATATGTTGGCAACTTCTTCATCAGGTTTTTCCTTTTCATCTTCTTCGCTTTCAGAATCTCCCCAGGCTGCTAGCATTGCTTTTCTTACATCATTCTTGGAGTAAGAAGGTTTGTAGAATTTTTCTTTGACTTGTTCCTTCTTCTCCTCGACATACTCCTTGCCCTTGGACTTCCCTTTTTCAGTATCCCACAGGGGACAGTCTTTGATGAAGTGTTCTGAGGATCCACACTTGTGGCACACGAATTCCCTTTTGTTGCTAGTGAATTTTCTGCCCGTGTTCCTATAGGAACTTTGATTCGTGTTGAGAGTTCCTTTGAATCTTCTGACCAGCAATGCTGCCTCATCATCATCTCCTTCTGATTCGTCACTTTTGGCTTTCAAGGCCAGCCCTTTGTTTCTAGAAATCTCTCCAGTTTCTCGAAGGTGCAATTCATGGGTCGGCTAGGAAATTGCAAGTTGTTCAATGTTGAACTTCGTGAAATCCTCTGTTTTCATGAGTGCAGTAACCTTGGCTCTCCATCTTTCATCTTTTGGTAGACTCCTCATCACTTTCTTAACCTGTTCATCAGTAGTTATATCTTTTCCAAGAGAAGAAAGCTCATTGGTGATGTTAGTAAAACGAGTAAGCATATCTTGTACTGGCTCTCTAGGTAACATTTCAAAACGCTCATATTTAGACATTAATAAATCAATTTTAGATCGTTTTACTTCACTAGTTCCTTCATGAGTTACTTGTAATAAATCCCATATTTTTTTAACGGTTGCACCCCATGACACGATTGTGTTCATGTGGTCCAATACCACAATGTAGCAACTTAATAGCACGAGCATTAATTTCCATTTTTGCAAAATCTTCTTTTTCATATTCAGAAATCAATTTAGGAACTACTTCATTGTTTGAGTTAGTTTTTGTCACCTCATAGTCACCTACTTCAATTACACACCAAACCTGGTAGTTTTCAGCCTTGATGAAGATTTCCATTCGATTCTTCCAGTATGTGTAAAATTTCCCATCAAACATAGGTGGTCTTTGAGTTGAGTAACCTTCCTCCAATTTCTCGTGAGTGTTCATCTTCAGGATCCCTCTTCAAGGTTGCTTGATTTTCCTGAGTTCATGCTCTGATACCAACTGTTGTTTCTACTGGAACACTACAAGAGGGGGTGAATTGCTGTGTGGAACTTGTTTGCGGAATTTAAACAATTTTGAATGAAATAAAGAGTACGAGAGATATTTCTACGAGAAAAACTTCCTTGGCCCAAAATAAGAAAACTCCACTTCTATTATAGGCCTGTAATACTTTTTGCAACCTAAATTCTCTACTTTCACTCGTCAATTCCTGTAGGAACTTGATTCTCAATTCTCACTCTTTTTCTCTCGTTTCTCTTTCTCTTTTTCTCCACTCTTCTCTTGTTCTCACACTTCACTTTTTCCCACAGATTACAACTCAATACAGACTCTAATACATTGAAAGAACTCGTAAACTAGGCTGGAACATCTATTGAAACTTAGACTCATATGAATGCTCAAGTGTGTTCTCTACTACTCTACCTATTCTTCTGAAGTTCTTAGAGTATTTATAGAGTGATTCTGCCTTGTAAACACCCGCCATAAACCACGTACATTGATCATCCACTACCCCATGATTTCTCCCCATTAACCCACGTTTTTAGACTAAGAGAATAGGACATTTTTGACGGAATTTTTTTAACCGTTTATTTTTGCCCATAATCCCATGATTTGATTCCTATAATCTAGGATTGTCTAACAACTTTTATTTGAATTCTTAAAAACCCTAGATGCCATTATTTATTCTTCAACAACTAAGTCACTACCTTTCTTGTTAATCATGTAATTAATCAACTTATCTGCTTTTCTCTCCTTATTGACTACTAGTCAAAACTTTTAAAATATTCAACATTCTAAATTCAATAATGTATTAACAATGCTAAAAAATGGAATATCAAACTTAATAATAATGCATACTTTTCATACAATCATGCCAACATATCTTCTCATGCAAGTCATCTCAAGTCAACAAAACATTAACTTTTATTTCTATAAAATTTTGCATGGAATTCAAAATATTCTAGCACAAACTCTATTTACTTGATTGCCTTTAGTACTTACTTACCTTATGTTATAACGGTGATCCGCCACTACTTCTAGAAATCGCTTAACTTGAAATCTCCTACGAACGAAAAATCAAGACTATTTAAAAACCTTGTTCACTAAATTCTTCAACAACTCTAAACCAACCATTTATATTAGAAACTTGTCCAGAACCCTCCCTACGTAGTCTTTATTCAATTCCGTACTTTATTTTATAATTTCTTTTTTAAAACACTTGATTTTCGATAATTTTCTAAAAATGCCAGCTTTAAAAAGTTTCTTAAAACCACTTTTAAACCTTCCTAAACATCATAATTTGACCTTAAAACAATAGACTCATTTCCTAAGATCGTCATGTGATTTTTTTGTGCCTTAAAACCATTATAACTCGTTATTTGATGTGTTACTATTTTTATCGTGCATGAACACGTGATAATAAAAATTCACAGCATTCTTATTAAAACCCCTTTAAAACTTTATTTTTCATGCATAAAACACTTTTAGAACCTTATAATATCATCACTCTTATATTCTATGCATTAAAAATAACTTTTCATAGTTATAAACATGTTCATAATATTTTACTTCTAATATTCATACATTTAAAAATTTGACAACAATAATGAATTACTTTAAAACTTTAAAAACCATTATGAGCTTTATAAAATCATCATAAACTAATACTATAACAATCTATGATCATAATATGAAAGTTTAGAGCATTATAATCATAAAAACTAACAATTTACATGAATTTTTATAAAACCCTAATTCATAATTTCATGAACAACTTGTCAACATAAATTTTAATTTTAAAAACATAATCATGAACTTCAAAACGTGATTAAAAATATTTTTAAAACAAGATTTAAACAAGATTACACAAGAATTGAAGAAGAAGAATTTTTTTTTGATAAAAGGGTTCGAAATACACCAAGAGGGAGGAGGGAGAATGTGGCCGGTGAGTCGGGCTGTCGGCAGGAGGTGGCTGGCGAGTGAGGGCCGGAAGGTGGTGGTGGTGCCGGAGAGGGAGTTCTACGAGTGAGGGACGGTTTTCAGATTTTTTTTTATTCGAATTTTTTGTCTCTCTCTCTCTCTCTTTTTAAAATCCTAATAGTAGTTCTGAATATTCTGGTTTAATGTGATATTTGTAGACCCAAATTAGGTTAAGGTTAAATTACTAAAATACCCTTATGTTTGAAATTACTTTAGTGCCCTTGTTTTAAAACAAGTAAGGAAACCTTTAAAATTCTAAATTTAGAAACTTCTTACAAAATTTTAAGTGACATAAAAATAACTTAAAAACTTTATAAAACATAAAAATAATTACTTTGCGTCACAACTAATTAAATTTTTCTTTCTTTAATATATTTACTTAACTTATTTTTCACTAAAAATATTCAAATAAATTATGAAATTAAATTCTTAGAATACGTGAAAATACGGGGTATTACAAACAACACCATTGTGCAAAACCCACAACCATTCGTAGTCACATTAGCGGATGCAACGGTTTGCACCACCACAGCCGCCTGGGTTCACTAGACCAATAAACTTAGGACCACCACTTCCAACAATCGGTAATGATATTTCAGAGTTAAAGAAAATGATGGCATAAATACATAAAAACATGGAAGCAATGCAAACTAAGTTTGGTCAGCAAACAGCTTTTAACAAGCTACTTGAGACTCTGATCGTTCAGTCTACAGCTCAAAGGCAGAAAGGTCATCTTCCCCCACAACCTGCAACGCCAAAGCCTCCTCCGAAGAACCATTATAATGTCATTACTCATTACTATTAGGAGCGGGACTCACTACTAGGGCCTAAAGATGCCAATTGGTGATACTAATTCTAATCTTGCAGTTCAAACTGGGAAGTCTAGTAATATGGTGATTGGAGAGATTATGGATCCGACTCCTACAAAAGAGGATGAAGCTACTACAAAGAGGGCTTGTGTAGCCGACATGCCCACTGACAAATTGACACCTTCTAAAGTTCCACTACCCTTCCCTCATAGGGTAGACATGAGTAAGAAAGATAACTATTTTCATAAGTTTATTGATAGTGTCAAAAATTTACAAGTTATTGTGCCTTTTACTGATCTAATCACGCAGGCACCCACTTATACTAAGTTTGTAAAAGACATATTGAGTAGGAAATGTGAATTAAGTTCGGTAGAGACTGTAGCTTTAACAAAAGAATGTAGTGCAATTTTAAAGAATAAGTCTCCACCAAAACTCAAGGATCCAAGAAGTTTTTCTGTTCCTTGTAACGTTGGCCCATTTTTCATTGATAAATTATTATGTGATTTAGGAGCCGGTGTTACTGCAATGTCATTGTTTATTTCCAAAAATTTGAATATAGGGTCTTTAGAGTTTACTAACATTACCTTGCAGATGGATGACTGAACAATTAAGTACCCCAAGGGTATTTTAGAGGATGTACCAGTAAGAGTGGGGAAGTTCTTTATCCCCGTAGACTTTTTGGTTCTAAACATGGATGAGGATGCTCATAACCCCATTATATTAGGTAGACCACTTTTGAATATTGCAGGTGTTGTGATTGATGTGAAGAACAGTAGTTTAACTCTTACTATAGGTGATGACAAGGTTACTTTTAACCTGAACGATGCTTTAAATTAAACATCTCATGATAGAACAATCATGCCATGCAATTTACACATTTAATGAGATTGTTCATAATGACTTGCCTCGATCCCCTAATAGGGATCCTCTGGAGGCCCCTCTATGCTTGGATTCTATTGCAGATGACGAAGATGGTGACAGTAAAGAGCTATGTCAGGATCAAAAGAAAATGAAATCCCATCCCAAGAAATGTCGGAAACCTCAAATACAATCTTCTCATGCTTATAAGGTGAATACGACAAATGACGAGGTTTTAAACAAGGAACGTGAGGCATTTAAACAAATAATAACTCCAAATTGCTTTGTTTTTCTAACTAAATGGGGTTCATGTTCACTCTTTGATCCTCTATGAGTTGAGAGGTAATATGGTCAAGCTAATGACCTTAAATAAGCCTTTGCGGGAGGAAACATGTAGGTAGTTTAGTTTATTTTCGTAGTTATTGTAGTTTATTTAGCTTTGATTTGCTTGCTAGTGAGAGAGAGTAACAAACTAAAATACTTGGTGAAGTGTTTTTAAGCATTTTGTAGGCTTATGTAAAAGTGCACGATGAAAATGAGGTGAAAAGGCCTACTTTGTGGGCTGCAAGGGGGCCGGGCGGATTGAATTTTGACCGGAAACGCATGATGATTTGAACACGAAGAAAAAACATTTATATACATCACTATGCTTAGGAAATCGGGCGGAATGCACTCGATTAGGGCATAGTGCAATAGAGGTCGGGCGAACTACTCGGTTTCAAACTACGCATAAAATTCATTTCGAAATGGTCATAACTTTTTATACAAGATTTTTTTGTAGGCCGTAAGACCTACTGTTGGAAAGAATTATGAATCTAATTTCCAATGCATCAAAATTCAGGTTCAGCCGATTTTTAAGTTGTAAGAAATGGTCGAAAGAGTGAGAAGTGGTCAAATTCTAATACGTGAATGCTACTCAAGCTTACCTCTAGAGCCCACACCTCTCTTTCTTTCCTTCAACACTTTATTCCTTCCCCTGAAACACTTTCCTAACCTCCCATAAACTCCTGTAACCCCTTCACTTTCACTCCTCTCTCACTTTACTCCCTTCAGCACTGAGGATATTGCTGAGTTTGGCTTGGGGGAGGTAAGTTTTATTTGCTTTCTTAGTTTAGATTTTGTTGTTTTCCTAGGATAATTGCATGGTTATACTACTCACTAGGAGTAGGAGTTTACATGTAACTAAAAAAAATGTACTGCTTGCATAGATTAGTTTTATTGCTTTCTTAGCTTTTAATTGATTGAATGATGATGAATATGTACAATTGGATAGATGGTGACTTCCCTGCGCCCCGCATTTTTTCCTTAAAATGTTTTTGATTGATTTGGGCATGTGATGAGTTATGTTTAGGGACTTACCAACTTGGACTTGAACTTAATTTAGCTTGAAACCATTTCTTATCTTGCCAAAATAGCCATGTGTAGAGTAAGGGCTTGAACAGTGTTAACGGGAGGATCTGAGCCACATGCATTATTTTATGCTTATTTTTTTTTTTCTTATGTGCTTACTTCCTGGTGCTTGTATGATCCATGTTTTGGATTTTGACTCTATTAGCTTAGCTTTGGAATATTTCACATAGCGGATGATGAAAGGAGCCTTCAGGTTTTCAAATTTTAGGCATTCCATCACATATTTTTCCTTGATTTTTGTTTTGAGCTTTTCATCCATCATTTGTATTTTAGCCACATTACAACCGTATTATCCATGTTTTATTGTTTAGTATGTATGCCCAAGCTTGGCTTGGGGGAGTTTATGGAGTTGTTGTAGTTGAACAGGCTATCGCACACCTATCAAAAGTAAACCAAACGACACTAACTAATGTAGCTAGGGTAGTAAGGATCGAATCCTCAGGGAAGCAGTTAAACTCTATTAGTTCTAAAAAGCTTAAACTGTGTAAAGAGCCTTGGTCGAGAAGTATTGACTAACATTAAGACCAAAATATCACACGTACATAATCGACTCCAAATCGCCTTTAGAAATCAACATATTGGTTTTAAAAACACAATTCCAGTCATGGTACGCAGAGCCTTATGTGAAACATGAACACTCCTGCTGCACATCAAAATTTCTCATTTCACCTAACCTCCAAATACACCATACAAACAATCAACAACTGTAACAAACCCACAACATGACTCCCCCAAGCCAAGCTTGGGCATACAATATGTTATCAAATACCAAGGCCAGAAAGGGTTGTAATGTGGTTCATTTTGTGAGGGATATAGGTTAAGAAAACACGGGATCAAGGGAAAGGAAATTCAGCATGAAAATCCTATAATGTATCTGGAAGCTCTAAATCAATTGAATGCCTCTTATATGCGCAACATGCAACAAAACTCAATTAAAAGTTACTAAAGTCCAAAGGCAAACTCAAGATCATAAATCACCGGAACTAGCACACATGAAAAGAATAACAATTAATGGTAGCCTATAAGATCAAAGTGGCTCAAATCTCCCGCGAAGCACAGTTCAAGTCCAAGACCCAGCAGCAAGGTTAGACAGAGTGACAATGCAAGGAAAGCTAGCACATTAAGACTAAGTCATGCACGGCAAATCACATAAGTAAAGTCATCCGAAAACAAGAATCATGAAGTTTCAGAGAAAATTTTTAAACGAATGGGTACATGAAAAGTCAAATCAACGAAAAATTGGACGAGCAGCTAGCCAATCAAATAAGAATTCTTCTGAACAACAAATACATGTAGACTAGGAAGGAAAGCAGTACATTTTTTTGGCAATGTAACTCGGCCTTAAGGGACGGTAAAAACATGTAACGGTCCTACAAAAGCAGTAAAAAACTACAAAGAAAGCAATAAAAATTATACTAAGAAAGCAAATAAAACATACCTCCCCAAAGCCGGACTCAGCAATGTCCTCAATGCTGAAGGGAGGAAAGTAAGAGCGAAAAAGGGACATTGGAGGGGTTGGGAGCATAGGGGTATTAAAAGATGACGTATATGGGGTAAGGGAAGAAGTTTTGCAAGAAAAGAAAAAGAAAGAGGCAGGGTGGTAAATGTTATTACATGTAGCATACACGATTGAGATTTGACCACCTCACACTGTTTCGATCATATATAACAAAATATAATTTGGGATTAATCTGATTCCTACTGCATTGGAAAGTAGACTCTAGAGCTTTCCAATGGTAGGTCATACGTCTCGTGGAACGTCCTAGAGAAAAAGTTATGACCATTTCAAAATGACGTTCTTGCGCAGATGCGGGGCGGAAAAAAAAAAATATGAACTTGGAGGTTTGATGCGGGCGCATAAACTTCCATGCGGCCGCATCAACCTCCGTCACTAAATATTCTGCACTTCTGGGGGTTAGATGCGGGCGCATAAAACCCCATGCGTCCGCATCTACCCTGTTTCACCCCGAACACTTTATTTTCCTTTCTTTGACACTTAATAAATTTTCACTTTCTTTTCACCCACCTTGACCTTGACTTAGGACTTAGGACCTCGGAATCTACCAAAACCCCTAAAAGTTATTCAATATCACCTAAAAACACACAAAAAAACACACTGGACACAACTAACTAAAAATTACGAAAATAAACCAAAACACCCAAAAACACCACAAAAGAGCTTAAAAAAGGGATTAGAACGCTCGGTGTTGCTCCCGAGAAGCGCTTGTTCAGGGCATTGAGTCTTGACCAATGTTTACCTCAGAGTCATGGAGGATCGACAGATGGTGCACGATGATACCCCCAATTTAGATACGGCAACCAGCAATCGAGTTATTGGTTGCCACTGCTTCACGTAGCTAATTGTTAAAAACCCCTGTGCTTCTATCATCTTTGTCGTATTCACATTACAGCTGAGAAGTGTTTTCGAGTTTCCGAGTTTTTGGGACGGGATTTCCTTCTTTTGATCCTGACATAGCTGTTATTAACACTATCTTCATCACCTGCCAATAGAATCCAAACAGCAGGGGCCTCCAGAAGATCCTTATTAAAGGATCGAGGGCAAGCCATTAAGAACAATTTCAATTAACAAGTATAAAATTGCATGAAATGTGTTCATCAGTAGGTTTTTTATGCACTATTCAAGGTAAGGTAACTTGTCATCACCTACAGAAAGAGTCAAATTTCATCTTAACATCATAACAGCGCCGGCCAGTATGTAGAATGGTTACCTAGTATAATAGGAGGTGTGCATTCCTCTCCATATCCAACCACTACAAAATCAACAGGATAAAGGAATTTTCACTACCCTCACCGCTGGGCATCCTATAAAATACCTTTAGGGTACTTTACTGCCTATATGCCATCGCAAGGTTATGTTAGTGACCTTCAAGCACCCATATCAAGCTTTTTGCAAAATAGACAAGGGCATGAAATAACACTAGCCCCTAAATCACATAGCTTTATCAATAAATCAGGGGGCAATGTTTACAAGGAATAGAAAAACTTCCG
>PYUH01003993.1:322990-389852 GCA_016808085.1 Suaeda aralocaspica
AGATTGAATAAATAATGACTACTGCCTAATTCTAACATAAGTTACTGGACAATGACGAAGAATTTAATCAATAAACTAAGAGCCTAGGGTCATGCGGTGTCACACAAGAACACTAATGGATTCACTAACAAAGTATCGTTCAACATGCTAACGACTAATCAGGGCAGTAGACTTAATTCTCCGAGATCTAGTCCGCTCGAACTCATCTAGCGGCTCTCGCTCATTGTATGCTGACTAATTACCGCCCTATATATCAGATGGTTCTTTATTGTGGTAAACTTTATACTCTTCGCATCAAATTCAACAATTCCAAATTACACACTAAATCTGCGCACATCTCAATTGTCTAAACAAAGACAAACACATAGGAAATTGCGACTACTTAATTATGGATTGAAACAACCTATATTTAAGTATCCATTGATTGATCAAGGTTTCCTAACCCTAGAACATTAGACTACTCCTCATAAATGAAGATAAAACAAGAAAGTGTAAAAATCCCTAATTGAATTATGAAGTTACTGCGAATTAACACTGACAAAAACAAATAATCTAATAATTAACTAGAAAGGACAAAAAGCGTAAATTAAACTAAAATAAGAAACAAACGAAAGACTTACCACAATGTGTAGAACGACTCGAAGACTGAATTGAATGAATCTCTCAAAGTTATGAACAAACCCTAATTTACCTATATTAATTTTAGAGGAGAGAGAAAGTGCTTAATCTGCTTTCCAGAGAGTAATTCTAATCATCCAAAGCATAAGTTGTTTTTTGCCTAGAAAACCTGCTCTAAGTAAGCCAAGTTAGGGCTTACACAGCCTAAGCAACAAGAAAATAAAGACAATAAAAAGATCGGGACAAACATCGGAGCGCCGGCGCATAGTGGGATTTATGCGCCCATCAGACCTCGCAGAATGATCCTTCAGCTGAAATCCTCTTGTAAATGTGCCGCATTAGCATTTTCGTGATGCGCCCGCAATCTTGACCTCAGAAGTTCATTTTGCTTCCTTCTTCGTCTTTTCTCGAGTTCTTTAAGGCTTGTTTGTCATTCTCTTGGCACGCATTTCATGCATGCTTGTCATTGCAATCATCCCGTCTAAGTTAACCGGCCTTCGTTCCGAGGCCTCGGTTTTCGATGCCTGAAATTACAAAAAAATACCAAACCGAGCATAACACACGTGGATGATAAAATCAACCTCAAAATGCTTCTAAAGTTGCCGGTAAATTTAATCAAGACTTGACAGACTTTCAAATTAGCTAAAGATACATGCGATGAGCTAAAACAAAGCCAGATATACACCCAATTAGGCACAAAATTGACTCGATACCAGTGTGAAAAACATTGATAAAACCACACCATTCAAATTCCCCCAACGCAAGCTTTGCTGTCCCGAAGCACAGATGAAGTGAAATGTACTTTTCACCCATAAAAAAACATACGTCAAGTCACAACTCAAGGATCCTTCAGTTACTAACGCTCAATGCAAGTGCAAATGCTACACATTCCTAAACGAAAGTTCAAACCAATTAACCAACCAAGCAAGTTTCATGAATCGATGAACTAGAATAGCTCACCGGGTTTGGTCACTCCACCACCAGATTGAGGCATCTAAGTAGTGTTAGCTCACCCTAATACACCCAAACCATTGAGAGCGAATGAAATGCATATGCCATGTGTTTAAATGCAAGTTTTGAGGGCCCAAATCCGCAACTCACACCCCTCATGCAAGGTTAGGGTACACTCAACAGTTAAAGTCGACGAAATGCAGTTAATACTCTACGCACCTTGCCAAAAGACATCCGTCCACAATCAACCAAAGCAGATCACATAAAGATTCAAAGAGGACTTTATAAGCTTGTAACGATAATGGCTAGGGGTAAGGTAGAGAGAAATTTGGGATAAGTGGCTGACTAGTGACGGGGGATATGCGCACTATAAACAATCGGAGACTCACTCACACACCTTCACTAAGACATACACATCTAATAGTACTCACCAGCACCCATCTCAAGCGCGTATATCAAACCAACACTTTCAATTTTCATTCACTTCACAACGCCAGTTATTTCATTCAAAATACAAATATAAACCATGATTCAAGACTTTTCATTAATCTCTTCAAGTTTGCAACCTGTTCTTCTCTGTTATTCTTTCATTTTTTTTTCCGTTTTTTTTCTTTAAATTCTCTTTTTTTTCATTTAGTTTCACGACGCTTAATAGGTGGCCATAAGACCAAAATATCACACTACATATCGCACTCCAAAACGTCGCATTAGAAAACAACAATATGTGTTTAACAAACAAATTCAGTCATTGGTACGCAGAGCCTTATGTGAAACTTTATAGAACCTCCATGCACATCAAAATTTCTCAATTCACCTCATCCAAATACACCATCACAAACAATCAACAACTGTAACAAACACCACAACATGACTCCCAAGCCAAGCTGGGCATACAATATGATTACAAATACCAAGGGCCAGAAAGGGTTGTAATGTGGTTAATTGTGAGGGATATAGGCTTAAGAAAAACAGGATCAAGGGAAGGAAATTCAGCATGAAAATCCTTATAAGTATCTGGAAGCTCTATAAATCAATTGAATGCCTTCTATCATGCGCAACATGCACAAAACTTCAATTAAAAGTTATAAAGTCCAAAGGCAACTCAAGCTCAAGTCAATGAGAAAGGAACTAAGACACACTGAAAGAATACAATTAAGGTAGACCTATAAGATCAAAAAGTGGCTCAAATCTCCCGCTAGACAGTCAAGTCCAAGACCCAGCAGAAGTTAGACAGAGTGACAATGCAAGGAAAGCTAGCACATAAGACTAAGTCATGCCCGGCAAATCACATAAGTAAACCATCCGAAAACAAGAATCATGAAGTTTCAAGAAAATTTTTAAACGAATGGGTACAATGAAAAGTCAAATCCAACGAAAAATTGGGAGAGCAGCTAGCCAATCACAATCAGAATTCTCTCTGAACAACTAACTAACACCTAGACTAGGAAGGAGCAGTACATTTTTTTGCACATGTAACTCCCGGCCTTAAGGGACGGATAAAACATGTAACGGTTCTACAAAAGCAGTAAAAAACTACACTAGGAAGCAATTAAAAATTATACTAAGAAAGCAAATAAAACATACCTCCCCACGCCGGACTCAGCAATGTCCTCAATGCTGAAGGGAGTAAAGTAAGAGGGAAAAAGGGACATTGGGGGTTTAGGGAGTCATAGGGGTATAAACATGAGTAATGGGTTAAGGGAAGAAGTTTTGCAAGAAAAAGAAAGAGGATGGGTTGGTAAATGTTATTAATGTAGCATACACGATTGAGATTGACCATCACCCACACTGTTTCGATCATATATAACAAAATATAATTTGGGATTAATCTGATTTACTGCATTGGAAAGTAGACTAATAGGCTTTCAATGGTAGGTCATACGTTTGTGGAACGTCCTAGAGAAAAAGTTATGACATTTCAAAATGAAGTTCTTGCGCAGATGCGGGCGGAAAAAAAAAAATATGAACTTGGAGGTCTGATGCGGGCGCATAAACTTCCAGCGGCCGCATCAACCTGCCGTCACTAAATATTCTGCACTTCTGGGGGTTAGATGCGGGCGCATACAAACCCCATGCGTCCGCATCTTACCATGTTCACCCCGAACACTTATTTCTTTTCTTTGACACTTAATAAATTTTCCTTTTCTGTTTTCACCCACTGACCTTGACTTAGACTTAGACCTCGGAATTCTACCGAAAACCCCCTAAGTTTATTCAATTCTATACCTAAAAACACACAAAAAAAAACACACGACATCAACTAACTAAAAAATTACGAAAATAAACCAAAACCACCAAAAAACACAAAAGAGCTAAAAAAGGGATTGAAGCTCGGGTTGCCTCACAGAGAACGCTTGTAGGGCATTAGGTCTTGACCATGTTTACCTCAGAGTCATGGGGACGACAGATGGTGCACGGTGATGATACCCCCAATTTAGATTACGGCCACACCCCAGCAATCGGAGTATTGGTTGTCCACTGCTTCACTGGTCAGCTATGTTAAACAACCTGTGTCTCACATGTTTGTCGTATTCACATTACACGCCTGAGAAGGTGTTTTCGCAGTTTCCGACGTTCTTGGGAGGTCCTTTAGTTTCGGTGGTGACTTGTTTTGCAATATAGCACTGCACTCCTCCGTGAGTGCTACGGTCTCCACTACATTCAATTCGCGTTTCCTGCTCAAAATGTCTTTCAAGAACTTAGTGTAGGTAGGAACTTGAGTGATTAAATCAGTAAATGGAACAGTAACTTGCAAATTTTTAACAATAGCTAAAAATTTACTAAAATGGTTATCGTTCTTACTCCTGGTTACTCTGTTCGGAAAGGGCAACCTAACCTTTGACTTCGGGATAGTATCAACCGGTGTATCATCTACCTTCTCCTTAGGTGCTTCAACCTCCTTATCTGGAACTGCATCTGAATCTGCAATCACCTCATCTCCGGTCTTCGAGCTCCACTGAAACATCAGAATTAACATTACAGTAGGCATTTTTCGGACATCATAAGCAGCCCACTCCTCAAGGTGATGGCATTGACATGTCCCTCGGGGGATTCTGTGATGCCTGTATTGCTGGGGTGGGGGTTGTGATGGAAGTTGGCCTGGTTGCCTTTGAGCATTTGATTGCGAAATCGGAGCTATCTGAGGTTCCAAAGTGGGCTTGTTTATGAGCCGGCATCGTCCTCCATATTTTCTGCATTGCAACATCATATTCTTCAACTCCGAGATTTCTCCACTAGGGGAGTGCATTGGACGGTGCGGTAGTGGCTGGTCTGCGAAAAACCTGGTGGGTGTGGTGGTGGTGACATATCTATGATTTGCTGGCTGGGGTGGCTGCTGATCCATGAGGTGGCATAGCTGCTGAGGATTTCCATTGCTGTTGTTCTTGTAAGGAAAAGTATTGGGTGATCCTTCCAGCCCGGATTGTATGTATTAAGTTATGGATTGTTTTTAAGGCTTGAAAGGCACAAATGGGTAACCTTGTTCTACTGAAACTAGTGCAAGGACGGGGAAAGTATGAACGAAAGAACCAAATGAATCACAGAAAGGATCAGTGCATCCGAAAAGTGCAGCTACGGGTGATGGTGGGGACAGCTGTAGTACCAATCTTATGAGATTCTGACTTTCTTATGGCATTTATGTGTGTGCAGCTAAACTCCATACTTATCATCAACTACATGTTTCCCACCTTTTGGAATGCCACTTAAGGTATACCACACTGTGAATTATGAGTGGCATTTCATCTATCAAATATATGCCAGCATTGACTTCCTGGTTCATACCAGACCCATTAGCAGCAGAATCTAGCAAGGCCCTAGTCTCATTTCCCAACCATGTAGAATATTGAACTAGGAACCATTTCTCAAGCCATGAGAGGACACATTATCAAAACTCCTTAAACCGTTCCAAGGCATCATATAATGACTCATCTGTCTCTGATTGGAAGTTAGTGATTTGGCTTCTCAATAAGGCGTTCGCTGTGGTGGGTAGATTTCCTCGAACCCCCCCCCCAAGGCAAGAGTACATCCTTCCCACCAATTTATGGTGGCCATATTGAGATCATTCAACCAGGTTTAGCCTTGTCTTTTAATGAAAACGGAAACATTCGCCTTCTAATGTAGTCCTTAGAGGAAATTCAGTGCTGATAGGATCACAGTATGAGGAAATGTGTAATAAGGTAGGTTCGGATCTTCCTTCAATTGTCCCGGAAAACTGATTTCGTTTAAAACCATGTCACAAGAGCCGGTTTCAGTTCAAAGTTGAGCAGATCGGTATCAGGTTACTTGAATAACCTCCAGCCATAACTCCGTCCTAGGCAAGGAATAGTCTCTCAATGAACGGGCCGCAGGTGGCGGTGGTGGTGGTGGTCACTATACCCTGTTCCTTCTCCTTCGGAAGCCATTTCAAACTTCTAAATACCCTTCAAACAGCGGATTGAGGTGAACTCAAAAACTGAGACAAGTCAGAAAAGAAACAGTTTCTCCACAGATCGGGGAGAGAAAAAATGCGGCGTCCTACTACGTCTCAACCGTTTCAGAAAAACTCGCGAGGGCTCAGGGAAGATGAAGTATCAGGCTCGTGGTCGTTTTGATAAACCTATGAACCTGCCACACAATGTAAACTCCGAAGCAAGTCAAAGAGGAGAAATAGCCCCAAAGAAACTAAATAGTTTCTTGACGACTAAGAAGAAGAAATAAAAACAGTTAAAACCACACTAATAGAATTAAAAATTGCCTCACCTGGCAACGGCGCAAAAATTTGAACAGGCTATCGACACACCTATCAAAAAGTTAAACCAAACGACACTAACTAATGTAGCAAGGGTAGTAAGATCGAATCCTCCGGAAGCAGGTTAAACTCTATTGTTCTAAAAAGCTTAAAATGTGTAAAGAGGCCTTGGTCGAGAAGTATTGACTTAATAAATGACTATTGCATAGAGTTACTAACTAATTACTGGGAAATGACGAAGAAGGTAATCAATAAACTAAGCCGAGGGTCATTCGGGTCACCAAGAACAAACTAATGGATGCACTAACAAAGATCGTTCAATTACACTATCGTCAAATTAGGGCTCACTAATTCTCTCGAATCTAGGACTACCTCGAAATCATCGAGCGGCTCGCTCATGTCTAGACTAATTACTCCTATTATTCAGTGGTCTTATTGTGGTATTTTACATCTCGGCATCAAATTCAACAATGACCAGAATTACAACTTACATCTGCGCACAATTTCAATTGTAAACAAAGAAACCAATTAATAAGAAAATTGACTATAATATGGGATTGAAAAACCTAATTTAATTATCCATTGATTGATCCAGGTTTCCTAACCCTAGAAATAGAATACTCACTCATAATTATGAAGATTAAAAACCCAAGATAGTTGTAAAAACCCTAATTGAATTCATGAAGTAATTGCTAATTAAAACTACTTAACATAAACAAAAATTAACTAATTAATAAAACTAGAAAGACAAAAAGCATAAATTAAATAAAATAAAGAACAAAACCAGAAGACGAATTACCAGTTGAAGACGAATCGGAAAGACTTGATTGAAATTGAATTCAAAGTTATGAACAAACCCTAATTCCTTAATTAATTTTTGAGAGAGAAAAAGTGATTAATTCTCTTTCCTAAGAGAGTTAATTCTAAAATATCCAAAAGCATAGTTGTTTTGCCTAGAAAACAGTGCCTTAATGTACCCCAAGTTGGCTTACAAAGCCTAAGTACAAAGAAAATAAAAGACGCGAAATAAAAAGACGGGAAAAACGTCTGATGGGGCGCATAGGAGGTTTATGCGCCCGAATCAGACCTCCAGAATGCCCTTTCAGCTGAAATCCTTTAAAGCGCCCGCATAGCCTTTTCATTGCGCCCGCATCTTGACCTCAGAAGTTCATTTGCTCCTTTTCTTCTTATTTCTTCATAAGTTCTTTAAGGCTTGTTTTCATACTTCTTGGCACGCATTTCCATGCATCTTCATTCTTATCCCGTCTAAGCTTTCCGGCTTCGTTCCGAGCCTCGGTTTTCGTGCCTGAAATTACAAAACATACCAAAACCGAGCATAACAACCGTGGATGATAAAAATCAACTAAAATGCTCTAAAATTGCCGGAAATTAATCAAACTTGACGAGACATTTCAAATTAGCTAAAGAACATCGAATGAGCTAAAACAAAGCCAGAATGACACCCATTAAGCACAAAATTGACTCGAAACAAGGGGAAAAACACTATAAAAACCACACATATCAGTAGTGTTACGCATTTGTTAGAATTGTGGTTGAAGGATTATTGCTGAAAATTTGTTGAAATGATTGTTTTGTTGAGGACTAGTACAGTTCATTTGAAAAAAATTAAAGTTTATATCAATGTCTGGACTAGTACAGTTCATTTGAAAAAAATTAAAGTTTATATCTTATATTGAGCCTAGTTATGTATGTGTGATGACTTTGTCTATTGTTTATCTTATTTAGCAAAGGCTAGTCATTAAGAGCTGAGAACCTAAGTTTTGAAAAAAAAAAAAAAAAAAAAAAAAAAAAATAAAANAAAAAAAAAAAAAAAAAAAGAAAAAATTAAGAGAATGAATGTTGAAAAAATAATGAAAATGAAAGAAATTGAAACTCAAAAGAAGCTTGTGAATAGTTGGTTGTGTTGTTGTTTTATAAGTATCAAGGTGTTGATGTGAATTCAAAAGGTTTGGTTTAATTGGAGGTGATGTTGGAGAATGTTGGTGATGTACTTTCGAGTTTTGATGATTTATTTTTCTTTGATCTTATATGCATATAACCCGCATTTCGACCACATTATCCCAAATTTATGCTACCCATCACCCTAGCCATGTTACAAGCTTAAAAAATACCTTTTTGATTGGCATGTACATAATATTAGTTCTTGTGAAGTCAGTCAATCGCCAATAATTGTGAGTATTACTTGCATTTCGAGTCAACTTTGCATTAGGTTGAGTGAATACCTTTAAACACATGCATAAGGTGTGAGATGTGGGATTGATTTTGTCAAAATTGTATTTTAACACTTTTTGCATTTGCACTACATATTGCTTTTGAATGGGAGGAACGGGTGAGCTACATTGCTTATATGCTCAACAAAAATGTGTGGAGTGACACCCCGTGAGCTAGGGGTGTGCAAAAAATTCCGATTCCGAATTTCCGAATTTTCGTTCCGAAAAATCGGATATTCTGTCCGGTATTTAAATTTCGGAAAAACAGGGAACCGGATCGGGATTTTTAAAATCCGGATTCTGGATTTTTAAGGAAAACATAATCCAGATATTCGGTTTTCCGATCCGGTTTTTTAAAGGAAAAATGAGGTTTTCAGAAGAAATTTGGTTAAAAAAATCGGATCCGGAAATCCAGATTTTCCGGATATCCGAATTTTTGGAGTTCCGATTTTTCCGAATCGGATACGGAATGCATTTTGTATTCTGAAAAATCCGAATATCCAGTTTTCCGGAGCGGAAAATTTCCGATATCCGGTTTTGCACGCCCCTACCGTGAGCTACTCTAGCCATCGACTCCTATTTCTTACATGATTGGCTTTTCGATTTTGGTTTAAGTGGATCGTGATCAAAGAATTTTGATGGGTTTGTTTAGGAGCTTACGTACTCAGAATTGCTTGAGTTGATTTTGTTTTGCAAAGTTTAATGGGGTGAAGTCATTGTTTATTTGATTTGTTTGCTTGAGGACAAGCAAAGGTTTGGCTTAGGGGAGTTTAATAAGTGCATTTTATACTAACTATTTATTCCCATTTTATATTGTCTATATTGGCTCTAACTAGGCTCTTTTGAGCCTAATTTTACTAATATGGTTGTTTCTAGTGCGCGCTATGTGTTTCGGTTTGTTATGTATTGCAGGAATTGGTGCAATCGTATCCATTTTCACGTTTATTTTGGGCACTTGACAAGTAAGTATAAGTCTTGACCACTTTAAGGAGCCACAAGAGGGCTAGGATGTGAATTAGAAGCATTTGGGAAGAAAAGAAGTCGAGTTTCGAAGCAAATGACCAAGCACAAAAGACCTGGGAGCCAAAGTGTAGTGTGCCCGGGTCAGGTGTAGTGTGCCCAACTCGAGTGCGTTGTGCAATTCTTAGGCTTTTTATGGCTTTGTATAAATAGGGTTTTTTTTTATCATAGGCTTATTTGCGACTTTTTATTATTATTAGAGCCTAGTTTTCAATTAGTTTTTTCTCTAGAAAAGATACTTTTGGTGCAATTTATTCATTCATTCAATCAATACAATTCAAGTTTTATTCAATTCTCAGGTTTTATTCAATTTTTCTTTATTCTTGTTATTTGATTTGATTGTTTTATTTAGTTTATGCTTTTTTTTGGTGCAAATGTAAGAGTTTTATTAATCACCAAGAGAAGAGTACAAACTAAAGCCTGGAAATTTGGGAGGTTGACTCAACCTTACCAAAATCAGCTCAAAGCAATCTAAGACAAAAACAGCAAAACAAAGAAACAACCATAAAGAAAAACAACAAACCACTGCAACAAGCATCAACAAATCAAACCAAAACCACATCAGACCACCCTACTAACCAGCCACCCCAAACAGCAAACCTGAGCAGCCATATCACAAACCAAACAAGCTGAAACCAGGAACTACAGAGGCTCACCAAACTACAGGCACTATAGAACCTGAAAACTACAGCCCTACTATTTAGTTTATGCTTTTAGTTTTTGTTTTTAATATTGGTAGATTTATTTTATGCCCTAACTTCTATGTTGTTTGGTTTTGTTAATTTGATCATGTTTTCAGTTTTAGTTTTTAATATCGATTTGATTTCTGCATGCAATTTATAATATGTGTGAGTTGTTTAATTTCTTGGGCTAGGGGATCCATGAGCCATCTCAATGAATTTGATTGATGATTGTTTAATATAATTTATGATGTTAATGAATTCTTGTTATCAAAATATATTGATTGTAATTAAATACTGGCCATGTTTGGTTATTATTGATAATTGTCGAAATTGATGTTGAGAGATAAGGTTACCACAATTTGATCACACTGCTACTGGGTCTAAGCGAGCAAGAGTTGTTTGAGGAGTTTTGAAGGAGTCTAGATTCGAGAGAATTAGGTCCTGTTCTCCTCAACTTATATTTGCTAATCTGAACTTATTTTTACTTATCCGAACTTATTTTTGCTGAACTGAACTTATTTTTACTTATCTGGACTTATTTTTGCTGAACTGAACTTATTTTTGCTGAAAATAAGTAAAAATAAGACAAGGAGAACAGGGCCTTAGCATGCCTTAATTAAAAACGTCATAAATTTGTTAGCTAATAGTTAATAAGTTCGTTGTTGGTTTATGGTGAACCAATGTCCTAGGCTTAATGAATTTGGTATAATTTCCATGTTAATTCCTGTTTTCAGTGTTAATTAGTGTTTTAGTTATTTTCACTCTCAAAAGCCTTTTACAACTGAGTAGCTTTTTAGAATTTTTAGAAATTCGTTGCTGCCCTGTGGATTCGATCAGTGCTTCTCTCGCTGCATTAGTTGGCAATAACCTAATGATAATTTCTAACTCACAACACTAAACTTGCACACAATTTAATTGCGATTCAATAGAAATAAATTATAGGAATTTGATTACTAATTAGGAACTAATTAATTAACGATATACTAGTCCATTAAGGAGTTCATGGATACCATAAATCCTAGAAAATATATTACTCACTCATACAATATTATAAAAGGCGTTTCAGACAACGTCGATGCGCCACTTAAGCCCCCCGCCCACCCCCACCCCCAACATTTACCGGCATTGTACCACATGGAAAGATGTCACCAACATAGCGCCACGTATATCAGCTGTCTCCAATTTTGTGTCATGTATAAATAATTGATACAATATACCAAAAAAGTAATAGCAACAAGGATTGGACACATGCCCATTCTTATGTCAATTAAGAATGGAAGCAATATGTAGCCATTTGACCTTTCAAACGAAATATAAGTACATAACCATCGGTCCACTTTATTTTTGTTTATTAGTTGTTCAAAATAAAATATAATAATGTGCTATAGTTACATAAGTACATGTAACTTAAAGTAAATAAAAAAATATGTAAATCTCTAAGAGGTATTATAAGAGACTATTGCTAATACATTCCATTATCTTAAGTGCCAGATAATTATTATTTTCATGCAAACAAAATGAATGTTTATTTTATTACGACAAGCTTATCAAAGAAAATAATCTTTATCAATTATACATGAACTACAAAATTACAAAAAAATAATAAAATAAATAAAAAAACATTATGAATAATAAAATATTTGGTATTTGAGATCGACCCCGAGGCATCGCACAAACCAAATTAGTAATTATAAAAATTAAAACAAGTTACGTAATTATACACATGATAATAAATCTAATACAACAATAAATAATAAAACAATTACACATAAACTAATTAATAGAACTAATCTATCTAATTAAACGTATAAACATGAAATGAATAAATTAACTAAGAACAAAAGTTGAGAAGTTACCAAACTTGAATTAACGAAATCATAATTGAATTGTCGAACAAAGAATTTTTCAATACAAAACCCTAACTAATGTTAATATAGATAGAGAAAGTGATTAACAAGCCTAAAACTTAATTAGAAATCACAAAAGTAATTAATGTAAAATGTACATGAATAGGCTCGTAAATCGTTCCTTATATGAGCGACTAATTGGGCTTAAAATGCTAAAACACGTGAAATTAAAAAGTCAAGTGAAAATGCACCATACAAATTACTTGTGCTTCATTTTTGGGTGCTTATGTCATAGGTTGCGGGCACAAGTGGCCTCAAAAGCTACTTTTCGCTGACTTCTTCATTTTTCCTTATTTTATTCTTGTTTTATATTCTTGTCTCATATATTTGGTCATTTTTAGAGTGCTTCCCAATGTTACTTCATATCATCTTATCCAAGCTCTCGTTTATCCATTAATTCTTGATTTTCGCGCTCCTACATAAGTAAATCAAACCAAAACCACGAGTAACAACTACGGGAAATAAAATTAGAGTAAAATGCTCCAAAATTATCGAAAATCGCTAGAACTTGACATTAATACTCAAAATGACCAAAGAACACGTTATAGACCAAAATAAAAGCTAGATATAAACATTTAAGCACTCAAATGACCGAACATTGCAGATAAACAACCTATAAAATCTATGCATATCATTTTGGATTATAACTTACTGCAAGTATAGAATAATTTTAACTAGGTTTACATGAAATAAGTGCCCTTATCACTAGAAATTGTCCAAGCAATCATTTTTTTTAGATGATTTTTTTTTTCATAGTATCTAATTCTAGTTCTTATATTAAAGGAAAATGATAATTATCCATAATTATTACTCAAACAACAATTGCTCAATTATCTCATAGAAACGTTCCATATTCTTGAACAAATTTATCCTCCAAAACTTATTTTAAATTTATTTTATATTTTGCCTCAAATTATTGTACTTGTTTATTTTTTTTAAGTTTCCAAATTCTTATGCATATATTATTAGGAATTGATACTATTTTTAATTTTCATTTTATGTAAAAAAAAATATCAAAGTTCACCTACAATTATATTTCATTAAATGAATTTTTTTATAATTTAAGATTTTTTACGATCACAGCGTTACAAATGTGACAACGAGTGATACAACAATTAGGTCTTGTTCTCATCAATTTATTTTTGCTGATCTGAAGTTATTTTTGTTGAAATGAATTTATTTTTGATGAAATCACTAACAATTTATTAATGTTTAAAAATGTTTCTTTTCTAAATTGAACATATTTTAATGAACTAGTCTTATTTTTGCTAACCTGAACTTATATTTGATGAACTTGACTTATATTGAAATTTTAATTACCTACATAAATTTTGTCTAAACTTTTACACGTATTAGCTTATGACTTATTAAACCTTATTTATTTGAGAAGCAGCGCATAGTTTTCTTCATTAACTACTAATAATAATTTAATTAGACTCATTGCGGCTTATGAAAACTAAAATTAATTTATTTGAATTACCATATTCATTTAAATTATGGCATACATTATATATAAGCAAAGACAGTGTAAACAACGACAATTCATTATAAAATGTGCAAAAGGGAGTCAACTTTTGAAGTTTTAGATGTTTAATTTAGTAACGTACCAGACACAATATCAATGATGAAAGACAACTGTGTGTACATATGTGGAACTAGTAACTTATTGTCAATCATTATGCATCCTTTTATATATGTATTGTGGTAGTTACAAATGTTTATTATGGTAAATAACGTACATAACGTAATGAGAATGACGAAAAGCATTTATGTGCATGTGGAAGGTACTTGTAAAGTATAGAAGGCATCAATATGAGTGTAGACAACTATATTTGTCCTCGACCAAAGGCCGATGATTAAAGTGTAACCATTTCACAACAAGTCCAACTCTAAATGTTGATTGCTTGAAATACCCTGGTTTTTTTGCCGACAGTCAGTCGTTCACCTATTTTGACCTCACTCCACAATCTAATAAACAGGGGTTTCGTTGCCCGATCAACGAGTTGGGGTCCAGGGGTAAAATACTCTAGTGGGTAGCTAGGGGGCAATGCCCTTGACAACTTTTTGGAACCTAAATTTCCTTTTTCAATAGCGGATGGTAGTTCCGATGACCGAAATGCGCTAAAACTTATTTTCATAATTTTCTAACATCTTTTTATAAATTTATTTTATTTTTATTTCATTATTTTATTTTATTATATTTTAATATATTATATTATATTTAATTATATTATTAATAATGTTCAAAAACGAATAAAGCTCGCAAATAAGGCCACTTATTTCGACGTTCTAAAACATTGTGAAAGGTTTCGTACTAAATATTAGCTTAATCTAGTTACTTGAGGCCCCAATCACGAGCATACATACGCAAGCCGCGCGAATATACGCAAAAAAAGACCACGAATATTCGAAAACCGAAAAATTATGGAAAATTTTTGGCTACAAGAGCTTCGTACATACACTCAACGAGCATATATACAGAGTACAATACCTGCGTACATATGGAGGATTTGCTTATAATGCTGCTCTTCCCTATATACACAAATACTTCTGTAGATGTGTACTCTTCCTTTTTATATGTACCGCTACGTATTTCAATTGAAAGACAAATTCCAAGATACTACTTAGCACAGATTACGGCCGTCTCTCACTCTCTTCTCCATAAAACATATTTCTAAGCCTCTCTTAAACACGTTATACATCAACTAATCACCTTTTCAAACACAAAACACATTAATAATATTTGAATTTATTTAATACCTTTAAGGTCAAATCAAGCATCAACCTAAGACTTTATCTTGACCGCCGCACAAAACGTACTTCAAATGAGGCCGACATCAACATTTTAGATCATCGTTTGAGTTGGTTTATTTAATTTGAATTTTTTTGAAATCTAACTATATTTAAATTACATGAAATATGGAATATCTATGGATTGACTTTAATTAAAATCAACTTTAAGTAGAAACACGTTTTAGGTTGTTTTATGTGCTTCTATCCTAATTGTTAATTGCTTTAACCGCTTTAATTCATGTTTAATTATAAGAATGGAAAAGCATGTTCTCACATAAAGTAAAGATAAATATTTAGACAATCGGTTAGCTACGCATTAAAATTGACTCCTCCTACAGTGATCACCCAAAAGCATGTTGTTAGAAATTATGTCTGCATTAATAATCTCGCATAGCTAATTGTTATGTGCTTTTAGGGCTTTAACCGAAAATATGGTTGATGTAGGTCGATATTATAATCATGAAATTACAAATGAGACCAAGTATAGACTGTTATACGTGCGACAGTGCGGGGACATTGTGACCTCCTTTGTCCTTACCCCCTTCTCCAAACCTATATATCGGTGACCAACTTAACACTGGAGCCAATTGACCTTTGGGCTAGACATATGGGGTTCTGTGAGCTTTCAAGAAAAGTAGAGTGGCGATTTCTCTATTTGGATTTCTATACACTACCCTAAACCAAGCATACTCACACTAAGCAAAGAGACATTCAATGTCCATAAAGAGGACGTGGGGGCCCCTTACAAAAGCCTTGATCCACAATGTCTATATGAATTTTGGCAGTTACAGATATTTTTATTGTAAGCAACTTGCATAACATATTATTAATGACAAAAGGCATTCATGGGTATGTAAAAGTACTTTTAATGTAATATCAATGATAAAAAGCATTGCTATGTAAAAGTACATTTAATGTAATATCAATGATAAAAAACATTGATGTGTATGTGGAACATGTGTTGGTTGGTGCATATATAAAATGTGTCAATGTGTCATTTCTATATAAAAAGACCTCTTAGACTCAAAATCATATCATCTCTCACTTTATTTTCACATCTTACACACTAGCCTATCTACTTTGTGCTAAAATAACTTCAATCATCATGGCTTTCAACCCCTTTTTTGTGCTAGTTATATTTGTTGCAATTACTTTTGTAAGTACTCTTCACTTCTTCCTTTATGCCCTTAATTTCAAAATATGGTTATTTGGTGTTTGAGAGGGTCAATTCAAAATTAAATAAATAATGGATTTCCCCAATTATTCATCTAAGGCATAGTGTTTCAAAGTTATATACGAAGGTTTCTATAACTTCTCAAATATACCTTGAATTTATCCTATTTTCTAAGCCATATCCTTCACTATCAACTTTAAAAATGAAAATAAATCTGATTTTGAATTTTAATGAAAACACTAAATTAGAATAAAAAAACATAAAATATATTCACAAAAAGATAAAGTATACGAATTCAAAGAAATCCGGTTGGTCGTAGAAGATGTGAATTCAAAAAAAAAGAATCTTTAGATGCAAATAAGAAAACCCTAAACCACTATTGTATAAGTCACAACCAATACAGCACGACGGAAGTCACAGATTGCGTGTCCTCGTCCTCACCGTTGCAATTAAAACCGGCCTTCGCCCCTAGTCCGTTAGGTCGCGTCACCCCCCACCTCCAGTATCGAGCCACCAGGTCTCCCGGCCACATACAAAGAATCCCCCCAACCAGCACACGCCACCCATTCAACACGCCGTACCCACCTGCCTCGCCTCCCCGGCCCGCACCGGCCGCACATCCCATTCCTTCATTGCGGCCGGCTGTAACACTAGGGGATCGGTAACACGTCAGCGTCCGAGCCGATCTCGGTCTCGTCAGACGAAGGGCAGGGGTCGTTCCCCCCCCGGTGGCTTCCGACTACAGTTCCAGATCACGGACTTCACTTTGTCACTCGAGTGCACTCGAAGGCCTTACCAACTCCCCATACCCTCTAGAACATTGCTCCTCCTAGTCTATCCTCCCCCCCACCCCTCCCAAAAAAAAAAGACACACACACGCACCCAAAAAAAACTTAATTTATAATAGTTTGTTCAAAATGATTTCACCTTTTTTGTGTCAAAAGAATCCCACATGTTAAGCTTTTTTCTTAAATTAGCCCCTCAGCTCTTGCCAACCTTCAGCTTAACAACTTTAGTAATACATGATATATGAAGTGCCTGGTGTTTTGAATTTTCTTAACACACCCTACTTCAAAAAGGCCGGTCCACTAATAGTACTAGATCAAAAAACTTGTGATGGTTGAGATTTATGATTTAAGTGCTTTCTTTAATTACAGTTATAGCCATTTTTTCAATATGTTATAGTAATTATGCATTTTTCTTACCTATTATTTTTCCTTACTTTTCTCTTTTTTTAAATTTAATAATGATAGATGGCTATTCAAACAAGTGACGCAATTGAGTCACCTGCGGAGATTTATTGGAAAACAAAAGTCGACAACATCCCTATGCCAAAATCTTTGAAGATTAGCTTGCAACTAGGTGATCATTTGAATCTCTTATTATAACTTATTTAAATCCCAAGTCTTTGGGAAAAGTAGCTAACATCTTGATTTTCCTTGTGTATTTTTATTTTATTGCATGAGATGTATAACTACAAATGATTTAAATGACAAAAATATTTCTTAGATACATCTCTTGATTCCCTCTTTTTAACCTTCACTTTTCAAAGCACATGTCATTTTCACAAATAATGTTTCTTTTTAAAATATATTTTTTTAAATACATCTACGTAACAACAATATTTTACTACTCCAGTTACGTACAAATGAATTATAGCTATAGATAAGAGTATGGTTCTGTCCATATCTTTTATTTTAAGTTATACGTATTTTTCATAAATACATCAACTAGACAAATTATTGCAATTAGAAAGATGGTCAACAAGATAATTGTTACTTGCGATGTATTTAGTGTGCATACAATAAAAAGTTAATATTTGCACCATTCGATTTGTAAAAGTTGAAGTCATGAATTTTGATTTTATACCCGAAAAATATAAGAAAAATCAATATTAACACATTTTTTTTTCAAACATGCAATTCAACGATATTACTATGTACCCCATAACTCTAATTTCTTGATTCCTTAAAGACTTGTGGTTACTAATATTTCATAGAAATATTAATTATTCTTTCTTGTTGATTATCATAAAGCCAAAGTAGGAAACGTAAATTAAAGAGACATATTATACTTATAATATATATATATATATAGTTTGGAGTAAAATTTCCTTGGAAATAATATAATATACTCATAATTTTTTAAATAGTGAGAGGCAGCTGAGTTGGTTAGAATTTCTTAATATTTGTGTCTGGTTACACACCTAAAAAAAATCTAGATAGTGGATTATAAATAGTTTTGTTCTTCTTCTTAATCCCTTTTTTAATGGAGCACTTTCTACACATTCTAACTTTATGTTTGTCTTTCTTGTAGAATCAAATGATGGAACTGCTAATCTTAATCCAAATTATAAACTTCCAGCAATAGATGAACATCCAGCTGTGGATGATTGTATTTTTTTTTGGAGGAAAGACGTTAATAACTCTCAATCACTTCAAGTTGGTGGAGCATTATATTTCACAAATGATGAATCATTTAGAGCAGGGAAAAAAATGAGGTTGCACTTTAAAAAGATCGATAATGAAGCCAAGTTTTTGCCATTAAATGTGGCGAAATCCCTGCCCGTTACATCTGATAAGATCCAAGATGTCTTAAATATCCTGTCAGTGAATCCTAAATCCAATATAGCCCATGATATTGAGATAACGATGAAAAAGTGTGAAGAAAAAAGTCATGAAGATGAGAATAGATATTGTGCAACTTCATTGGAGGCTATGATTGATTACGTTAAATTAATATTAAATTCTGAGAAAAAGAAATTGAAGGTGCTAACAACCGAGCAAGACAATGGCATATTTATGGAGTACACAGTTCAAAAAGTACATAAATTAGAAGGTGATGATAATCATAATATGGTGTGCCATAAACTAGGTAATCCGTATGTCGTGTTTTTTTGCCACAACGTAAAGAATACACATATATATAATGTGTCATTACTTGGTGCTGACGGAAAGCAAACTAAGGCAGTTGTTGTGTGCCATAAGGACACCTCTTATTGGAATCCAAGACATTATGCCTTTAAATTGCTTAAAACCAAGCCAGGTGGCAAGCCTATATGTCATTTTCTAAGCAGGGATGCAATAGCATTTCTCCCAAACTAAAACTACAAACAAGGGTTGATTGCATAAGGCCACATAAATAAAGAAAGAGGTGATCAATAGACAATATCTATTTATGATCTTCTTAGTATAGTTTGTAGACTACAAACAAGACAATCATTAAGCTAGTATAAGCAGTACTCAGTGTTGAGAGTTGTTTTTAGCTTTGAAGTATTATATACTACTAGTGCTTTTGATTGTCTATTCAATATGTATGGATATCCCTTGTACAATTACAAAAATGTTATGAATAAGTTACATCTTTTTGTGTTAATGGCCCATGATTTATGTTAACAAAATCAAGTAGATTTCCCTCATTGCCAAGGTTACCAAAAACATAGATTTGACTGAAAGTATTTGTAGTTAACTATTTTATTTCTCTTATGTTGGGGTGTTGTTGAGTGAATCTCATGTAACGTGCAGTGAGACTTAAGCCAAAGCTAACTATAGGCGTGACTTGGTCAAAATCTCATGGATAACTTCTTTCATATAGAAACCTACTAGCCCATGGCCTGCATGGTGGTCTAATAATGTTAAACCATTGAAGTACGTAAAATGGAATATTCATTAAGTAGCATTAAATTGAGTATTTTCTTTCATATAGGGGCCCACTAACCCATGGGGGTGTTTATAAATTAGAAACCCATCAAGTAAAATGCGTCCTTAAAAAGGAAGAAAGTAAACGGTTAATGTTAGTGGGAATTTTTAATGAATTGATAGTGTTTCTAATGGTGGTGGACGTGGGTGAAACCTTTTGATAGTGGGGGTAGAGTGGTGAGATACTGATTGTTCCCTTGGTGGTGTAAGAAGGGAGAGAGTATGAAGGAATAATGCTGAATGGCTGCAATTAAAAGTGTAATCCATAAAATTGAATGTATTTTGGGCTATATATATCATGATTTAAGTACCAGACAGCTATAGATGTCATCTGGTACATTGAATAAATACCTCAGAGGTACCCCGTCAATTAGTTATGTATGATCATAGCCCTAGACCATGTAGTGTTGTGCGCCTGTGTCTAAGCAATACTTGCACGATTCTTGAACTGAACTATGGTTGTTAAAGATCTTAAAAAGTTTATATAAGCTAAAACCAAGCATGAGGCATCTAGGTGTCGCCGGAAAAGAAAGGGCATAGCCCATTCTTTTTTTGAACTAAACTATTAGTATCGTGGATTTCTGCCTATTAGTATCGTTTCTTAATGGTTACGAATATAACAATTACTAATGGTACAACTATTAGTATCGTTTGTAAAATACGTTACTAATAGATACTGTTAGCTAGTATCGTTTTTATGGACCCACGATACTAATAGCGGGATATAAGTATCGTTTTTTTGAATCCATGATACTAATAGCTGAGCTATTAGTATCATTTTTTTAACCCATGATACTAATAGTGGTTTTTTTAATATTAAGAAAAAAACTATTAGTATCGTTTTTATGATAATAACAATTATAAATATATAATGATTACAATGATAATTCGTACGTAGTTAATAACAATAATTCAAAACCAACAACAAGTTTATTCAAGTTCATAATGACATACTTAATAAGAAGTTAAGAACCAAAAACCTAGAAGTGATTTCTAAAGGCTCAAAATGCTTATAAAATGTAAAGCATGTAATATCTCTGCTTGAGAGGGATGAACCTTGACGAGGTGGATCCTAATTGACTCGAATTCGGACAACATAAGATAGTAGCAGAAGGCAAAACAGATGGCTCAGATGCTTTGTTTTCACGTTTTCCTGTAAGAAAGAAAAAAAAAATCAAAAAGGTAAACACTGAGAAATACAGCTAAGCACGTACGGACATACAAAAAAAAACAGCAAAAACATCAGACATAAAAGTTTATATGATCAATCCATTTCACTTGATGATAATAATCATTTCATTTGATGGTACTGATTAGTTCGTTCATTATATGATCAGTTCATTTCAATCTGTAATAATATTCATTTTATAACAGGTTTTGTTTTCACTGCAATGATAATTATCCTAATTGGCCGTTTTTAATTACTATCCTCTTAATTGGCTCGATTCGAGCAAAGTCGAAAATTACCAAAAGCTTTAGGTTTTTGATAGTACTGGTGCTAAGAAGAAAAATTCGAACAAAATGTAGACGAATATCAAAAGATAATATATCATAAGGTTCTCTAAGATCTTTGATACCAAAATTATTAATCAAAGTGCTAATATAGCTGCTTTCTCTCTCATGGACAATCAGAGACTTGCCATCTGGATGTCGTGCATCATTAAATCCTGATACGAGGCCCTTCAGAAAATGCAAAACAATTCAGTTCAAATCAAGGAGTTTTATGCTAAAAACTCAAATCTGAAGTTAACGATATAGAATTTAAGGATCAAATATAAGCACATAATATGTTCGATCAATAAAGCCTAATTGTTGAACATGACAGAGAGAATTTAATAATAAAATCGATAACTAAAGTAATAATACGTACAAATAAGATTAGAGCAAGCTAATTAGCTAATCATTCAAATAAGCAACTTTAAAAACTAGACCATCCAAATAATCATTCAACTCATTCAAATAAGCAACTTCAAATATGTTAGCTAATCATTCAAAGAAGCAACTTCAATTAATCATTCCAAGTCATTCAACTTCAAAAATTGTTACATTTTCAATCAATAAATATAACATTTAAGCTTTCAGAATAGAGAAAAACTCAGGTAAAAGCAATGACTAGCTGATAGGACAGTGTTGATCAATAGCAACAACGACTTTATCACTTGATCTACAGAGAGGTGAAAGTAAAGAGAAAGAGTTGAGAGTGAAATAAAAATCAGAAATGAGAGTGAGAGAGTTGACAGTGAAAGAGAAATAAGAGTAGGTGGGTTTCCGTACATGTGTAATATAGCTGTCTCATTACTATCGTTTTGATGAAAATGATATTAATAGCTCGTTATTGATTTTTGTACAGCTTCTATTAGTATCGTTTATACATAAAACGATACTAATAGACAAATATTAATATCGTTTTTTAAGAAATAATGCTAATAGGAGTCCCATGAGTATCATTTTGTTTAAAAACAATACTGATGAAGATATATTAGTGTTGTTTTTTCAAGAAACGATATTAATAGAGAAGTATTAGTATTGTTTTTTTACAAATGATACTAATGAGGAGTTACTAATAGCCATTTTTTCACTAGTGTGTAATTAAACCCATGATCATAAAACTAATACAACAATCAATAATAAAACAATTACACATAAACTATTTAATTAATAGAACTAATTTAACTAAATAAACGTATAAACATGAAATGAATAAATTGACTAAGAACAAAAGTTGAATTAACGAAATCATAATTGAATTGATGAACAAAGAATTCTTCAATACAAAAGCTTAACTAACGTTAATATAGATAGAGAAAGTGATTAACAAACCTAAAACTTAATTAGAAATCATGAAAGTGAATAATGTAAAGTGTACATGAATAGGCTCGTAAATCGTTCCTTATATGAGCCACTAATTGGGCTTAAAACGCTAAAACACGTGAGATTAAGAAGCCAAGTGAAAATGCCCCATACAAATTACTTGTGGATGCAAGGAACAAAGAGTTGTGCCCAGATGTCCTCTATTTGTGAACTTCATTTTTGGGTGCTTATGTCGCAGGTTGCAGGCACAAGTGGCCTGAAAAACTACTTTTCGCTGAATTCTTCATTTTTCCTTATTTTATTCTTGTTTAATATTCTTGCCTCATATATTTGGTCATTTCTAGAACGCTTCCCAGTGTTACATCATATCATCTTGTCCAAGCTCTCGTTTATCCATTAATTCTTGATTTTCGCGCTCCTATATAGACAAATCAAACCAAAACCACGAGTAACAACTACGGGAAATAAAATTCGAGTAAAATGCTCCAAAATTATCGAAAATCGCTAGAACTTGACAATAATACTCAAAATGACCAAAGAACACGTTATGGACCAAAATAAAAGCTAGCTAGATATATTATATATATTTATAAATATATATGAACATTTAAGCACTCAAAAGACCGAACATTGCGGGAAAATATCCTATAAAATCTATGCACGTTATTCTGGATTATAACTTACTGGATGTATAGAATAATTTTAATTAGGTTTACAGGAAATAAATGTCCTTATCACTGGAAATTGTCTAAGCAAACATTTTTTTTGTTTTAGGTGATTTTCTTTGTTTTTTTCATAGTATCTAATTCTAGTTCTTATATTAAAGGAAATTGATACTTATCCATAACTATTACTCAAATAACAATTGCTGAGTTATCACATAGAAACGTTTCATCACTAGTGAAAAAACACCCTATTAGTATCGTGGGTTTGGGCCTATTAGTATTGTTTTTTGGATGGTTACTAATAGAGAAATTACTAATTGCTCAGCTATTAGTAACGTTTGTGAAAGATGGTACTAATAGTGAGCTATTAGTATCGTTTTTATGGACCCACGATACTAGCTCAGCAATTAGTATCTTTTTTTGAACCCATGATGCTATTAGCTATTAATATCGTTTTTTCTGAACCCATGATACTAATAGCTGAGCTATTGGTATCATTTTTTGAACCAATGATACTAATAGTGAGCTATTAGTATCGTTTTTTAAACCCACGATACTAATAGCTCATCTATTAGTATCGTTTTTGGAAGCCATGATACTAATAATGGTTTTTAATATTTAAAAGCTATTAGTATTGTTTTTCCTTGGAAACAGTACTAATAGTGATTTTTTATTAAAAAAAAAAAAAACAAAACAGTACTAATAGTAACAACTAATTAAATAAAATCATAACAACAGCACATATAATGATTACAATGATATTAGTATTTGATAAAAATATTACAAAAACTAATAACTAGCTTATTCAAGTTCATAACGACATACTTGATAAGAAGTTATAGAACCAAAATCCTACAGTGAAGTTCTAAAGGCCCTAAAAGCTCATAAAATATAAAGCATGCAATATCTCCACTTGAGAGGGACAATCCTTAGCTTGATCTGAAGATCGAAGTGGATCATAATTGGCTCGGGTTCGCACCAAGTAGCACAACACAAAAATACAAAGGACAGACAACAAAAGATAGCAGCAGCAAAAGCAAAAGCAGAAGGCAAAATAGGTGGCTTGGATGCTTCGTTTTCACGTTAGCCTGAAGAAAAAAACTGAGAGTTCAAACTTCCATTCATAACAATAGAACCTACTACAAACACTACTAGCAAATGAAGCATCAACATACAAAATTGCACATTACGTTCGAGCTGAGCCTTGTGGTCTTACTAAGATGAGAACGATAACAACATAATGACAATAGCGAAAATGATTATTAAATGAAGAGGAAGTGCTGATATGGAGGATATTATTTGGCTTCCCAACCTTGCCTCCATTCTAATCCCCTGCTTCTTAGTTGTATGCTTGTGTTTGCATTATAATTATAAATTCTCGCTTTGAATGATAATATATATTTGATATTCTCTACAATTTAGTTTCTTTCTCACTTAGCTTTTTTACAAGTTTTGGAAGTGTTGTATAGCATGGATACTTATACATGAACAAATTGTATAGTATAGTGTACAAAGCATGGGTATGAGACTTAATTTCATGCAAACGCTCACAAATGTCTACAATCTTTTCCTCAATGTCATTTGATTCCAGTTTAATTCAAGAAAATATCAATATAACATTAGAACAAGCTAATTAGCTAACATTCAAATAAGCAACTTTAAAACATAGATCATTCAATTAATCAGTGATCACGTCATTCAAATAAGCAACTTCAGATATAAGCAACTTCAAATATGTTACTTGATTATTCAAAAAGCAACTTCAAATTATTTAATCATTCAAATAAGCAACTTCAAATATGCAAGTCATTCAACGTCAACATTTGCTACATTTTTAATTAACAAAAGTAACATTCAAATTTCCTAGATAGAGAAAAAATTAGACAAAAGCCATGACTGATAGGAAAACATTGATCACCAGCATGGTGGCTCTATCACTAGGTGTGCATTGAACACAAATATGTCCACCTTAGGCGTTTCATGTTCATTTTAACATTAACAAAGATACGAGACAATATTGACAAGTTCATGGAATAATAAAAGCACACTATCGAGTCAAAAACATGTTAGTAAGATAGAGTGAGGTTGAGCAACGTGGTTGAATGAGAGAGTGACATAGGTTGAGTAATTGCAAGTGCATGAATAAGTAAGTGAATGAGTACATGCATCAACCTTTATTCCAAAATCCGAGGAATTACAAAATAAAGTCATGAAAATTATATAATGTCAATTGACTAACAATTATTCAATGATCAATATGCTACTACAAAACAGTTGTAGTAACTCGAATATTAGTCAGAAAATTAAGCTTTTATTTGGGACTAATATCACCAATAAATAATATATTTCATAAACAGATCAAAAACCCAAATCATAAATTAATCTAAAACTTAAATCAAAACCAAGAACAAAAACTAAAACAAACACAAATCAATAATCTAAATTAAAAACGACACCAACAAACACAGAACGAAAATTGCCAATAAAAAATCCAACAAATCAAAAATCCAAAAAGATAACCTAAATCGAAAACCCCAAATCAATTTCTAGGTACTTGGAATCCAGAGATCAGATTTCAAGCACCTAAATAATTAAATATAGCATCCATGATACAGAGAAAGTCATAAGCTTTGAGAAAAATCAAATGAGTACGGTTCAAAGAACAACGGCCAAAACTTAAGGAAAAAAAATATAAATCATTCACCAAAAAATTAAAAACTTAAAAAGAAACTGAAATCACCAAGACTAATTCAAGAAGAAAATTAATTAATCAAATAAATTTGGAAATTGAGAATTAAGAAAGGAAAGGGTCAACAAACCTGAAATTGACTGAATAATAGACCATCTTATCTTGCAAGTTTTTGACGTGATTGAGATCACCTCTATGCTGCCTCTGCCGCTGCGTTGGAATCCTTGCGTTGGAAATTAGCTCAAAGATGTGAAAGTAAAGGTAATAATCATCAAAGAGCTTACTACAAGTACATTTAGAATCTCCAGGATTGATAGAGGAAAGTAGGGGAGTAAATAGAAGATTGGCCAGCAATATGATCAAATAAACTACCGAAACCAACCTCTTCAAAAAACATAATGGAACATAGTCAAAGCCTGCTTCCACAACAATATTTAGCGGAACATAAAGTATGATTTGCTCTTGTTCTTTGGCTTCTTAATTATCATTACTGAACAATTAGCATGATGAACACAGTAGTCGCTTACACACACAGAGAAGCCCTGCAGCAAAACAAAATTATTGTCAGCAAGAGCCAAGTTCTCGGCTTCTAAACAAAGTCAATCAATTTGATAATCACGCACTCTCTCCATCCAATATGCCAATATACTGCAACACTCCCTTCAGATTTAGCAGTAGTAAATCTGTCTACGCATACTACATCTACAAAGATCACAAAGAAGTGTATGAGTATATGCCAATTTAAACAAATGGGAGCGTTAAAATGTTACGTTGGGTTTCTGATTTGTATCGTTTTTTTTAATTAAACGATACTAATAGGTTTTTTTTAATAAACCAAAGATACTAATTATACTCCATTAATTAAAACTTGAATTAAAAAAAGAGATATAAAGCATTAATTACCATTGAAAATTTTAAGAGATTTTCGGATTTTTTTTCGCACAAAATTCATAATGCATATCAAACTTCATAACCACTGTTGTTAAACCACCACCATCGCTCTTCTTCTCTCCTTCATTCTTCGTTTCTACTTATTTCTTCTGAAATTCAAGAAATTAAAATTAATTTCTAGAACAACGGCCAAACAAGCAACATAAAAAGTGACATTAAGCAGGTAAAAGAGTACCTTAAATTGAATTGAGAGATGAGTGCGTGATTGACATGCAAGTATGCAACACATCCGCCACCTTCAACACAACATCACAATTGAAATTGGATTAGAGATGAGTGAATGACAGAAGAAGTGATCCAAAACAACAACTACAACAACAACAACAATAACGAAATAACGCAAAGATCTTAAAGCAATCATTTCAAAAAACAACCCTAAGTAAATCAATCTAAAAGCAATCGATATGATTTCAGCACAAAATAACATAAACTAAGGTCAAACAAAATGACAGATTAGCAGTTAACCTTCAAAGAGAGGGTTATGGTTCATCAATCCATCTTCTTCAATTGGATCCAAACCTTCACCAATCCCAAAACTGCATTCACTGAAGAAACCACCCCATAAAACACCGAAACCACCCCCCAAAACCCAATTCCAAAACCAATTCCCAAATTCCAATCACTCCAAAATCTAACATGATAAAACCCAATTATTTCGATAAAATACGTAGGAAACAAAACGGATGAGAAGCATAGAGAAAGGGGATGAGAAGCAACGGATGAGATGAGAGATAGATAATGAGGACCGAGAGGGAAGTGAGAGAGATATGAGTGAAACAAAACGGATGAGAGAGAGAGAGTTAGGGTTGTCTTTGTGTCTTAAGGGTGGATTTGATACCTTTTTTTTAAGTTGCATTGGTATCGTTTGTATCACAAAGGATACTAATAGGTCATACAAAAACGATACTATTAGAAAATTATTGGTATAATTTTTTCTAAAAACGATACTATAGAGACCTATTAGTACCGTTTTTATTATAAACAATACCAATAGATATCTATTAGTATCGTCTTTTCCACAAATGATACTAATAAGGCGATCCTAATGGACATTTTTTCACCGGTGCATATTCTTGATCAAATTGTATTTGTTTATTTTTTAAGTTTCCAAATTCTTCTGCAAATATTATTGGGAATTGATACTATTTTTAATTTATGTAAAAAAAAAGTTCACCTATAATTATATTTGAGTTAAATGAATTTTTGATAATTTAAGATTTTTTACGATCACATCATTACAAATGTGAGAGCGAGTGATACGACAATTAGGTCTTGCTCTCGTCAACTTATTTTTGTTGACATGAAGTTATTTTTTTTTTTTTTGAAATGAATTTTTTTTTTGCTGAAATCACTAACAATATATTAAGGCTTGAAAATGTTTCTTCTCTAAATTTAACATATTATTAATGAACTAGACTTATTTTTGCTAACCTATCTAAATACTTGTCTAAACTTTTACTTGTATTAGCTTATGACTTATTAATCCTTATTTATTAGAGAAGCATCGCTTAGTTTTCTTTGTGAACTAATAATAACACTAATTTAATTAGACTCATTGCAGATTATCTAAACAAAAGTTAATTGATTTGAATTATCATATTCATCTAAATTATGGCATACATTATATATAAGCAAAGACATTATAAACAAAGACAATTCATTATAAAATGTGCAAAAAAGGGGGTAAACTTTGTAATTTACAGATGTTTCATTAAGTAAAATATCGGACGCAATATCAATGATGAAAGACATCCTTGTGTACGTATGTGGAACTTGTAACTTATTCTCAATCATTATGTATCTTTTTATATATTTATTGTGGTAGTTACTAATGTTTATTTTGGTAAGTAATGTACATAACGTAATGAGAATGATGAAAAGCATTCATGCATGTGCATGTGGAAAGTACTTGTAAAGTATAAAAGGCATCAATATGAGTGTAGGCACCTACATTTGTCCCCAACCAAAGGCCGACGATTATAGTGTAACCATGTCACAACAAGTCCAACTCTAAACGTTGATTGCTTGAAATACCCTATTGTTTTTGCCGAAAGTCAATCGTTTACCTATTTTGACCTCACTCCACAATATAATAAGCGGGTGTTTCGTTGCCCGATTAGCGAGTCAGGGTCCAGGGGTAAAACGCTCTAGTGGGTAGCTAGGGGGAAATGCCCTTGACAACTTTTTGGAACCTAAATTTCCTTTTTCAATAGCGGATGATAGTTTCCGATGGTTGAAATGCGCTACAAATAATTTTCATAATTTTCTAACATCTTTCTATAAATTTATTGTATTTTTATTTCATTATTATATTTTACTATATTATATTATATTTTATTGTATTATTAATAATGTTAAAAAAACCAATAAAGCTCGCAAACAAGGCCCCCACTTATATCGACGTTCTAGAACATTGTGGAAGGTTTCGTACTGAATATAAGCTGAATCGTGTTACTTGAGGCTCCAATCACGAGTGCACATATGCAAGCCGTGCAAACATACGCAAAAACTTACGAATATTTGGAAACCAAAATATTGTGGAAAAAATTTGGCTACAAGAGCTTCGTACATACGCTCAAGGAGCATATACAGAGTACAATACCAGCGTACCTATGGAGGATTTGCGTATAATGCTCCTCTTGCGTATATACACAAATACTTCTGTACATGTACTCCTTCTTTGTATATGTACTGGTACGTATTTCGGCTTAAAGACAAGTTGCAAGAAACTACTTAGCACACATTACGATCGTCTCTCACTCTCTTCTCCTTCAAACATATTTCTAAGCCTCTCTTAAACATGTTATACATCAATTAATCACATTTTCAAACACAAAACACATTAATAATATTTGAATTCATTTAATACCCTTAAGGTCAAATGAAGCGTCAGCCTAAGACTTTGTCTTGACCACCGTACAAAACGTACTTTAAATGAGGCCGACATCAACATTTTAAATCATTGTTTGAGTTAGTTTATTTGAATTTTTTGAAATCTGACTATATATAAATTACATGAAATAGGGATTATCTGTGGATTGACATTAATTAAAATCAACATTAAGTAGAAACATATTTTAGGTTGTTTTATGTGTTGCTATCCTAATTGTTTATTGCTTTAATCGCCATAATTCGTCTTTAATTATAAGAATGGATAAGCATGTTCTCACATAAAGTAAAAAATAAATATTTAGACAACTGGCTTGCTAACCCTTAAAATTGACTCCACCTACCGTGATCACCAAAAAGCATGTTATTAGAAATTATGTGTGCATTAATAAACTCGCCTAGCTAATTGCTATGTGCATTAATAAACTCGCCTTTGGCTAGTGTGTTATGCAATATTGCAAGAGAATATTTTCCTTGGAATTATGGAAATAATCACGGGAAAATATTCTCACTGAATTTATTTGAAATCAAATAAAATCAGCACAATATTATATAACATACTTACCATACTTAAGGATATTTGCCTTGTATACCAATCCAAGCATTCGTGTCATTTTTAAAAAACAATTTTGCGCGGAAAGAAACTTTCCCAAAATACGGATGTGTGAAGTAAACTCTAGGGGACTGGTTCAACACTGTTCCTAGACTATTCCAGTCAGTCACTTTTACTTATAATTATGTATGCCAAGTAACTTAAGTTCCTTGCCATACATAACTGGTGCAACTCTGTAATCTCAATATTTATACGGAAAGAGGTGATCGATACACACTATCTCTTTATGATCTTCTAAGTATAGCTTGTAGACTACAAATAAGACAATCATCAAGCTAGTATAAGCAGTACTCAGTGTTGCGAGTTGTTTAGCTTTGAAGTATTATATACTACTAGTGCTTTTGATTGTATATTCAATATGTATGGATATCTCTTGAACAATAATAAAAATGTTATGATTAATTTGCATCTTGTGTGTTAATGGCCCGTGATTTATGTTAACAAAATCAAGTATATTTCTCTCATTGCCATCAATTAGGTTAACATTAACATTGATTTGGCTAAAAGTATTTGTGATTAACTATTTTACTTCTCTTATGATGGAGTGTTGTTGAGTGAATCTCATGTAATGTGCAGTGAGGCTTAAGCCGAAGTTAACTATTAGCGTGAATTGGTACAAATCTCATGGATAACTTCTTTCATATAGAAACCTACTAGCCCATGGCCTGCATGTTGGTCTAATAATGGTGAACCATTGAAGTAACTAAACTGGAATATTCACTAAGTAGCATTGAATTGAGTATTTTCTTTCATATAGGTGCCCACTAACCCATGAGGGCATTTATAAATTATAAACCCATCATGTAAAATGGGCCCTTAAAAAGGAAGAAAGTAAAACGGTTAATGTTAGTGGGAATTTTTAATGAAATGATAGTGTTTTTAATGGTGGTGGATTTGGGTGAAATATTTTGATAGTGGTGATAGAGTGGTGAGTTACCGATTGTTCCCTTAGTGGTATAAGAAGGGAGAGAGTATGAAGGAATAATGCTGAATGGCTGCAATTAAAAGTGTAATCCATAAAATTAGAGGTATTTTGGGCTATATATATCATGATTTAAGTACCAGTTGGCTATAGATATCATCTGGTATATTAAATAAATACCTCAGAGGTACCCCGTCAATTAGTTATGTCTGGTCATAGCCCTATACTATGTAGTGTTGTGCGCCTGTGTCTACGCAATACTTGCATGAGTCTTGAATTGAACTATGGTTGTTAAAGATCTTAATATGTTTATATAAGTTATAACCAAGCATGGGGCATCCAGGTGTCTCCGGAAAAGAAAGGGCATACCCCATTCTATCCTAAGCTAGGTAAAATAATGGCCAAAATTTCTACACAATACTTACGGTACAAAAGGTCATATGATGATATCGGGCGAACAAAACAGACTAATGTGTCCTTACTTTGTAAATCCTCTATAATTGAACCTAACAAGGACTTAGAGGCAAAAATAGAGTGTGGGTGTTAGGGGATCACCTATAACAAAAGAAAAAAAAGATCCAGTCCAAAACAGCCATCTGGAAATAAGAAAGGAAAGGCTATAATCCACAATATTGAAAGCGGGAGGGACAGGGTCCAAGGTCCTGAGAAAAAGTTTTCTAACTTTTTACATGGTGCTGCTATGAACAAAAGAGCCCCCAATTTTTAAGGGTCGAAAAGTTTAACAAACGATCAAGGGATAGCGAAAAATTACTAGTGTGTCATATTTCGAAACTTCTTTAAAAAGGGAAGATAATAAGGTTTTATAAGATAAAATTTAGAGTGAGACATCCTTTGGTCCCCAGAAATGATGCAACAAGCAAGAGAAGTATAAGGCCAAAACAAGACGGAGTCCGGTACAACTCTCCGGAAATCAAAAATGAAAAATATCACTCAATAACTCATACTTCCTTTTCTCCGAAATACTTCCAGCATTGCAAAATAATAACACTGTTTATCAATTTTTTAAATACTTTTAACTACTAACTTGACTCAAATACCCCAACATTTATTTGGTGAAAGTAAAAGTTAAGACAACGATGAGAGAAAATGCAAAAAAAAAAAAAAGAAACGCAAATAGTTTCCTTCAAACATACAATTAAATCAATTAATCTGCAAACAAACAAAATTTAAAAAAAAAAAATTAAAAACTCAAATTGTTACATTTTGCAAATGAAAATAAAAGTCAAATTATTTGCAAAGAAATAAATAAATTATTGCTTCCTTCTATTGACTCATGCTTGCATATTTATTCTCGTCTTCATCCCTTAACAAAAAATTCGAATGAGAACATAATCAAAATAATTAAATCTAGAATTAAAAAAAAAAAATCAAATGCAGAAAAACAAACAATAAGAAATTAAAAACTACTCATACACGAAGTCACAAGTTTAGCATAAATGAACACTCAAAACACTCGTAACATTAATTCAATAGTTTAAAGTTTCTAATTTTACACTCGAAAAACCAAAGAAAAAAAAATGCACTCGAAGGTCAACATTTGCATGCAAAAATTAGCAAAAAATTAATGGAGTGAGGAACCCGCCAATGTTGCTTTTTGATAATAGGGAACTCTAATGGTGGAGAACTACCCGATATTCCAAGGAAAAAGATGAAAATAAGGACTTTCATGTCCAACGAAATCGGGTTCCTTCAAAAAAGAGACCTCAAGTTTTTGGGGTTAATGGAATAGAGCTGCTTAAGAGATTAGAAGGAGAATATATTACTTGGTTGTTGCTAGAGATGTTTTTGGAATTTAAAGAAAGATTATTTTTGGGATTTTCTTGAAAATCATGAAAGAGAATCATGAAATATTGAATAAGGAGAAATTATCAACAAATGTGGCGTTTTTGGTTTTCTTGAAGAACTGTAGAGAGCGAATGAATATTGATGGAGGGCGTAAAAGCTCATCGAAATCATTTATAAATTGGAGGGATAAGTTAATGGAAATTGGGCCTTAAGTAATTAGTATAACCTAATTACTATACTAAATGTACTTAAGATCCAATAATAACATGTTAACACTACTTATAATTTGGAACATACGGTTTAGCAAGTTTATAATGTAAGGTTTTTGGTAACTTCGGAGAAAAAAGTTGCTAAATTGGGTCACATTGCAAGTAATATGAACTTCCAAAAATGATTAGTGTTGCAAGTAATATGGAGTGGATGAAATATATTAGTTTTTGGGGGGTTCTAGAATCCCGAAGTAAAAGTTAGAAAATTTTTTACATGTTTCTCTTATGATCAAAATAGGGCCCTCATACAGCTCGTCGGGGTTCGCAAAGTTAGAATCTTCTAAAGATGGAACATAACAAGATTTTAGAGGCTTAATATGAGGGCAAGCCAAAGGTTACTTGTAGTACCACATTTTTTATGTATTTTATAAATTAAATTAATATATACAACTTTTTTCACGGGGTACCCCTAAGGTTTATCGGGTTGCATAGGCTACCCTTATAGCTTGAAAAATACACCGAATACGCTTATTAAACTTTGTTTATGCACCAAATGATTTTGCTATATTTTAGTCAATTAAATTTTATATTTCTATTAGATTTCTGTTAGATTTTGTGTAGGGATGGTTGTTGTAACAGGGGCGATGGTGAACTTTAGTGGTGGTGGTGTTGGTAGCTAATCCCTTCAATTAAATATTACTAAAAATTTTACAATAATTATTGAGAAAGTGATAAGTGTATTTTATTCTTGTATTTTACCCACTTTTCTAGTTTATTTTGACTCTAACCTATGCTCTTCGGAGCTATTTTGGCTAACATTTGGTTGTATAGAGTTGTTTGTGCTTGTTAGTGACATTTTGCAGGATTTTGGTGTTTTTGCATTGATTCCGAGGTTCTCATATGAGTTACAAGTAGATACTAGAGGCCATGGGTTAGTATTGAAGTATTCAGAAAGCTATGATGAAGCCTAAAGTAGCTAGAAGACGAGTTGTGTTGAGTTAGGCGAAAAAGTTGCTTCGCTCGTGCGAAGGGGCAGTCGGGCGGATGTCGCCCGGGCATTCGGGTGGAATTTACTTAGCATTTTGAGAGATCTGGGGACGAAAACATTACGCGCTCCCGATCGGGAATGATTTCGCCTGGGTAGTCGGGGGGATTGCTTCCAAGGCCAAAAGTGATCGTTTTGTGAGCCCAATGGGGCAGTGTTCGCCCGGTTGGTTGGGCGGTTTATCTGGTAGCCTGTTTACCCCTTTTTAGCTCGGGTTTTGTACTTTTTGTATAAATAGCTATTGTTTTAGGCCACACACACATTACAAGATACTAGAATTTATTCTCCTTGGGTTTTTCATTCAGTTTCTCTCTAGAAGTTACTTTTGTTCATACTCAATCATTTGTTCAATACAATCCTAATTTCAGGTTCTACTTTAATTCTTTTCATTGATTTTATTAGTTTGTTCATGTTTATGAGTCATAGTTGTTAGTAGTAGTTTACTTCTAGATCTTGCTTTTGCCCTATTCTATGTTTTTGAGTTATTTTGTTCATGTTAATTAGGTCAATTGCTTTAGTCATGTCTCTGGTTTATGTTAATTTTCTTTCTGTGGTTTTAATCATGCGTGAGTTGTTTCCTTTCTAGGACTAGGGGATCTATGGATCGTCTCTAATGTTTTGTTTCATGATTAATTAGTATAATTGTTGTTGTTACTGAATTCCTATTGTCATGTTTTATTGCTTTCAATTAAATTGTGGCCAGGTTTAATTGTTAGTTAGATATTGTCGAAATTGATGCCGAAAAGGTAATATTACCACCATTAGGTCACAGGGATAATAGGCAAAACGAGTCTAAGTGAGAGAGAGCCATTAGAGGAGTTTTGAAGGAGACTAGATTTGAGAGAACTAGTGTACCTTAGTTCAGGAAGTCAACAGTTTGTTAATTAATCTTTGTTCAATTCATTAGTTGATTTTTGGTGAACCGAACTCCTAGGTTTGTCATTGATATATTTTCTCGTGTTCAATTTCTTCTCTAATAGTCATTAATTTATTAGACAAACCCAAATTCAAAAGCCCCTTATGGCATAATAACTTTTTAGAGTTAGTGGAGTTACGTGCTTCCTAGTGGATTCGATCCCTACTACCCTGTCTACATTAGTTACTGTTGTAGGTTATTTTTGATAGATATACGACTGTCCCTCATCAAATTTTGGCGTCGTTGCCAGGGAGGCAATTGTTTAATTTTTACTGATTGGGTGATTTTGTCTATTTTATTTTTATTTCGTCTCAAGGAACTAACTGTTCTTTGAGACAGTTCTTACAAATATCTACAGTTTCAGTTTTTGTGCAGGGACTAGGTTTGCATGCTGGTTTGGATTGATCCTAAACCAGAACGGTCATTGCATAAGCGGAGTCGTAGGAGGAAGTGGAGATTGCTGAGAGTTATTTGTTTGAAAGGATACTATCGGATTTGTCACAACTCTTTTCTGATTTGAGCATTTCTGAGAATTCTAATAGGGAAGAAATGGTAGAATCACAGTTTAATGAAAACAACATACCACATAATGATGCACAACCACCACCACCGCCGCCACCGCAAGCACGATCATTGAAGGATTATTCCTAACCCAGTTTTGCAACAGTTGGAGGTGGTTATTGGTTCTCTGATACTGAGGCTCTAAATTTTGAACTGAAGCCAGCTTTGGTAAATATGGTGGAAAGGAATCAGTTTGCAGGAACTTTGATGGAGGATCCGATGTTACATTTGAATAATTTCCTCCAGTGTTGTGGTACAATAAAGCAAGCTGGGGTCTCCCAAGACTACATTAGAAAAATGATGTTCCCGTTTTCATTGAAAGACAAGGCTCGTACTTGGTTGAACAGTCTTAATATGGATAACATCAACAGTTGGGAAGAGTTGGATCTTGCATTTCAAATGAAATATTACCCTCCAGAGCAATCTGCAACCCTTCGGAGGAAGATTACGAATTTTTGACCACGAATCAGATAAGACATTGTATGAAGCATGGGAGAGGTTCAAGGATATATTGATATTGCGCCCACATCACGGTCTTGAGAAATGGTTCCTGGTCCAGTCATTCTATAACGGTCTAGAAAATGAGAATCGTACATCGCTTGATTCAACTGCAAGAGGTTGATTCATGAACCAGGAGGTTAATGCTGCATATGAGTTGATTGAAGAGATCGCTATTCATAATTCACAGTTTGGCAATCCAAGAGGACATTAGAAAAAACTTGGAAAACATGTAGTTGACGATAAATAGGAAAGTTTAGCTTCACAGGTCAATGCCATAAGCCAAAAGCTCGACTAGATTAGTACTACAGCTCCTCCACCATCACCTGTAGCTGCGATGACTGCACTTTCGGGATGTACTAAGCCTTTCTGCGATATCTGTGGTTCATTCGGTCACAGTTCCCAATCATGTCATAGTTTAGTAGAGCAAGTGTGTGCCTTCCAAGCCTACAAGAACAACCCATTCTCTAACACATACAATCCAGGGTGGAAGGATCATCCATACTTTTCGAATAAGAACAACAATAATGTGCAGAATCCACAGCAACTTATACCACCTCAACAGGCTCATCAGCAGGTCCAATGATTTGCACTACCATAGCCACGAGGTTTCAGTCGACCAACATTGCCAGCACCACCAGCTCAACCTAGCAGTGAAACTTCAGAGTTGAAGAATATGATGCTGCAGATGCAGATGAATATGGAGGAAATACAAGCTCACAATAAGCAACTAGAAACCCAGCTAGCTCAGATTGCATAGTCCACAGCTCAGCGGCAGCAGGGTCAACTACCTCCTCAATAAAATCCACCAGCTCAAAGAGATCATGTAAATTCCATCACTAATAGATGAGGGACCCACTATGAAGGTCCTAAGATACCTACTGAATATGCTGATTCAGAGATGGGAGTGCATACTGGTAAGACCACTAATGCGGTGATTGAAGAGATTGAAGAGCCTACACCTTCTAAGGAGAAAGATGGCACGGAGAAGAGAGCTCCGATAGCTAACAAGCCCGTTGATACGTTGGAACCTCCCAAGGTGCTACTACCCTTTCCGCATAGGGTAGATAGGAGTAAGAATGACAATCACTTCCGTAAGTTTCTCAATATTGTTAAATATTTGCAGGTTACTGTGCCTTTTACTGACTTGATTACGCAGGTACCTACATATACAAAATTTTTAAAAGACATATTGAGCAGGAAGCATGAATTGAGTTCAATGGAGACTGTTGCTTTAACTGAGGACTTTAGTGCAATTTTGCAGAATAAGTCTCCATCTAAACTCAAAGATCCTGGGAGTTTTTCGATACCTTGTAACATTGGTCCACTTTTTATTGATAAAGCTTTATGTGATTTAGGGGCCAATGTTAGTGTTATGCCGTTGTCTATTTGCAGGAAAATAGATATGAGTTCTTTGAAATTTACTAACATTACCTTGCAGATGCCAGATAGAAATGTGAAATACCCAAAAGGTATTTTGGAGGATATCCCGGTAAAAATAGGGAATTTTTGCATTCCCGTTGATTTTGTAGTGTTGGATATGGAGGAGGATGCACACAACCCTATTATTCTTAGTAGGCCATTCTTAAACACTACAGGAGCTGTTATTGATGTAAAGAATGCAAGTTTGACTCTTTCTGTAGGTGATGACAAGGTTACCTTTAACCTTGATAGTACAATAAAGAGCCCCATGCTAGAGCAATCCTGTTATAGAATTGATATTATTCTAGAAATTGTTTGTGATGACCTGCCTCGATCACTTAAAAAGGATCTTCTGGAAGCCGTTTTGTGTTTGGTTGTTGTTTCAGGTGACGACAATATGGAATTAGATGAGCTAAATCAGGACCTTTCAAGAGTGGAATTTAATTCAGGGAGCAACTATCAATTTTGAAGCTGCCCCTGAATATTTGTTCGGTAAAGGAGGTAACACAACCCGAGATGAAACTCTTTCCCCCTAATTTGAAATATGCATCCCTATATGAAAAAGAGTTATATCCTGTTATTGTTAGCGCTTCACTTACTGACAGTCAACTTGAGAAATTATTGGTTGTGCTTAAGTGAAATATCCCATATTTTCACGTATTTTAAGGAATTATTTTTGTATTTTATACGTGTAATTTTAATATTTTTATTGAAAAGTTGTATTTAATAAGAATATTAAAACAAAGGAATTTAAATAAAATTTAATTAAAATACTTAATTTGTGTTTATAAATAAAATTTTATGTTTTATAAAATATTTTGAAAAGTTTCTAAACATAGAATTTTTTAAGAGCTTCCTAATTTATTTTAAGGCAAGGGCATAAAAGTATTTTCCACTATTTAGGATAGTTATGGGCTTCACCAAATCCAACTTTGGGGCCTATAAATACCCTTTTAAAACCCAATTATCAGATTTCATCTGGCAAATTAGTGCTTTAGGATTCTAAAATTTAGAGAGAGAAAGAGAGAAAAAAAAGAGAGAGATAAAGTCCAAAAAAAAAAGAAAAAAAAAATTTGGGTTTTCGGTTTTCCGATGGAAAATAAAACCTTGCTTTCTCGCCGGACCGCCGGAGCTGCAGCCGCCTGCTAGTCGTCGCCTGCCACCTGCCACCGCCGGACCACCCTCTTCCCTCTCCTTTGCCGGTATTTTCGAGCACTTTAAAAGAAAAAAAAAATTTTCTTCTTCTTTCTTTTTAATTTAATTTTGCAAATTTATGTTTATATTTATGTTTAGTCATGATTTTATAAGATTTAATCATGTTTTTGTTTTGAAGCATCAATTAATTTTTTGTTCATGAAATTCTAGATTAGGGTTTATAAAGTAATAAATTCTTGATTTTTATTAGTTTTAACGATTTAAACTTCAATATTATGATCATGAATTGTTGTTGGGTGAATTTATGAAGTTTAGATTGATTTTTAATGGCTGTAAACATAAAATAAATTGCTGTCCAAATTTTGTAATCATGAAATTCAATAGAATAAATAGTATGATCATGTTTTTGCTTATGAAAAATTATTCTAAAGCATCTATCGGTTTCATAATGATGTTAGTAGATTGTAAAAGAGTTTTGTCATGAATTTCTGATGTTTTTATGAGTTTTCTATGAGTTTAAAGTTAATTAATAAATCTGAAAATTTTATAAAAGCAATTTAAAATAAGTTTTCAGTGTTCATATTATGCTATTATGATCACATAGTTCTTACTCCCGATCTGAAGCACCCCTTTTCCATTCATAGAGAAATCCTATCGTTAAAAGCACGAACTTCTTTTTTAGATCATGCGAAGGGGGCCAGTCCAAGATCGTACTCTTCCTCTACAATATTAATTCTATAATGTTACATATGATTTTTAGTATGTTTCATGAAGTTTAAAAGAGATTTTTAGCATGTTTAACATGTTGTCCAGATTTTGTAAAGTGAATAATTAGGATTTTAAAGTATTTAATTAGCATGAATTAATCATATAAGTTAAGTAGTACATTGTATGATTGATTTATGTTGTTTTTGCGGTTTTTCAAGGAGCTTTGACTATTTTAAATTGCTGTCCACTTTTCTAAAGTGGCATAAAATTTATGTTGAAGTTTTATAAAGTATAAATAAGTCCCGAAAATCAAGTGATCTTGCAATACAAAAATTTAAGTGAAGTATGAAATTGAATAGACACCGTATAGGAAATATTTTGGACAAGTTTCCAATATAGAAAGTTAGTTTATAGTTGTTGTAGAACTTACTCAACAAGGTTTTAATTTAGTTTCGGTTTTCGCTATGTAGGACACTTTGAATTAGTCAACTTTTAGAAGTTGTGGCGGATCACCACTATTTCACAAGGTATGTAAGTACTAAAGAGAAAAATAAGAATTAGAATCCATGCTTGGATGATCTTTTATGTTATGATATGTTGTTATGCTTGTTTGGATTATGAGTTGATGTGCATGACAAGTTTTATTAGAAGCATGATTTTATATATTTTGACATTCCATGTTGTTTGCAATAAAAATTCTATAAGATTGAATTGTAATGTTATGATCAGTTTAATTTGGCCAATAACTTATTAATGAAGAAAGGAAGTTATTTTAAAGTTGGTTAGTTACTTAATCAACAAGAAAGGTAGTTGTGAATGTTTATTCACATGAAAAGGAGTTAATGAGCAATTATTTTAAACATGTTGCCACTCACAGTTTAATGTGTGGTTAAGGAGAAAATAAATAGTTAGCCACTTACAGTTAATATGTGGTAAAGGAAGTTCAGATTAATTAAAGGACACACATGAGATTATTCTTGAATCACCTTAAATTGAAGATAATTAATATGACTTGCTTGATTTGATGTATGATTTATGTGATGTTGTATGTGAGTCATAACATTGTTAAACCGGATAATCACGTTAAGTGTAAGAGGATTTGCATTAAAACTCTTGGAATGTATATACCTTGAGTATGAACAATGGCGGGAGTCGTAAGGAACAAAGTTCTATGACTTCTAATTGGAGTACAAGACGTTGTACTCTTTTATATTTTTAATGCGCTGGAATTCCGTCACTTTATGTGACATAGGTAATACCTTCTTGGAGTTGCTCCCAAGTTAGGGCCCAATAGGGTGATTTTAAAGGAAAGGAAACCGTTCGATGCAGAATCCAAATTTTTAATGTAATAATTAATTTGTTGAGTCTATGCACAGGTGAAAAGTTGTCAAAGGTAAGTTGTGTGTATGTTTAGTTCATGTTGTTTGTTGCATAGTCTTTAGTAGTTATGTACTTAGCTTTCCTGACTATTTGTTTTGTGTGCATGGCTTTGTCTTGGACTCGGCCCTACAATGACCCACTTGTTGGTGAGTAGTTGTCTAGAATAAGAAAAGTTACAGGTACAAGTGGGCATAAGTCATTTCATGTTGGGCTGGAGTGAGAGCGTTTGTTTTGTACTTTTGTAGTTTTAATTTTATTGCTTATGAAGTAGTAACTTTTATTTGGGTGTTGTTTTATTTTCGTAGGTTGTAATTTTGGTTTTTAAGGGCCATTAAAATGGTTCTGAAGTGTAAAAAAGTTTTAAGTTGGTTTTTATTTTAGATGTTGATTTGAATTTGGTTCTGAGACTAGTTTTGAAGTTTAAGTTTGAAATTGGTTTTGGTTTTAAGACTTCTGGTGTAGTACTTTGGTAAATGCTATAGCCGTTAACACGGCGGCGGTAATACTTTAGTTTTTCCGTTATTAGGAGTTTTAATAATTATAATTCTTTAATATTTATAATATGTTTTCCGGAAAAATATAGAGTAGAAAGTTAGGAAATTCCAGGGTGTTACAAAGTGGTTACCAGAGCTTAGATTTTGAAATAAAATAAATTTTATTTTTGGGGGTACCCTAAGTTTTATTCGAGAAAGAGGAATTTCTTATTTCGGAAAGTTTTTGGAAGTGGAATTTTTATAATAATAGTAATTTCCGAAAATAAAAAGTTTTGGAAAATAAAAGTTTGAAAAATAAATTATGTGTGCAGGTATGCAAGGAATTCAGGTATGTATTATGTGTTATTGCTTTAATACCATGTGGTGAGTTTGGATAGGAAGTTTGGGCATGTAGGATAGACCTTATTTCTATTCTTTCATGCATGTAAGTTCATGTTTTAAGGTGTTTGCTTATGTGAATAGTTATCTGTAAAGGAAATTGTATCTTAGCCACAACACCTTTTTTTTGAACTGTTAGTTTGTTTTGTTTTGGGAAGGATGGTCCATTAGTCTTAAGTGTTGTGCACGATGTCGTATAGTATGCCTAGTAAAGACACACATATAGGAACCTTGGAGAAGAATGACTATGAGCTTCCACCTCAGTACGTTTGGAAAATACGGTTCTACTGTTGGTATATGAGTACGGTATTGAAGCTCCTATAATAGGACCAACCCGACCATGTGTCAGCCCTAATTGGTAAGTGTTTGTGTTGACATCTAATTTAGTCCCCGGTCCTGTGGTAAGACTCCATGATGAACAATAAAACCCACTTCTCTAGATTATTGGACTTAATTTTATATAAGCTCAATATTTGATTAAAAAAAAAACGAGTTTTAGCGTAGCACGACTAAGCAAGTCCCGCTGACGCAGCAACGTGACAAGTAAACCAGCGCTAGCTGCGCAGCGTGACAGATTGTGTCACGCTGGCTGGTCAGCGTTATTAAACTTGTAACGCTACCTGGCCAGCGTGATAAAACCTGTCGCGCTACACATTTTTCTTATAAATACCCTTTTTTCTCCTCTAATACGATCCTCTTGACTTTCTTGATTTTTTCTACCCATTCTCGCACTTCCAAAACCTACTTTCTCTCTCTCTTTTCTCCTCTTCTCTTTACACTTAAACTTTTCTCCATCAAATTATCTTTTTATTTCAATTCTAATTTCAGCAAATAAGCGAATTTATTACAATAATTTCAGCAAATAAGCGAATTTACTCAAAATAGTAATAAATAAGCGAATTTATTACATTTTTTTCAATAATTTCAGTAAATAAGTGAATTTACTCAAAATAGTAATAAATAAACGAATTTATTACATTTTTTCAATAATTTCAGCAAATAAGCGAATTTACTCAAAATAGTAATAAATAAGCGAATTTATTACATTTTTTTCAAAAATCTCAGTAAATAAGCGAATTTTACTCAAAATAGTAATAAATAAACGAATTTATTACATTTTTTCAATAATGTCAGTAAATAAGCGAATTTATTACATTTTTTCAATAATTTCAGTAGATAAGCGAATTTATTACCTTATTTCCGGTCAAAAGAAAACTTATTCAAAATAAATATACTAATTTATTTGCTAAGTGTTTTGATAAATAAGTGAATTTATTAAAATCTATTTTCGATTTCAGTTTCGAGAGCCTTTGCTCTCTAAAATTTGCTACGCCCATTGGTTAATGAGGAGCTCATTGCTCTAGATATGAAAGCCTCGAAAAACGACTCGAGCATACTTTGATTGTCGTCTTACTCAGTCTCAATCAAAGTGGGGGCTAACTGTAGACACCTAATTTAGTCCCCCTGTCCCGCGACAGGACTCTATGATGATTAAAAAACTCATTTTTGTAGAAGATTGGATAATCGAGTATACTTGGGCATAAAAATAAATCTCGGATATTATAAAATTCCCATTATTATTTAACGGACCTTTTATCCCAATGCCTCTTTTATTATTTTAAATAAATAAATTAAATTAAATTAAATTACAAAAAAAGATCTTTCGAAAAAAAAAAAAAACGCTAAAATAGCGTAGCGCGACAGACTTTGTCACGCTAACGTCGCAGCGTCACAAAGCTTGCCGCGCTACACCTGCAGCGTGACAAACTTTGTAGCGCTGCACAGTCAGCGTGACAAACTTTGTCACGCTACCACGCTAGCGCGACTGAAATTCCTGCGCTCCTGTTTTTTTGCAAAATACTTCTAAAAAAGTCCATTTCACCTTTCCTTAAGCCAATTTTTTAGGTCTAACTTGACCTATGGGCGGTTTGGGAAAGGTGACCAAAAAATTTGGGACCCTAAAATCCGGGGCCCCTACAGTGGCGACTCTACTGGGGACTAAAAGAGGGTGAGACTTGAAAATTTTCTCTCAAATTATACACTTATTATATTTAGAACATTTGCATTTTTTTAGTCATATTGCATGCATGTAACATACACTTGGCCTCCATGTGTTTGAAACATGCTTTAGGATTACTGTGATACTTCTACATTTCGGGGAGGAACTATTGACTTGGTGGGGCCCATGGTCTCTAAGCAACCGAGCAAGATAGAACCTTATCCCAACTACATCAATTTCTAAGCCGCCCATGGTACTTAGATGGGAGAAACTTCATATCTAACGGTTATTATACCACAAAGTGTTGGAGCACACTCCTTAGATGTAGGACCCTTTTGACTGACCATGATTGTCTGTAGTTTGACTGCATTATTTAGTAATTATTTGCTTCCCTTTTGTTTTATAAAGTTGCTTGTTTTGCTTTTTATATTTTGTGCATATGTAGATTTTCTGAAGTTTTCAAATCAATTTTAATCATAATATATTATTAGCTACCTAAATTAATTGATTACATAAAGTATTTTCCATAATTTTAAATTATATTCTTTGTTATCATTTGATTGCTTGGAAGAATTTTATGCACCAATATATTTGATTTAGTTAATAAAATATTGCAAAAGATATTATTAATCAAATCCTTGATCTTCTTAGGATTTAATTAATAGAATCTTTGATTAAATAGAAACTAACTTATACACTTAACATTTATTAGAAAATTCAAATAATATTAACGATTTCAAAAATACTTTAACTTTTTGAGATTTTTAATATAATTCGAATCTTTTGGAAATTTACTAATTAATTCCTTTCATTTAGAATATAGTTTTATTAGTTTAATTCCAAATTTCTAATAAATCTAACTATCTCACTTTCCCTTGTATTATTTTCAAAAAATCAAACACTTAGAATAATTTTTTTTTTAAAAACTCAAAAAAAAAATCATTCAAGGTTAATTATGATATTTATATTTTTTATTAATTTTTTATTTTTCCTATGAGCTTCCCATCTATTAACCTTGATTGTTATAACTCTAATTGTTGAGTCCCATTTCTTTTTTCTTCTATTTTTCTTCTATCTTTTTTTTTGTCTTCCCTCATCATCTCTTTGTAAGGATCCAATAATGATAATCTGAAAATTACTAATTGCTTGACAATGCACGATTTTGATCAATGTTTTTAATGACTCACATACAAATAACATCATCACCAATCTTTCAAAAGTTCGGTCTAATAATAGGCCCATTTAGGCCTAAATAACGTATATATGGGCAACATGGACATGAATCCAAACCCATTAAATACAAATTTAATGATAACTTAGCAAAAATCAATAGAAACTTGCAGCGTAACTAACTNCAATAGAAACTTGCAGTGTAACTAACTCCACAACGCTACACAAACAGCACAACTCTTCTAATTGCGCTACACTGTTAGCGTCACAAGTTTAATAACGCTACCTTGCTAGCGCTACTTCTTTTGTCACGCTACAAAGCTAGCGCTAGAACTTTTTTTGCGCTAAAAAGTCATGTATTTGAATAGTTTTGATGAATATGTAGTATTTATTTGAAATTACTTATGCACAATTAAATCATAATTAACCCCAACTAAAAGGGTTTTAAGTTATTTTAGAGCCCGTTATGGTTCAATAAAAATCCACTTTGGTTTTTTCTCAACATTTATCTATTAACACATACTGAATGGACACATTATTGTAAGTGCAATCATTATAATATGAAATTGCAAGGGTTACTACATATTATTGGCATACAAAATGATGAAAAAATGCCTAATGTAAACAAAAGAAAATTTGTTTGCTTTAGAAAGTGATAATATGTGCTATATTACTACTTTTTTCTAAACACTCCATCCCACCTTTGCATCAAACGCATCATTCTAAGTGTTTCAATTATGAGCCCATGGTTCAACCTACTCCTAAATGTTTGATTTAGAATCTATTGATCAATAGACCCAAGGTCTATAGTTTGGACTTAAATATAATGAAGTTTCAATCAATTATGGTCATTATTTAAAATTCTTCAAATGCAAGCTCAAGAAAATCCTAAGAACATTATTCAATACGATGTAGACGCATACATACAAGAAACATGATTTGGACCAACACTAGAACTCCATTCACTTTCTTAGTTTAATTTCTCTGTTTTCTTTTCTTCTTCTTTCATGGTAGAGTTGGAGACTTATGCTGCCAAGTATCATTTATGTACTAATCTCAACTATCAATAAAATGAAATTCATTTCATCTTCAAATTGTACATTCTCTCTCTACTCATCATGTCTTGCTTAAACAATTACAAGTGAATGAACTCATCAAGTTGAGTTAATCAACATGGCAATCAAGAACAAGTTAAAGCATAATTGGCATAATATAGACTACGTTGTTCATATCAAATGCACCCTCAATTTGACGCATCCACACCTTGAACAACTTACTCTATATTTTACATCCTTTAAATTAAATGTGTCAATTACTTAATTAAGTTATTAAAGCAAAGTGGTTCAAATAAATTCTCTTTTGAGCAACAAACTTTACTTTATTAACCATAGGCTCAGTCATCACGAGCCTAGAAGTTTAATTGAGGCTCAATTTAAGTCTCACAAATTGGGGGCTCACTCCAAGTCTACTTAGTGTTTATTTAAAGATGCAATACACCAACATAAGAGGCACCTTTGAAACCCTAAAAATGTCTCCCTTATATTGAATAACCTACATTATGATCCACTTTCTTGGTAGCCCGTTTGTGCCTAAACACATAGCTTGTTTCTTTCAACCTCACCTACATCAAACTTAGCTTGGGGATGGGAATGCTACGAGGACATAAATTAAAAAGCAACTTCATAAAGCAAATATATAATGTTAAAGCAGCTCTGATTTTCAATGCAAACAAATGGAAATGCATGAAAAGTTGTCAACAAGTAAAGTTTTAAGTAATAGAGTTGCTCAAGTCTAAGAACAAGTTTGTAGCATAGTTTGGGTTAATTATGGGTATTTGAGCCTTCTTTTCCATTTCTTTCTTACACCCTAAGCTTAGCCACGATACAACCCTGAAAAAGCCCTCCTTGAGGTGTAACAAAAATACAAAAAACTTGTGTATTTACCTTTAACACATCAATAACTCAGATAAAAGAGCTACGTAAGACCTGATTCCAACTCGAATTGGATACGTATGCAACCTTTCATAAGTTGCGGTCTTAATAGTCCTACATCTTAAGGACATATAACATGAGTAAAATTTTAAGGGCCCATGTAAAAAAAAAGGGTCTCTTGAACACAAGACCCACCTAAGGTCTTGGATACTGTTTTATTTTAGGACGCACAACTGTCCTTAAAAGAAAATTGCCTTAATGTCACATAAAACAAGTCATTTTCTTCTACACATATGATCCTTCTTTCCTTTTTCTTCACACATACTCTTCTTCATCAAGCTTCTTTCCTTTCTCATGCTCATCATCATCAACTCTTGTAGTGTCATCTTTTAACTGAAACACTCACATACTTCCTTTACTCGTTCCTTTTATTCCGCAAAATCATCCAACTTCCTCATTTTCTCTTAAAGAATGAGTTTTCATAGCTATCTTATACCTATCCATGGCAGCATGAGGCATCACTTTGACTCCATATCATCCTCTCATCAACAAAAACTTTCCTATCTCTTCTAGTTTTGGTCTTCATAAACTTGGCAACTCGTCTACTTTAAGCATTATCATCTTTAACACTTCAAAACTGGAGCAAGCATTTATAATATTGATCTCTTATATCTCTAAAGAGATTCACATTACTAGTAGCCAATAGTTGAATTTGAAACAAACTTCTCAAACAAGACAATCACGAAAGTATAAGATGATGGCTCATAATCTAAGAACAAATGAGCAAGCTAAAATCATTCCCCTTTGAATCATAATCGTTGTCAAGCATATTATACAACAACTGTAATCAATTTTGGATCCTTAACTTCTACTATTCTTTCTTCCTCATTCTCCTCGTACAAAAAAATAATCATGTTTTTTTTCAAAAAAAAAAAAAAATTGATTTAGGGAAAGTTGAGACACCCCCATCCCTTGCTTCCTACTAACTCATGCTATGGCACCTCCGTGTTCATTTGTGCATATTTTTTGGTTGTTTTCCCCGTGCTTATTTGTAGCTAATTTGAGCATATAACTAACTTGTACATACTCTTCTAGCTAGCTTTGCATACATATTTGTGACCTTTCTTGTTGCTACAAGTCTCCATACTTACACCACCTTATACACCCTGGGGGCTACGTTCTTTTCAAAATTAGTTATGAAGCGACTTGCTTCAAAATCTCATTAAGCTTATGACATTTGCTTGTTTCCCCTTATGAAAAAAAAACATGGAAGTTGTCTCACTTGAAACTTCATTTTGGCGATTATTTTTTGGGAGTATGTCGGATAACCCTCCACAAACTATTGCCATCCCCCCCTACTCGGACCCTCGGTCTCAAAATATAGCTCATTAGTTATATGTCAAAGGTAAAAGGCCCAAGGTCTAATCAATAATACAAGAACAATTAATGAAGTTAAACTTGAAAAGCTCACACACACAAAAAAAAAAAGAGCTAGAAAATTAAAAAGGCGTAGCATCACAGACTTTGTAGCGCTAAATGAAGAGCGCCACAAAATTTTCAGTGCTCCATAGCGTAGCTCAACAAAGTTTGTCACGCTACAGCAGCAGCGTAACTAATTTTCTTGCGCTATGTCATTTGCGGTAAAATTAAGAGCATTTTTACTTTTATCATACCAAATGATGGGATAATTGATTTCTTATTCTTGGAGCACGTTGCATCATAAATATTAAGAGCATTTTCATTTTTGGTTATAAATTAAGAGCTCATTACTCTTATAATTAAAATAAATTAATCAAGAGCATTTTCACTTTTTGATTATTAATTAAGAGCCCATTACTCTTATAATAAACTAATCAAGAGCACTTCTCAATAGTTCATGGAGCATTATACTTCATTCTATAACATCATTTAGAGAATCATTTACCAAAACACTTTTGTTTAATAAAATAAAAGCATACTACTTGGAGCATTCTTCAATAACCTGTTATAAAACTAACTTTTTTTTCATATGCTTGAACATTTGTATGACTACATTTAAATAAGTTATAACAAATAATACTCTAAATCAACATGTAAGCACAAATTCATCTCATATTTCTCAAAATTATCTTAATTAAAGAATGTTTGAGATAGAAGCACTTACATTACAAAAGAAGAAGCACTTAAAGGAAAAAGTAGAGTAGCGCAAGACAATGTGCTACGATTACACCTCAGCGTCACAAACCCAAACACGCTGCCTCAGTAGCGCGACTAATTCTACAGCGCCATCACTTAAGCCCAGCAATGAGACCACGCCAATGTCCCTACACAACACTACCATGTATTATCAATTCAACATCAACTTTTATAATTTGAGCAACTTTTTAAACACAACAAATGAAGAAACGCTCACTTGGGAGCGTGATAGCAGCAACCGTGCTGAAGGTCTTAGCGCTGTTTCTACTGTCACGTTGACGCATCCGCGTGGTTGGCTTTGTGACGCTACAAGGCTAGCGCTCTTGACTGTGCTTTGTTGTATTTTCAAATGCTTTGATTTTGTTTTTGATGTTAATCCCTTTTCTCACTCCTTTATCCAAAATACTCAAAAGGAAAAATACATTGAGTTAAGGTTTGTGATTTTATGACAACGTCATTAGCTTTTGTCAACAATTCTAGTAAATAAGTGAATTTACTCCAAAAAAAGTAATAATGAGCGAATATATTACACTTTTTCAATAATTTCGGTAAATAAATGAATTTACTCAAAATAGTAATAAATGAGCGAATTTATTACATTTTTTTCAATAATTTCGGTAAATAAGCGAATTTACTCAAAATATAATAAATGGGGGAATTTATTACCTTTTCTTTAAATATTCTTAGTATATAAGCGAATTTACCTTAAATAATAATAAATAAGCGAATTTATTACATTTTTCAATAATTTCGTTAAATAAGCGAGTTTACTCAAAAAAATAATAAATGAGCGAATTTATTACACTTTGTCAACAATTCTGGTAAATAATCGAATTTACTAAAAATAGTAATAAATAAGCGAATTTATTACATTTTCTTCAAACACTTTTTTAGTAAATAAGTGAATTTACAAAAATAGTAATAAATAAGTGAATTTATTATCTTTTCTTCAAACACCTCTTTAGTAAATAAGCGAATTTACTAAAATAGTAATAAATAAGCGAATTTATTACCTTTTTTTCAAACACTTCTTTGGTAAATAAGTGAATTTACTAAAATAGTAATAAATAAGCAAATTTATTACCTTTTCTTCAAATATTCTTAGTAAATAAATGAATTTACTAAAATAGTAATAAATAAGCGAATTTATTACCCTTTTGTGTTCAAATATTTTAGTAAATAAGCTAATTTACTAGATTAGTAATAGATAGACTAATATATTACTTTTGCTTATAAAATTGAATTTACAATGTTTTAATAAATAAACGAATTTATTAAAATTCATTTTCTATATTTCGATTTTAAAGTAAGAAAGTCGATTAATTAGAAAATAACTATTCCAATTTTCGAAAACAAAAAGGTTTTTTATGTTCTGGAAGCCATTGCTTTCTAAAATCTTGATACACCCATTGGTTAATAAGGAGCCCTCGGTTCCGAATATGGAAGTCTCGAAAAGCGATTCGAGCATACTTTGATTTTCGTCTTACTCAAACTCAACCAAGTGGGGGCTAACTGTAGATATCTAATTTAGTCCCCGGTCCCGTGGTAAGACTCCATGATGAACAATAAAACCCATTTCTCTAGATTATTGGACTTTTTTTATATAAGCTCAATATTTGATTAAAAAAAAAAAAAACGAGTTTTAGCGTAGCGCGACTCAGCAAGTCGCGCTGACGCAGCAGCGTGACAAGTAAACCAGCGCTAGCTGCGCAGCGTGACAGATTGTGTCACGCTGGCTGGTCAGCGCTATTAACTTGTAACGCCACCTGGCCAGCGTGATAAAACCTGTCGCGCTACACATTTTTCTTATAATTATCCTTTTTTATCCTCTAAAACGATCCTCTTGACTTTCTTGATTTTTGCTACCCATTCTCACACTTCCAAAACCTACTTTCTCTCTCTTTTTTCTCCTCTTCTCTTTACACTTAAACTTTTCTCCATCAAATTATCTTTTTATTTCATTTCTAACAGTAATAAATAAGCGAATTTATTACAATAATTTCAGTAAATAAGCGAATTTACTCAAAATAGTAATAAATAAGCGAATTTATTACCCTTTTGTGTTCAAATATTTTAGTAAATAAGCTAATTTACTAGATTAGTAATAGATAGACTAATATATTACTTTTGCTTATAAAATTGAATTTACAATGTTTTAATAAATAAACGAATTTATTAAAATTCATTTTCTATATTTCGATTTTAAAGTAAGAAAGTCGATTAATTAGAAAATAACTATTCCAATTTTCGAAAACAAAAAGGTTTTTTATGTTCTGGAAGCCATTGCTTTCTAAAATCTTGATACACCCATTGGTTAATAAGGAGCCCTTGGTTCCGAATATGGAAGTCTCGAAAAGCAATTCGAGCATACTTTGATTTTCGTCTTACTCAAACTCAACCAAGTGGGGGCTAACTGTAGATATCTAATTTAGTCCCCGGTCCCGTGGTAAGACTCCATGATGAACAATAAAACCCATTTCTCTAGATTATTGGACTTTTTTTATATAAGCTCAATATTTGATTAAAAAAAAAAAAAACGAGTTTTAGCGTAGCGCGACTCAGCAAGTCGCGCTGACGCAGCAGCGTGACAAGTAAACCAGCGCTAGCTGCGCAGCGTGACAGATTGTGTCACGCTGGCTGGTCAGCGCTATTAACTTGTAACGCCACCTGGCCAGCGTGATAAAACCTGTCGCGCTACACATTTTTCTTATAATTATCCTTTTTTATCCTCTAAAACGATCCTCTTGACTTTCTTGATTTTTGCTACCCATTCTCACACTTCCAAAACCTACTTTCTCTCTCTTTTTTCTCCTCTTCTCTTTACACTTAAACTTTTCTCCATCAAATTATCTTTTTATTTCATTTCTAACAGTAATAAATAAGCGAATTTATTACAATAATTTCAGTAAATAAGCGAATTTACTCAAACTAGTAATAAATAAGCAAATTTATTACATTTATCTCAATAATTTCAGTAAATAAGAAAATTTACTCAAAATAGTAATAAATAAACGAATTTATTACATTTTTTTCCAATAATTTCAGCAAATAAGCGAATTTACTCAAAATAGTAATAAATAAGTGAATTTATTACATTTTTTTCAATAATATCAGTAAATAAGCAAATTTACTCAAAATAGTAATAAATAAACGAATTTATTACATTTTTTCAATAATGTCAGTAAATAAGCGAATTTACTCAAAATAGTAATAAATAAGCGAATTTATTACATTTTTTCAATAATTTCAGTAAATAAGCGAATTTAGTTAAAATAGTAATAATGAGCGAATTTATTAATTACCTTATTTCCAGTCAAAAGAAAACGTTTTCAAAATAAATATACTAATTTATTTGCTAAGTGTTTTGATAAATAAGCGAATTTATTAAGATCTATTTTCGATTTCAGTTTTGAGAGCCTTTGCTCTCTAAAATTTGCTACGCCCATTGGTTAATGAGGGGCTCATTGCTCTGGATATGAAAGCTTCGAAAAATGATTCGAGCATACTTTGATTGTCGTCTTACTCAGACTCAATCAAAGTGGGGGCTAACTATAAACACCTAATTTAGTCCCCCATGTCCTGCGGCAGGACTCTATGATGATTAAAAAACTCATTTCTCTAGAAGATTGGATAATCGAGTATACTTGGGCATAAAAATAAATCTCGGATATTATAAAATTTCCATTCTTATTTAACGGACCTTTTATCCCAATGCCTCTTTTATTATTTTAAATAAATAAATAAAATAAAATAAAATTAAATTAAAAAAGATCTTTCAAAAAAAAATGTAGCGCGCTTAATTTAGTCACGCTAATAGCTCAGCGTGACTAAGTTAGCAGTGCTACCCTAGTAGCATTGTAGGGTTTCCTGCGCTACTGGGCCAGCGCGATTTGGTGTAACGCGCTAGTAGTCCAGCGCGATTAGGGTTCTCACGCTGTTATAAAAACCTTAATTTCCTTCATTTCTCAAAAACTTTTTTTACTTATTCTCTCCCTCATAATTAATCCGATTATTGCTTGTAAACAACCTTATTTTTTATAATAATTATTTATTATTTATTTGCTATTTATTGCTACAAATTTTGATAATATTGAAACAATAATTCAACTGTGCCCAAATTAACACTCGACGACTCCAATCTTCATACGGGAAGTGGTACGTTTGCTGAGAGCCCTAAAAATCAAACTTGTGGATTTGTTGTTGTTGGTTTTCCGAATCGTTTACCGCTTTTATACATTTTGTTTTTGTTAAAGGGCTTAATTTGAATTAATTTATTACATTAAACTAAGATAATTTTTGGACAAATTGTATCATGCTAGGAACCTTGAATTAATCTTAACGACGATTTGACTAAATTATTAGGTTTTATGTGATTTCACCTTAATAATAGTAATTTTGTGTTAGGTTGTAAATTATTATTTTGTGGTTCTTTATATAATTTGTGTATAATTGAGAGAAAACTAGTAATGGCCGCCTACGGGCTAATATGACGCACTCCGCCATATTAGTACCTTCACCCCCGAATCCAACCTTTGGTTCGTAAGATCATAACTTGGAGTCATCCCCATGGGATCGAAAGGGTTATTCGTGCAATTTAGATTATCGTCCCGTATTCGTGTCCCATTCGTAATCAATCTAAATACACGGTTTATGAGTTTGATTCCTAAAACTCATTGGCGACTCCTTACTAGCATCGTCCTTATTCATATATTATAATCTCACTCGAAAAAAGATAATTAAAAAAACCAAAAAAAAAAAAAACCAAGATAGCGTAGCGCGACAGACTTTGTCACGTTAACGTCGCAGCGTCACAAAGCTTGCCGCGCTACACCTGCAGTGTGACAAACTTTGTAGCGCTGCACAGTCAACGTGACAAACTCTGTCACGCTACCACGCTAGCGCGACTGAAATTCCTGCGCTCCTGTTTTTTTTGCAAAATACTTCTAAAAAAGTCCATTTCACCTTTCCTTAAGCCAATTTTTTAGGTCTAACTTGACCTATGGACGGTTTGGGAAAGGTGACCAAAAAATTTGGGACCCTAAAATCCGGGACCCCTACAGTTTGCCCGACCGTTCGCCTTACCTAGAAATCAAGGCAAAGTTTAGCGATTTCCACTTTGCTGGATGACTTCCGAACTACTCTATATATAAGGATGCAATTGGCCAATGGGGCTGTGATTAGGGATACTTGTAGGTTACTTTATTAGGAAAGGTAAGGAGTATCAGGAGATGAATGCAAGTGAAGAGACCCCGCTTACACCAAGCCCAGATAGTCAAGAAAATGAAGACATGATGGTGAAAGAGACTACTACTGGTACGAGGAGTGATGAGTCAAGGGACAACTCATGTAATGAAATTGAGAACCCAGATCCAGTAATTCCTGTATACGTAGGGAGGATAAAGAAGAGCTAGATCCCGAGGAGGATGTGGATGAAGAAATGGAAGAAGATATGGAAGATGATACAAAAGATGATCCTGAATTTATACCAAAGAAATATGTAATGTCAAGGGATAGAAAGAAAAATGTTAATGTTTAGGGATTTTTGTTTAGATATAATTTAGTTAATATTGTTTAGCATTTTTGATGTTTAGAATGTTGAACAATTTAGATTATTGTTTATGTTAGTTTGAATAAGTGGCAGTGAGCCATAAAGACATATTAAGAGGAAATAAATAATAAATTTCTTTTAGGGAATGAAGCCTCAAGTAAAATAGAACCAGGGGAATTATTTTTATTTCTTATGTGCTTTATTCTTATTTTAATGGTTGCGTAAACTATCAAAAGTAAGTGAATCATTCTCTCTAAAAGAATGAAACTTCTTTTGTGAGACGAAATGCGAAAGTGTTTCTTGTTATAAGTTTATGTTGTTCTAACGTAGAGTTAGACAAAATTTAATGTAAAGGTATTTTCTTCTACAGGAGAAATAGAATGGCTGAACGTAACAACAATCAGCTGAATGAAGTAGTGAGGTAATTAGCTACTTTAGCTGAATAGTTAGCTGCCAGAGGAAATAGAAATGGTAGTGACCCTGCTGGGGAACTTTTCAAGAAGATTTCTCAAAGTAAGCCACCCACTTACCAAGGAGAGCACAATCTAACTATTCTAGAGGGATGATTGAGAGAGTTTAATAAGTTGTTTGGGGCAGTTGAGTGTCTAGAAGAGCTTAAGGTGAACCATGCTGTTTATTGTCTGAGAGGAGAAGCTGATCTTTAGTGGTCACAAAATGAGTTTGTTATTAGGGCTTTACTAGGGTTTAATTGGGATATGTTTTAGGAGCAAATCCGTAATAAGTTCTATCCTGTATTGCTTCAGAAACAGAAAGCTGAAGAGTTTCTAGAGCTTAAGATGGGAAGTATGTCTGTCACTGAGTACTACTCTAAAGTTCATAAAACTGTCTAGATTTGCTAAGGAGGCCGTGGCAATCGAGAGGTTGAAAGGTAGCCATTTTGAAAGAGGGTTACTCTTAGACCTTCAGTCACAATTAACTGGGCAGATTATTGAATTGTTGGATGAGTTATATGGTAGAGCTGCACACCTGTATGCCATAGACGTAAAGTAGAAGGAGGTACAGAAGGATGGTGAGACAAGGGAGAAAAGGAAGAATGGTGGAGGAAACTTCAACCAACAAGGGAATCATTGTGGATTTAAGAAACCTCGTTTCAACAATAACTTCCAGGGTAACAGGGGAAACTTTGGGAAGCCTACTTCTGGAAAAAGGAATAGAGCTCAGATGGCTAGTCAAGGAGGGCGTGTGTACTTTTGCAAGAAGTGTCCTAACAATCACCCAGGAAAAGACTGTGCAGGGAACCTAGTGACTTGTCGGTTGTGTAACAAACTTGGACGCCGTGAGTATGAGTGCTTCTCTAAGAACAAAGGAAAGGAGGGACAAGGTTCTCAATCTAGGGGGAATTCAGCCCGGGGACAGCAAAAGGGTTTCCAAGGAAATATAGAAGGAAAGGTGACGCCTCAAACTAGAAATAGGAATGGAGGAGGACAGACTAAGACCTTAAACACTGGAAAGCTGAATGTGATGGCTCGAAGTGAAGCTGATGCTAGTGAAGATGTAATTACTAGTACTTTTTCTATTCACTCTCTTCCTGTTAAAGTTTTGTTTGATTCTGGTGCAACATATTCTTTTGTATCCACTAAGATTCTAGAAAAGTTAAAGCTTGTGTTGGGAAAAGTAGATGCAATAGATATGTCAATAGTGTTACCCTCGGGACAAGAGGTACAATGTTCAAAGAGATTTCAGGATGTCCCTATTGAAATTGAGGGAGTGGAGTTTAAGGCTAACCTAATCGAGTTTGATTTAGGTGACTTAGAAGTGATTCTTGGAATGGATTGGTTGAGTAAGCATAAGGCTGAGATTTTATGTGAGCCACAAAAGATCTTATTAATAAATAAGGGTAAGAAGGTGAGCTATTGGAGGGCAGGAAGGTCAAAACACAACAAAATAGTGTCAATAATGAGGTTTGCTAGGTTTGTAAGGAGAGGTTTTCCCATTTACCTTTGTAGTTTGAGGGATGTGGATCATGTTGAGACTCCTTAGCCCGAGGATATTGAGGTAGTCAGGGACTTTCTAGACGTGTTTCCAGAAGAGATTCTGGGGATGCCTCCTAAGCAAGAGATTGACTTTACCATAGACTTAGTCCCATGAATGACACCTATTTTCAAAGCACTCTATAGGATGACACCTGCAGAAAGGAGTGAGTTGAAAGAGCAATTACAAGAGTTGTTGGAAAAGGGTTACATTAGGCCTAGTGCTTCACCTTGGGGAGCACCAGTACTGCTTGTAAAGAAGAAAGATGCGAGTTTGAGGTTGTGTATTGACTATAGGGAGTTCAATAAGGTGACAATAAAAAGTAAGTATCCTTTACTGAGGGTTGATGACTTGTTTGATCAATTAAAAGGACCTACTGTATTTTTAAAGATAGATTTGAGATCAGGATACCATCAATTGAGGATTGCAAATGAGGACATGCCGAAAACGACTTTTTCGTAAGAGATATGGGCATTATGAGTTCACTGTTTTGCCTTTTGGGTAAACCAATGCGCCAGCAATTTTCATAGATCTAATGAATAGGATTTTCCAAAGATTTTTGGGATAACTTTGTCGTTGTTTTCATTGATGACATCTTGGTGTAATCTAAGAGTAAAGAGGAACATGTGGAACATTTGAGGACAATTTTGATGACAATAAGAGAGAATGAATTATATGCTAAGTTCTCGATATGTATGTTCTAGTTGGAGAAAATAGCATTCTTGGGACATATTGTGACAAAAGAGGGAGTCAAAGTTGATCAAGCCAAGATCGAAGCAGTAAAGTAGTGGCCTACACCTAAGAATGTAACGGATGTACGGAGTTTCTTAGGGTTAGCAGATTACTATAGGAGGTTTGTGAAAGACTTTTTGAGGATTGCTAAACCAATGACGTCGTTAATAAAAAAAGACTGTAAGTTTGAGTGGAGCAATAAGTGTGAAGAAGCATTTCAGACCTTAAAGGAGTGTTTGACTACAGCTCTAGAGCTGACTTTGCCATATGGAAGTGACTCTTTTGTGTATATTGATGCTTCTAAAAATGGTTTGGGATGTGTTTTAATGCAAAATAGAAAGGTGATTGCATATGCTTCAAGCCAATTGAAACCATACGAGGCAAACTACCCTACTCATGATCTTGAGTTAGCAGCGATCGTATTTGCTTTAAAGATATGGAGGCATTACTTGTATGGGGTAAAGTGTAGGATATACATGGACCACAAGAGTTTAAAGTACTTTTTCACTCAGAAAGATTTAAACATGAGACAAAGGAGATTGCTTGAGTTGATCAAGGATTATGTCCTAGATATCCCATACCATGAAAGGAAGGCCAATGTGGTAGCAGATGCTTTAAGCCGTAAAACGAAGCATGGAGTGAATACTTCGGTGGTTGCTAATGAACTATGTAAGGATATAGAGAGATTGAACTTAGAAATAGTGAAGGAGGGAGAGTTGGAAGGAATTCTTTGTAATCTTAGTATCCAACCAACAATATTTGAGGAAATTAAGATGAACTAGGAGGGAGATGTGAAACTGGATAGAATAAAGGAAAAATTGAAAGTTGGAAAAGCTACGGACTTTAAGATCCATGAGGATGGAAGTTTAAGGTATAAAGGAAGGTGGTGTGTACCACCGAAATGTGAGGATCTGAAACAAAGAATCATGGAGGAGGGTCATAATACCCCGCATTCAGTGTATCCTAGAGGTGATAAGTTGTATAAGGATTTAAAGAAGATGTATTGGTGAAAAGAGAAGTGGCTGAATTTGTGAGCAAGTGTCTTACTTGTCAAAAAGTGAAATTTGAGCATAAGAGACCATAAGGAGAGGTCCAACCACTTAAAATACCAGGATGGAAATGGGACTGCATAACAATGGACTTTGTGACTTGTTTGCCAAACTCGAGGAATCAAAATGATACCATATGGGTTGTGGTGGATAGGCTTACTAAGTCAGCGTTGTTTATACCTATGAAAGAGGCTTGGAAAATGGAACAACTTGCAAAGGCTTACATTAAACATGTTGTGAGGCTACATGGAGTTCCAAAGGATATCGTGTCAGATAGGGATTCTAGGTTTCTTTAGAAATTCTGGAAAAGTGTCCAGCAGAACTTTGGTATAACGTTGAAGATGAGTATAGCATTCCATCCAGAAACCGATGGACAAACAGATAGAACCATACAAACTTTGGAGGACATTCTACGAGCTTGTGTAATGGATTTTCAAGGGAATTGAGAGGATCACTTAGATCTCATTGAGTTTTAATACAACAATAGCTACCATGCAAGTATTGGCATGGCACCTTTTGAGGCTTTGTATGGAAGGAAGTGTAGAAGTCCCTTGTGTTGGAATGACATAAGTGAGACAGTGATTCTAGGACCTCAATTGATCGAAGAAACCACAGAAAAAATATGGGTAATACAAAGAAAGATTCAAGCTGCACAAGATAGACAAAAGTCCTATATGCGGACCAAAAACGCCAAGAACTTATGTTTGAAGTTGGCGATAAGGTGTTACTTAAGGTATCACCAATGAAAGGAGTAATGAGGTTCGGAAAGAAAGGAAAACTAAGCCCAAAATACATAGGACCCCATGAGATCTTGCAAAGGGTTGGAGAGGTGGCCTATAAGTTAGCATTACCAATGGAGTTGAGCAAGGTTCACAATGTCTTTCATGTGTCTCAACTAAGGAAGTATGTTCCAGATGAGTCAAATGTATTACAGCCTGAAACAATAGACTTAGACCAAAGTGTGACCTATGAAGAGAGGCCAATTAAGATCCTAGACAGTAAAGTCAACGATACTCGTAGAAAAAGTGTCAAAATAGTGAAGGTGTTGTGGTCTAACCAAGAACCGAAGAAGCTAATTGGGAAGCTGAAGTTATGATGAGAGAAAAGTATCCAGAGTTATTTCAGGTTAGTAAGTGGAGTTATGGGGACGTGACTTGGTTCTTAAGGGGGGTAGAGTGCGATCCAATTTCGCGCGTTTTTACCCTCAATTTTGCAAGTTTTTATGAGTTTTTGCGACTTTTAAGTAAAAAGTTGTGTGTTTGTCTACTAAAAAGTTGTCAAGGAAAAGTTAAGTAAATGTCTAAGGGCTACAACAACATGGTATTATAATGAAAAAGTTGAAGCAAATGTAGTCTCTCAAATTCCTTACACTAATCTACACAAAGTTTCGGGACGAAACTTCTTTTAAGGGGGGTAGACTGTAATACCCCATATTTTCACATATTTTAAGGAGTTATTTTTGTAATTTATACGTGTAATTTTAATATTTTTATTGAAAAGTTGTATTCAATAAGAATATTAAAACAAAGGAATTTAAATTAATTATTTTGTGTTTATAAATAATATTTTATGTTTTATAAAATATTATGAAAATTTTCTAAAATTAGAATTTTTAAGAGTTTCCTAATTTATAATAAGGCAATAGCATAAAAGTATTTTTCACTATTTAAGATAGTTATGGGCTTTACCAAATCCTACTTTGGGGCCTATAAATACCCTTTAAAAACCCAATTTTCAGATTTCATCTTGCAAATTAGTGAATTAAATATTCCAAAATTTAGAGAGAGAAAGAGAAGAGAGAGAGAGAGAGAGAGAGAGAGAGAGAGAGAGAGAGAGAGAGAGAGAGAGAGAAAGTCCGACAAAAAAAAAGAAAATTTTTTTTAAGGGTTGTTCGGTTTTCTGAAGGAAAAAAAAACCTTGCTTTCTCGCCGGACCACCTTCGTCCCTCCCCTTCGCCGGTATTTTCGAGTATTTTTTTTTCAACATTCTTCTTTCTTTTTGATTTAATTTTTGCAAATTCATGTTTATATTTATGTTTAATCATGATTTTATAAAATTTTAATCATCTTTTATGAAGTTATGAGTTGTTTTAAAGCATGAATTAATTTGTTGTTCATGAAATTCTAGATTAGGGTTTATGAAGCAGTAAATTCTTGATTTTTATGAGTTTTAATGATTTAAACTTCAATATTATGATCATGAATTATTTGTTGGGTGAATTTATGATGATTTTATGAAGTTTAGATTGGTTTTTAAAGGTTTTAAACATAAAATAAGTTGCTGTCCAAATTTTGTAATCATGAAATTCAATAGAATAAATAATATGATCATGTTTTGGCTTATGAAAAGTTATTCTAATGCATCGATTGGTTTCATAATGATGTTAGTAGATTGTAAAAGAGTTTTGTCATGAATTTATGATGTTTTTATGAGTTTTCAATGAGTTTAAAGTTAATTAATAAATCTGAAAATTTTATAAAAGCAAGTTAAAATAAGTTTTAACTGTTCATATTATGCTAGTATGGTCACATATTAATTCTATAATGTTAGATATGATTTTTAGTATGTTTTATGAAGTTTAAAAGTGATTTTAAGCATGTTTAAGATGCTGCATAGATTTTGTAAAGTAAATAATTAGGATTTTAAAGTATGCAATTAGCATGAATTAATCATATAAGTTAAGTAGTAATAGTGTATGATTGATTTGTGTTGTTTTTGAGGTTTTCTAAGGAGTTTTGACTATTTTAAATTGCTGTCTGGCAAAACTAGCTGCTGACTCAACCAGGTCTAGGCCTTTTCTAAAGTGACATAAATTTTATGTTAAAGTTTAATAAAGTATAAATAAGTCCGAAAATCAAGTAATCTTGCAATAGAAAATTTTAAGTGAAGTATGGAATTGAATAGACACCATATAGGAAATGTTTTGGACAGGTTTCCCATATAGAAAGTTAGTTTAGAGTTGTTGTAGAACTTACTCAACAAGGTTTTAATTTCGTTTCGGTTTTTACTATGTAGGAGACTTCAAATTAGTCAACGTTTAGAAGTTGTGGCGGGTTACCACTATTTCTCAAGACAAACATAAGAATTAGGATCCATGCTTGGATGATCTTTTATGTTATGATATGTTGTTATGCTTGTTTAGATTATGAGTTGATGTGCATGAGAAGTTTTATTAGAAGCATGATTTTATATATTTGGACATTCCATGTTGTTAACAATAAAAATTCTATAAGATTGAATTGGAATGTTATGATCAGTTTAATTTGGCCAATAGCTTATTAATAAAGAAAGGAAGTTCTTTTAAAGTTGGTTAGTTACGTACTCAACAAGAAAGGTAGTTGTGAATTTTTATTCACATGATTAGAAAGAGTTAATGATCAATTTTTATAAACATGTTGCCACTCACAGTTTAATGTGTGGTCAAGGAGAAAGTAAATAGTTATCTACTCACAGTTAATGTGTGGTAAAGGAAGTTCAGATTAATTAAAGAACATACATGAGATTATTCTTGAATCATTTTAAATCGAGGATAATTAATATGGCTTGCTTGATTTCATGTATGATTTATGTGATGTTGTATGTGAGTCATAGCATTGTTAAACAGGTTAATCACGTAAAGTGTTTGAGGATTTGCATCAAAACTCTTGGAACGTATATTGTTAATGCGCTTGAATTCCGTCACTTTATGTGACATAGGTAATACCTTCTTGGAGTTTCTCGCAAGATGGTGCCCAATAGGGCGATTTTAGAGGAAAAGAAACCCGTTCGATGCAGAATCCAAAGTTTGAATATAATAATTAATTTGTTGTGTCTATGCATAGGTGAAAAGTTGGCAAAGGTAAGTTGTGTGTATGTTTAGTTCATGTTGTTTGTTGCATAGTCTTTAGTAGTTATGTACTCAACTTTTCTTACTGTTTGTTTTGTGTGCATGGCTTTGTCTTGGACTTGGCCCTACATTGACCCACTTGTTGATGAGTAGTTGTCTAGAATAAGAAAAGCTACATATACAAGTGAGCATAAGTCATTTCATGTTGGGCTGGAGTGAGAGCGCTTGCTTTGTACTTTTATAGTTTTAATTTTTATTGCTTATGAAGTACTAAATTTTATTTGGATGTTGTTTTATTTTCAAAGATTGTAGTTTTGGTTTTTAAGGGCCATTAAAATGGTTCCGAAGTGTTATAAAGTTTTAAGGTTGTTTTTATTTTTGATGTTGATTTGAATTTGGTATTGAGACTTGTTTTGAAGTTTAAGTTTGAAACTAGTTTTGGTTTTAAGACTTCCGCTGTAGAACTTTGATAAATGCTTTAGCTGTTATCACAGTGGCGATAATACTTTGGTTTTTCTGTTATTAGGAGTTTTAATAATTATAATTCTTTAATATTTATAATATGTTTTCCGGAAAAATATAGAGTAGAAAGTTAGGAAATTCCAGGGTGTTACATTAATTGTCATAAGAAGGCTATTGGTTATACTATTGATGACTTAACTGGTATTAGTCCTTATTTCTACATACATCCTATTCATTTAGAGGAAGGCCATAAACCATGCATATAGGGTCAGCGTCGTTTGAATCCTAACATGCTGGAAGTTGTTAAGAAGGAGGTCTTTAAATTACTTGATGCTGGTATCATTTATTTTATTCCCGATTCTAAGCGGATCAATCCAGTTCAGGTAGTACCTAAGAAAGGTGGAACCACTATTGTCCGTAATGATAAAAATGAATTGATTCCCACTAGAGTTTTCACAGGTTGGCGTATGTGTATTGATTATAGGAAATTGAATGCTGCTACTAAAGAGGATCTTTTTCCCCTCTCCTTCATTGATCATATGTTAGAAAGGTTAGCTAGGCACAAGTATTTCTGCTACTTAGATGGTTATTCAGGATTCTTTCAAATCCCTATTCATCCTGATGATAGAGAGAAAACTACTTTTACATGACCTTATGGTACTTTTGCACATCGTAGAATGCCCTTTGGTTTATGTAATGCCCCTGCTACCTTTCAATGTTGCATGATGAGTATTTTTTTTTCTGATTTCATTGAATCTATTATGGAAGTTTTTATGGATGACTTTAGTTTCTATGGAACTTCATTTGATGCTTGTTTAGAAAATCTAACAAAAGTGCTCATGAGATGTGAAGAGATGAATTTATTGCTGAATTGGAAGAATTGCCATTTTATGGTCACTAAAGGTGTTGGACTTGGAAATTTAATCTCCGAACGAGGTATTGAGGTATATAAAGCAAAGATTCAGGTAATCGCGTAACTTCCCCCTCCTGTGAAAGTCAAAGGGGTAAGAATCACTTTGGGTCATGCAGGTTTTTATCACATGTTCATTTAGGACATTTCTAAAATTGCGAAACCACTAACCCAATTGCTTTTGAAAGATGCAGATTTTGATTTTACTGATGAATGTGTTGAGTCTTTTACCAGGATTAAACAGGCACTTATTTCTACATCCATCTTGCAATCTCCTAATTGGGACCTCCTGTTCGAGATCATGTATGTTGCCAGTGACTATACAGTTGGAGCCGTTTTAGGCCAAAGGAAGAATAAGGTTCTCCATGCAATCTATTGTGCTAGCATGATGATATGTGCGGTTTTTATTGTGTTTTTCCCCTTGTTTCGGGCCAATTTTATGCCTAGTGGTTGTTATTCTGGCTTTATTTTAGCTCATTTGGTGTTCTTTAGCTAATTTGAAGTGTTTCGCCAAGTTTGATTGATTTCCGGCAATTTTAGAGCTTTTTAGTTTGATTTTATCATTTGCGGTTGTTATGCTCGGTTTTGGTGTGTTTTGTAATTTCAGGAACACGGAAACCGAGGCTCGGAACGAAACCGGAAAGCTTGGACGGGATAAGAATGATATATGCATGGAAGTGTGTGCCAAAATGTTATGTAAACTAGTCTTGAAGAAATCATGAAGAAATAAGAAGAAAAGAAAAGAAAATAAGCTTCTGAGCATCCTATGCGCCCGCATGAATTCACCATGCGCCCGCATTTAATGAAGTTTGCAACTGAGAAGGCCTTCTGGGAGGTTGATGCGAGCGCATAAATCTCCTATGCGCCCGCATCAGCCGTTTTTCCGGGATTTTTATTCTTCTTTTATTTTCTTCGTACTTAGGCTTTGTAAGCCCAACTTTGGGTACAATAGGCACGACTTTCTAGGCAAAACAACTGATGCTTTTCATAATTTAGAATTAGACTTTGAGGTTTTACTTTAAGCACTTTTTCTCTCTCAAATTAATTTGGGGAATTAGGGTTTTTGTTCTTAACAATAATTTTCAATTCAATTCAAGTTCTTCGATTTGTTCTTCAATTTGGTAATTCTTTTACTTTTATTCTTTTTACTTAGTTTAATTTATGCTTTTTAGTTTCTTTAGTCTAATTAATTTAGTTAATTGTTGATGTTAATTAGTTTAATTATTAATTACTTCATGAATTCAATTATGAATTTTATAATTATGTTTGCTTTAATTTTCATAATCATGAGTGAGTAGTCAAATTTCTAGGGTTAGGGAAACCTTGATTAATTAATGGACTAACTAAATTAGATTGTTTTAATTCAGCAATTAGTAGTCAAATTCCTATTATTGGGTTTTTCGCTTACAATTGAATTGTGCGCAGATTTAGTTGTAATTTTGGTAATTGTCGAATTTGATGCCGAGAGGTAAAAATACCACAATAAGACCACTGAATAATAGGCGGAATTAGTCTAGGCATGAGCGAGAGCCGCTAGATGAGTTTCGAGGGAGTCTAGATTCGAGAGAATTAGTGAGCCCTAATTTGATGATAGTTGTGAGATTGAACGATCTTTGTTAGTGAATCCATTAGTTGTTCTTGGTGACCCGAATGACCCTAGGCTTCATTTATTGGTTTTAATATTTGCCATTTCCTGTAATTAATTGGTAATTAGTCAGTAGTCATTTAGTTAATCAACGTTTCTCAACCAAGGCCCTTTGTACGGTTTAAGCTTTTTAGAATTAATAGAGTTCAATTGCTTCCCTGAGGATTCGATCCTTACTTCCCTAGCTACATTATTTTTGTGTCGTTTGGTTTATTTTTGATAGGTGTGCGGTGTCATAGCCTCATCAAAATTTGGCGCTGTTGCCGGGGAGGCAATTTTAATTCTATAGTCGGGTTTAACTGTTTTATTTTAATTTTTCGTAGTCTCAAAGAACTATTCAGTTCTTGGGCTGTTTCTTATCTTTGCTCGGAGTTTCTATTGTGTGCAGGTTCATAGGTTTATGCAAAACGACCACGGCCTGATACTTTCATCTTCACTGAGAGCCCGAGCGAGTTATTTTGAAGCGGGTTGAGACGTAGTGGACGCCGAATTTTCTCTCTCCCCGATTGTGGAGGAAACTGTTTCTGACTTGTCTCAGTTTTTCGAGTTCACCTTCAATCTGCTGTGTTGAAGGTATTTAGAGGTTGAAATGGTTTGCGAAGGAGAAGGACAGGGTAAGTAGAGGACCACCACCCCTCACCACGCCACCTGCGGCCGTCGTGAGAGACTATTCCCTGCCTAGTACGGAGTCTATGGCTGGAGGTTATTCAGTAACCTGATCCGAAGCTGCTAATTTTGAACTGAAACAGGCTCTTATGAATATGGTTGAACGAAATCAGTTTTCAGGGACATTGAAGGAGGATCCAAATTTACACTTACAAAATTTCCTTCAATACTGTGATACTATCAAGCAAATGAATGTCTCTAAGGACTACATTAGAAGGCGAATGTTTCCGTTTTCATTAAGTTATGGCTACCATTAATTGTTGAATGATCTCAATATGGCTACCATTAATTGTTGGGAGGATTTAGCTCTTGCTTTTCAGAGGAAATACTACCCACCACAGAGAACTGCTTTATTGAGGAGCCAAATTACTAACTTCAATCAGGAGACAGATGAGTCATTATATGATGCTTGGGAACGGTTTAAGGAGTTATTGAGAATGTGTCCTCATCATGGGCTTGAGAAATGGTTCCTAGTTCAATCATTCTACAATGGGTTGGGTAATGAGAGTAGGGCTTTGCTAGATTCTGCTNTTTCTGCTGCTAATGGTCGATTTATAAACCAAGAAGTCAACGCTGCATATGAACTGATTGATGAAATTGCCACTCATAATTCACAGTTTGGTAACCTTAGAGGGCATTCCAAGAAGGGTGGGAAACATGTAGTTGATGATAAGTATGAGAGTTTAGCTGCACAGATAAATGCCATAAGTCAGAAGCTCGATAAGATTGGTACTACAACTCCTCCACCATCACCTGTAGCTACACTTTCGGGATGCACTGATCCTTTCTGTGATTCATGTGGTTCGTTCGGTCATAGTTCCCAGTCATGTACTAGTTCAGTAGA
>PYUH01003993.1:389899-400407 GCA_016808085.1 Suaeda aralocaspica
TCTAATACATACAATCCGGGCTGGAAGGATCACCCATACTTTTCTTACAAGAACAACAGCAATGTTCAGAATCCTCAGCAAGCTATGCCACCTCAGCAGGCGCCTCAGCAGATGCAGAGATATGTACCACCACACCCACCAGGTTTCAGCAGGCCACCACTATCAGCACCGCCAATGCCACCTCAACCTAGTGGAGAAATCTCGGAGTTGAAGAATATGATGTTGCAAATGCAGAAAAATATGGAGGCGATGCAGGCTCATAACAAGCACTTGGAAACTCAGATAGCTCAGATTGCGCAATCAACTGCTCAAAGGCAACCAGGCCACCTTCCATCACAACCCACACCCCCAGCATCACAGGCATCACAGAATCCCCCGAGGGACCATGTCAATGCCATTACCTTGAGGAGTGGAGCTGCTTATGAAGGCCCGAAAATGCCTACTGATGATGTTAATTCTGATGTTTCAGGTGGAGCTAAGAAGACCGGTGATGTGGTGATTGAAGATTTAGAGACAGTTCCAGATAAGGAGACTGAAGCACCTAAAGAGAAGGCAGATGACACATCGATTGATACTATCCCGAAGCCACAGGTTAAGTTGCCCTTTCCAAACAGGGTGAACAGGAGTAAGAACGATAACCATTTCAGTAAATTTTTAGCTATTGTTAAGAATCTGCAAGTTACTGTTCCATTTACTGATTTGATCACTCAAGTTCCTACTTACACTAAGTTTTTGAAAGACATTTTGAGCAGGAAACGCGAANAATCACTCAAATTCCTACTTACACTAAATTTTTGAAAGACATTTTGAGCAGGAAATGTGAGTTGAGTGTGGTGGAGACCGTAGCACTCACGGAGGAGTGCAGTGCCATATTGCAAAACAAGTCACCACCGAAACTAAAGGACCCAGGAAGTTTTTCTATTCCCTGTAACATTGGCCCTCTGTTTATTGACAAAGCATTATGTGATTTAGGAGCCAGTGTTAGTGTTATGCCACTATCTATTTGTAAAAATCTTGATATGGGTGCTTTAAAGGTTACTAATATTACCTTGCAGATGGCAGACAGGACAGTGGAATACCCTAAGGGTATTTTAGAGGATTTCGCGGTGAGAGTCGGGAAATTCTTTATTCCTGTTGATTTTGTTGTGTTAGATATGGATGAGGATTCTCATATCCCAATCATTCTTGGTAGACCTTTCTTACACACTGCAGGTGCTGTTATCGATGTCAAAAATGGTAGTTTGACCTTGTTTGTAGGGGATGATAAAGTTACCTTTAATCTTAATGCTGCTCTTAAGAGTCCAATGATTGAACAATCATGTTATGTTATTGATGTCATTGATGAGATTGTATTTGATGATATGCCTCGATTTACTACAAAAGATCTCCTGGAGGCCGTTGTTTGTCTTGATGTTGATGCAGGTGAAGGTACAATCGATGCTGATAGATCTTAGCTGGTGAGGAATTGAACTCGGAGGAGCGACGGAGGGAGATTATGGAGTTACATCAAGAGGTTTGTTCTTTAAAGAGGTAACCCAACCAGATGAAACCCCTCCCCTCTCACTTGAAATATGCTTTTCTCGATGATAAAATGTTGTACCCTGTCATTGTTAGTGCTTCTCTTAATGACAATCAATTAAATAAACTTTTGTGTGTACTTAAATCTCATAAGAAAGCTATTGGGTATACTATTGATGATTTGACCGGTATTAGTCCTGATTTTTGTATCCATAGAATTCATTTAGAGGAAGGTCACAAACCTTGTATCCAGGGTCAACGACGTTTGAATCCTAACATGCAGGAGGTAGTGAAGAAGGAAGTCCTTAAACTTCTAGATGCAGGTATTATTTACTCGGTACCTGATTCCCAGTGGGTAAGTCCCGTACAGGTAGTCCCTAAGAAAGGAGGGACAACCGTTGTTTGTAATGAAAAAAATGAAGTAATCCCTACTAGAGTTGTCACAGGATGGAGGATGTGTATTGATTATCGAAAATTGAATGTTGCAACTAAAAAGGACCATTTCCCCCTTCCTTTTATTGATCAAATGTTGGAAAGATTAGCTAAGAATAAGTATTTCTGTTATCTTGATGGATATTCGGGTTTCTTTCAGATCCCCATCCATCCTGATGATAGGGAGAAAACGACTTTTACATGTCCTTATGGTACTTTTGCATATCGTAGGATGCCTTTTGGATTATGTAATGCACCTGCCACTTTTCAACGTTGCATGATGAGCATTTTTTCTGAATTCATAGAGTCCATTATGGAATTCTTCATGAATGATTTTAGTGTTTATGGCTCTGATTTTGATTCATGTTTGACTAACTTGACTAAAGTTCTTGAAAGATGTGAACAGGTAAATCTGGTTTTAAATTGGGAAAAGTGTCATTTCATGGTCAATGAAGGAGTAGTTTTGGGACATTTGGTCTCCGAACGTGGCATTGAGGTGGATAAGGCGAAAATACAGGTAATTGAGCAACTGCCACCTCCAGTGAATGTAAAAGGGGTAAGAAGTTTTTTGGGTCATGCTGGTTTTTATCGCAGGTTTATTAAGGATTTCTCTAAAATTGCGAAACCACTAACTCAATTGCTGCTAAAAGATGCTGAATTTAAATTCACTGATGAGTGTCTTGAGTCCTTTAATATGATCAAAAACGCACTAATTTCGGCACCCATTATACAGTCCGCTGATTGGAATTTACCTTTCGAAATAATGTGTGATGCTAGTGATTTTGCAGTTGGTGCGGTTTTAGGTCAAAGGAGAGATAAAGTCTTGCACGCTATTTATTATGCCAGTAAGACTTTAGATGAAGCTCAAGTTAATTATGCCACCACGGAAAAGGAGCTGCTTGCTATAGTTTATGCCTTAGATAAATTTCGTGCTTATCTTGTAGGTTCGAAAGTTATTGTTTATACTGACCATGCAGCTCTTAAATATCTACTTGGGAAGAAGGAAGCCAAACCGAGGCTTATTCGGTGGATTTTGTTGCTTCAAGAGTTTGATCTCGAGATTCGTGATAAGAAGGGAGCAGAGAATGTGGTAGCTGACCACTTATCGAGGATACGGTATGATGATGGGGAGATCTCTACCCCCATTGACGATTCTTTCCTTGATGAACATTTGTTTGCTGTTTGTGTGAATTCCCCTTGGTTTGCTGATTTCGCTAATTACGTTGTAGGAGGTGTTTTACCTCCTGATTTGACTTATCAGCAGAAAAAGAAATTTTTGCACGATGTTAAGCGATACTTTTGGGATGATCCTAACTTGTTTCGTGAGTGTGTAGATGGTTTATACAGGAAATGTGTTCCGGAATTGGAAGTATATGGTGTCCTTCACCATTGCCATTCATCACCCTATGAAGGTCATGCTGGACCTTCCAAGACGATGTTCAAGGTCCTGAAATCGGGCTTTTATTGGCCCACGATCTTACAGGATGCGAGAGCCTTTATTATGTCCTGTGATTCATGCCAACGAACAGGTAACATCTCACAAAGGCACGAAATGCCTCAAACAGGTATATTGGAAGTGGAGATCTTTGATGTTTGGGGTATTGACTATATGGGACCCTTCCCATCTTCTAATGGAAACCGTTACATATTAGTTGCTGTGGATTATGTTTCTAAATGGGTGGAAGCTCTTGCTACCCCCCATTGTGATTCTAATACGGTTTTGCGGTTGTTTAAGCAGGTCATTTTTCCTAGGTTCGGAGTCCCTAGAGCTGTCATCAGTGATGGGGGGAAGCATTTCCATGAGAGAAGGTTAGATAAGCTGCTGGAAAAGTACGGTGTTTACCACAGAACAGGACTAGCATACCACCCACAGACAAGCGGCCAAGTTGAGGTTTCCAATCGCGAGATCAAGTCCATCCTCGAAAAGACAATTGCAAAATCGAGAAAGGATTGGACTAACAAGCTCTATGATGCTCAATGGGCGTATAGGACGGCTTTCAAAACTGGCACCTCACCGTTTCGGTTAGTTTATGGTAAAGCGTGTCACCTTCCGATTGAATTAGAATACAAAGCATATTGGGCAGTAAAGAAATTGAATATGGATGCCAAGCTTGCGGGAGATAAGCGACTTCTTCACTTGAATGAGCTCGATGAATTCCGTTTAGCTGCATACGATAGTGCAAAGATATATAAAGAGAAGACTAAGAGGTGGCATGAAAAAAGAATCAGGAGAAGGGAATTTCAAGTTGGTGGAAGGGTACTCCTATTTAACTCCCGTCTCAGATTGTCTCCTGGAAAACTGAAGTCCAGGTGGAGCGGTCCTTTTTCGGTTACTATGGTGAGCAAATTCGGGTTCGTTGAAGTCCAAAATGATAAAGGTGAAAAGTTCAAGGTCAACGGACAACGATTGAAGCTCTATTATGAAGGTGATGCGGTTAGATTAGTAGAAGAGGTGCAATTCTACAATCCCGATTCACACTGACCACTCCGAAGCCACGGTCAAGCTAATGACCCTAAACAAGCGCTTCTCGGGAGGCAACCCGAGCATTCTATCCCTTTCTAACTCTTTTTTTTTGTGCTTTTGGTGTGTTTTAGTTTGTTTTCGTAATTTTTTAGTTAGTTGTGTTCTTGTGTTTTTGTGTGCTTTTAAGTGTAGTTGAGTAACTAGAGGTTTTCGGTTGCATTCCGTAGTTAAAAATCTAAGTAAGGGTCAAGGTAAGTGAAAAGAAAAATTTAAAGGAAGGAAAAAGCAAAAGTCGGATGAATTGGGGCAGATGCGGGCGCATAAGGAATTTATGCGGGCGCATCTGACCCCCAGAACCCCAAAGAACTTGTTAAAAAAGTAAGATGCGGGCGCATAACACTTTTATGCGGGCGAATCTTACCTACAGAATGCCCAAGGATTTTGCTGCAGGGGTCGATGCGGGCGCATAAGACTTTTATGCGGGCGCATTAGACCCCCAGTAGCCCCAGGAATTTAAAACCCGCACGAGATGTGGGCGCGTAAAACCCTTATGCGGGCGCATCTCGGCCCGAAAAAAAAAATTTTATTTTTATTTTTATTTCTTTTACTCTCTTTTATTCCTTTTATCTTTTAATTCCCTCACTTCTCACCTCACATTATCTCCCTCATCTTCCTCAACCTCCATTAAAACCTCACCTTCAAAAATTCCTTTCCCTCTTATCTCACTCAATCTTTCTCCAAATCAACTCAAATCTTAACACAAGCATCCTCTCATCTCCCTCAACAAAACCCCTCAATCAATTTTCGAAAAAAATCTACAATTTGGGGGCTATTAGGGGCGCGCGAATTTCTGGAAATTTGGGGCGTTTTTGACTAATTTTGGACTCTTTGGGCGTTTTTTCTACTTTACTTCCAATTCAAGTATAAATCTAACTTTGAGTAAGTTTTGACAAGTTTTCTTGATCTTTCATGGCGTTCACACTATAGGGTTTCTTAGTTACAAATTTTTAGTATGTTTTTCTCGAGTTTTATGCTTGTGTGACGTTAATAATTGCTTGTTTAGTTGTTATTAATTTTCAATTTCAAGTTTATAACTTAGTAAATTCATGCTCTTATTTTAGTTTGTGAACAATGCTTTGGTTTTTTTGAGATGATGATATTGTAGTCTTGANTGAGATGATGATATTGTAGTATTGACTTGCCAAACTTTTGCCTTAATTTGTGTTGATAATGCCATGGAAGTTTGATTATATTTCCTTCCCATGAGTGTAGTTTGTTACTTGGTGAACTATGGTGCTTTGAATTAGTAATTGAGTATTAAAATGTCGGTAATTGTTGCGCTTTTGGTTTCATGAGAATGGTGATTTTATTGGACTTATGTTGGAACCTTTGGAAATATGTGGAAACCTGGGATTTTTGTTGAAAAATATTGGTTTTGGTGATTGTTGGTAGCCTCGCGGCTTTTGATTAGATTGATAAAATAGACGGGTCATGCCGAAATTTCCGCTCAACTTGTCTATTTGAAGAATTTTTTTTCACTATATGAGCTTGCTATGTTATGTTGTGTTGTCACGATTTTCACTATGGTTCTAAGGCATCCCTTTTCGATTTTCAGGAACCATGAGCTCTCACAGAACTTCGAGGAAATCACAGAGGACCGAGTCTAGGGGCAAACAACCTGCAGGCTCCAGTTCTGGAGACCCCGCACCACCAAACCGCCGCCAACAACAAGCCCGGGTCGAGAGACTGCAAAAGCGGCCCATCCGCTCCACTCAGATTCTTTGACCGTAGCATAAATTCACCTGCTATGAGATGGTGATCACTGACCAAGTGGTCCATATGGCGGATAACATCGGCTGTGGGGGTGCATGGTTTTTAGTCACCATGCCAGGGACTTATGGCTACCAATGTCCCCCCCTACAGACCGGAAACTCACACTCTGGAGTTCCTTTCCACCTTCACTTAGGGTTATTGTAACGGAACCCCAGTAACCCAACAGCGTCTCGAACGGGTATGGTCTTCACAATCTTCGCACCCATTATGAGCTCACCTTGCAACAAGTCAACGAACACCTTCTTCTGGGACCCCGACAACTTGTTTTCTGTAGCTCTCCGATCAGGGTTGTCCAACTACGAGAGAGGCTTCCTGGTGGCTCCGTATCACTGACGGCACCACCCCTATCCTCAGTCCACCAGTAGCCTCAGATGTTTCGTTCATGGCAGCCTCCGGACAATCCTCCCTCCGCTTTTTGTCTCTTGCCTATTTCCCGAGAGAACTGGGGCAAGCCTTTCAATGAGCTCATACCTACTGTAGTTATGCTATGGGGGCTTCCCCATCTACGAGGCGAGACTACAACTACGGGTTCTTCCTTGCCGTAGATTTTCTGAGACTAGCTGAAGGTTGCCACAACACGTGGTATTTACTTGTGGAGGCGATTACCTGGCTGGCCTCCAGTTGGGCCACCGAGAGAACTTGAAGGGTTGCATCCCACTATTGAAGAACACCCACTGCTAGGACATTCCCTCCTGGGCGGACTGCCGGGTTTGCAGAACATAACACCAGGGCCGGCAGGAACGCTTTGGTATGGAATGTCGAGAACTATCTTGGTGCTACCTTCCCAATGCCTTCACCTTCCACCCTACTTACCGTACCACCGGTTGACCACCCCTATGGCGTGAACCCCCTGGAGGTCCCCCCAGACCCTATCCTCATTGTCGGAGGACGGATGCCGAGAGAGGGCCGTTAGAATGGCCCCAAGTAATGCAGCATGCGGGGGGTGTCCCTCGAGGAGGACCATTCCTCCCACCCAGCTGTCCGCCACTATCCCCACTCCCCATGGCCGCCTCTGACATGACCCCCCCCACTAAGATGACCGTTTGATGAATGCATGCCACAACACTCATCGGTCGATCATATCGACCAGCGGTTCGAGCAATACGGACATCGGTTTTGACAGATTAGATGATAGTTCCGCGGTCTGCGAACTCGATGTTGATCACTTGCGCGGGTCCATTGTAGAGAGCACCGCCCATGTCGACCAGGGGCCACGTGGCAGCCATTCCTTCCCAACCACCTTAACATGGGCCACCCCATTACGACCCCAATGTGGACCCACATCCATCCTATCACCCACTCCACCACCACTACTACTCCCATTCCCACCTTATGGCGGGCCCGTGCGGATAGGACGGTCTGCGCTTCCTTTTCCCCCTCCCCATTTTTTTATTGATTATGTATCCCGGGACGGGACAATGTTTGGCTTGGTGGGGTGATTAGTTACTCTTGTTTAGGTTGTATTAGTTTTTGTAAACAGTTTGTTTTTTATTTTTTTCTAGGTTTTCTTTTTGGACTTGGTTTTGGTTTCTTTTCCCCTGGCAGATTGACATTCGTAGCAGGACATGACCTAAGATATTGGATTTACCGTTTTGGTTATTTACAGTTGGGTTAGATGTTCCTAAACTCCGTTCTCCTTTTGCTTGACGGTATGTTTTGTGGGATATAGCTGTTTAGCCTTAAGGTTTTTTTCTGCTTTCTAGTGTAGTTTTTACTGCTTTTGTAAGACCGTTACAGGTTTGTACCGTCCCTTAAGGCCGGGAGTTTACATTTAACCAAAAAATTGTAACTTTCTTTCGTGTAATGTAGTCAGCTGTAAAAAGAGAAGTCTTATTGTGATTGGCGAGCTGCTGGCCGCTGTTTCGTTGATTTGACTTTTCTTTAACCATTTGCTTAAATTTTCTGAACTTATTCATGATTCTTTTTATTGGATGTTTATTTTTGGATTTGCCCTTGCCGTCATGACTTAGTCTTAAAATTGCTAGCAGTCCTTGGTAATTGTCAACTCTGTCTAACCTGCTTGGGTCTTCTTTGGACTTGAACTGTGTTCCGGAGGATTTGAGCCACTTTTTGATCTTATAGCTACATAAATTGTATTCTTTTCACATGTTGGTGTTATCCCCTGGTCATTTTGATCTTGGGTTTGCCTTTGGCCTTTATTAACTTTTAATTGTGGTTTGTTGGCATGTTTTCATGATAAGAGCATTCAATTGTTGTTGTTAGAGCTGTCCAGCCACATTATAGTGCTTTTTCAATGCTGAACATTTTTCCCCTTGATCCTGTGTTTTTCTTAAGCCTTTATCCTCAGCAAAATTTAAACCGCATTACAACCCTTTTTGGCCTTGGTGTTTGATAACATATTGTATGCCAAGCTTGGTGCTTTGGGGAGTCGCATTGTGGTTTGTTGTGTTTGTGATTGTTGTGATGGTGTAATTCGGATGATTAGGTAAATTGTGAATTTTTGATGTGCAGGAGGTTCTATAAGTTTCACATTCAGGCTCTGGCGTTACAATGACTGGAAATTGTGTTTTTAAAACACAATGTGTTGGTTTGTAAGTGTGATTTGGAGTCCAGTTAGTACGTGTGATAGTTTTGGTCCTTAATGGCTATTATTTAAGATTCGTGAAACTAAAGTTGACAGAAAACAAAATGCAAGAAATTGCCAGAAAAAAAAAGAAGACAAGAAATAACAAAAAAATTGAAAACAGAGAACAAAACAGTTTGCCCTTGCCATCGACCTGACTGCCCAAGCTTGCGCTTCGGTTTATCCTTGTGCTATTACATGAAAATAAAGGTTTGACGTGCCTGCCCCTTTCCCCGTTTGTTTTGGTTTTCCTTTGGCCTTGGCTTCTTGGCGCCCCTTGCTATTCTTGTCTGATGTGTCCGGTGCGTCTCGAGGTTTTATAATGCGTATCTGTGCCCCCCGCCTTTTCCGCTCCCTCTCCCACATTTTCCCTTCCTCGTCCCCCTCCGGGACCGCCCTACAATTACAAGCCATAAAGTCCTCTTGATCTTCTGTGCATGCTTGGTCGATTATCGGAAGAAGTCTTTTTGGCAAGGTCATAAGAGTATCAAATTGCATTTCGAGTCGACTTTAGGATTGAGTGTCTACCTTTAAACAAACACTTAGCATGAGGTGTGAGATGTGATTTGGGCTCCTCAAACTTGCATGTAAACACTTTATATGCATTTTGCATTCCATTTTCTATGGTTGGGTGGTGGTGGTGAGCTACAATTGTAAAGATGCTCAATTGCGTGGATGACACCCGTGAGCTATTCTAGTCATCGTTCATTAAACTTGCTTGTTGCTTTGTTGAACTTTTGCTTAGGAATTTGTATCATTTGACTTTTCTTTGATCTTAGAAACCCTCGGAAGGATCCTTTAGTTTTGATGCATATTTTTTTATGGGGTGAAAGTCATTTCGTTATCTTTGCTCGAATCCTCGGACGAGCAAAGGCTTTGACTTGGGGGAAATTTTTTATATGTGGGCGGTTTTTATTGAAGTTTTTTCCTCCCTTGTGTGGGGTAAAATTCATGCCTAGTGGTTGTTATTCTGGCTTTATTTTACTCAGTTTCTGGTGTTCTTTAGCTAATTTGAATTGTTTCGCCAAGTTTTGTTGATTTCCGGCATTTTTTAGAGCTTTTTAGTTTGATTTTAGCCATTTGCGTTTGTTATGCTCTGTTTTGGTGTTTTTGTAATTTTCAGGAAACGTAAACCGGGCTCGGACGAGCCGGAAAGTTTGACGGGATACGAATGGATATATGCATGGAAAGTGCTTGCCAAAAAGTTATGGGTAAACAAGTCTTGAAAGAAATCAGGAAGAAATAAGAATAAAAGAAAAGAAAACAAGCTTCTTCTGAGCATCCTATGACGCCCGCCCTGAATTCACCATGTTGGGGGCCGCATTTAATGAAGTTTGCAGCTGAGAAGGCCTTCTTGGAGGTTATGCGGGCGCATAAAATCTCCTATGCGCCCCATCAATCCAGCCGTTTTTTCCCGGGATTTTTTATTCTTTTCTTTTATTTTCTCTTCGGACTTAGGCTTTTATAAGGCCCACTTTGGGTACAAATAGGCATCGATTTTCTAGGCAGAACACTCAATGCGTTCATATTAGAATTACTCTCTTAGGTATTATTATTAAGCACCTTCTCTCTAAATTAATTTGGAATTAGGGTTTTTGTTCTTAACAATCAAATTTCTTCAAGTCTTCAATTTGTTCTTCAATTTGGTAATTTTTTACTTTTGTTTTATTTAAGTAA